>OY282560.1:19802452-20357452 GCA_958295665.1 Tipula vernalis
ATGGAAATAATCAAGCAATCTAAATGCGCGTTTGCACACTAGTTATAGGTCCCGAGACCTATCATTAGAGGTATCAAGAACCACAATCGGAGCACAATTGCAGATTTTGGATTTTGAATGGCTCTGAATCGGCTGAACTATAGTAAGGTGATTTTCATCAAATCGAATTTTCTTTGAAATGTATGGAAATAATCAAGCAATCTAAATGCGCGTTTGCACACTAATTATAGGTCCCGAGACCTATCATTAGAATTATCAAGAACCACAATCGGAGCACAATTGCAGATTTTGGATTTTGAATGGCTCTGAATCGGCTGAACTATAGTAAGGTGATTTTCATCAAATTGAATTTTCTCTGAAAAGTATGGAAATAATCAAGCAATCTAAATGCGCGTTTGCACACTAATTATAGGTCTCGAGACCTATCATTAGAGGTATCAAGAACCACAATCGGATCACAATTGCAGATTTTGGATTTTGAATGGCTCTGAATCGGCTGAACTATAGTAAGGTGATTTTCATCAAATTGAATTTTCTCTGAAAAGTATGGAAATAATCAAGCAATCTAAATGCGCGTTTGCACACTAATTATAGGTCCCGAGACCTATCATTAGAGGTATCAAGAACCACAATCGGATCACAATTGCAGATTTTGGATTTTGAATGGCTCTGAATCGGCTGAACTATAGTAAGGTGATTTTCATCAAATTGAATTTTCTCTGAAAAGTATGGAAATAATCAAGCAATCTAAATGCGCGTTTGCACACTAATTATAGGTCCCGAGACCTATCATTAGAAGTATCAAGAACCACAATCGGATCACAATTGCAGATTTTGGATTTTGAATGGCTCTGAATCGGCTGAACTATAGTAAGGTGATTTTCATCAAATTGAATTTTCTCTGAAAAGTATGGAAATAATCAAGCAATCTAAATGCGCGTTTGCACACTAATTATAGGTCTCGAGACCTATCATTAGAGGTATCAAGAACCACAATCGGATCACAATTGCAGATTTTGGATTTTGAATGGCTCTGAATCGGCTGAACTATAGTAAGGTGATTTTCATCAAATTGAATTTTCTCTGAAAAGTATGGAAATAATCAAGCAATCTAAATGCGCGTTTGCACACTAGTTATAGGTCCCGAGACCTATCATTAGAGGTATCAAGAACCACAATCGGAGCACAATTGCAGATTTTGGATTTTGAATGGCTCTGAATCGGCTGAACTATAGTAAGGTGATTTTCATCAAATCGAATTTTCTTTGAAATGTATGGAAATAATCAAGCAATCTAAATGCGCGTTTGCACACTAGTTATAGGTCTCGAGACCTATCATTAGAGGTATCAAGAACCACAATCGGATCACAATTGCAGATTTTGGATTTTGAATGGCTCTGAATCGGCTGAACTATAGTAAGGTGATTTTCATCAAATTGAATTTTCTCTGAAAAGTATGGAAATAATCAAGCAATCTAAATGCGCGTTTGCACACTAGTTATAGGTCTCGAGACCTATCATTAGAGGTATCAAGAACCACAATCGGATCACAATTGCAGATTTTGGATTTTGAATGGCTCTGAATCGGCTGAACTATAGTAAGGTGATTTTCATCAAATTGAATTTTCTCTGAAAAGTATGGAAATAATCAAGCAATCTAAATGCGCGTTGGCACACTAATTATAGGTCTCGAGACCTATCATTAGAGGTATCAAGAACCACAATCGGATCACAATTGCAGATTTTGGATTTTGAATGGCTCTGAATCGGCTGAACTATAGTAAGGTGATTTTCATCAAATTGAATTTTCTCTGAAAAGTATGGAAATAATCAAGCAATCTAAATGCGCGTTTGCACACTAGTTATAGGTCCCGAGACCTATCATTAGAGGTATCAAGAACCACAATCGGATCACAATTGCAGATTTTGGATTTTGAATGGCTCTGAATCGGCTGAACTATAGTAAGGTGATTTTCATCAAATTGAATTTTCTCTGAAATGTATGGAAATAATCAAGCAATCTAAATGCGCGTTTGCACACTAATTATAGGTCTCGAGACCTATCATTAGAGGTATCAAGAACCACAATCGGATCACAATTGCAGATTTTGGATTTTTAATGGCTCTGAATCGGCTGAACTATAGTAAGGTGATTTTCATCAAATTGAATTTTCTCTGAAAAGTATGGAAATAATCAAGCAATCTAAATGCGCGTTTGCACACTAGTTATAGGTCCCGAGACCTATCATTAGAGGTATCAAGAACCACAATCGGAGCACAATTGCAGATTTTGGATTTTGAATGGCTCTGAATCGGCTGAACTATAGTAAGGTGATTTTCATCAAATTGAATTTTCTCTGAAATGTATGGAAATAATCAAGCAATCTAAATGCGCGTTTGCACACTAATTATAGGTCTCGAGACCTATCATTAGAGGTATCAAGAACCACAATCGGATCACAATTGCAGATTTTGGATTTTGAATGGCTCTGAATCGGCTGAACTATAGTAAGGTGATTTTCATCAAATTGAATTTTCTCTGAAAAGTATGGAAATAATCAAGCAATCTAAATGCGCGTTTGCACACTAATTATAGGTCTCGAGACCTATCATTAGAGGTATCAAGAACCACAATCGGATCACAATTGCAGATTTTGGATTTTGAATGGCTCTGAATCGGCTGAACTATAGTAAGGTGATTTTCATCAAATTGAATTTTCTCTGAAAAGTATGGAAATAATCAAGCAATCTAAATGCGCGTTTGCACACTAGTTATAGGTCCCGAGACCTATCATTAGAGGTATCAAGAACCACAATCGGAGCACAATTGCAGATTTTGGATTTTGAATGGCTCTGAATCGGCTGAACTATAGTAAGGTGATTTTCATCAAATCGAATTTTCTTTGAAATGTATGGAAATAATCAAGCAATCTAAATGCGCGTTTGCACACTAATTATAGGTCCCGAGACCTATCATTAGAGGTATCAAGAACCACAATCGGATCACAATTGCAGATTTTGGATTTTGAATGGCTCTGAATCGGCTGAACTATAGTAAGGTGATTTTCATCAAATTGAATTTTCTCTGAAATGTATGGAAATAATCAAGCAATCTAAATGCGCGTTTGCACACTAATTATAGGTCTCGAGACCTATCATTAGAGGTATCAAGAACCACAATCGGATCACAATTGCAGATTTTGGATTTTGAATGGCTCTGAATCGGCTGAACTATAGTAAGGTGATTTTCATCAAATTGAATTTTCTCTGAAAAGTATGGAAATAATCAAGCAATCTAAATGCGCGTTTGCACACTAGTTATAGGTCTCGAGACCTATCATTAGAGGTATCAAGAACCACAATCGGAGCACAATTGCAGATTTTGGATTTTGAATGGCTCTGAATCGGCTGAACTATAGTAAGGTGATTTTCATCAAATTGAATTTTCTCTGAAAAGTATGGAAATAATCAAGCAATCTAAATGCGCGTTTGCACACTAGTTATAGGTCCCGAGACCTATCATTAGAGGTATCAAGAACCACAATCGGAGCACAATTGCAGATTTTGGATTTTGAATGGCTCTGAATCGGCTGAACTATAGTAAGGTGATTTTCATCAAATCGAATTTTCTTTGAAATGTATGGAAATAATCAAGCAATCTAAATGCGCGTTTGCACACTAATTATAGGTCTCGAGACCTATCAGAGGTATCAAGAACCACAATCGGATCACAATTGCAGATTTTGGATTTTGAATGGCTCTGAATCGGCTGAACTATAGTAAGGTGATTTTCATCAAATTGAATTTTCTCTGAAAAGTATGGAAATAATCAAGCAATCTAAATGCGCGTTTGCACACTAGTTATAGGTCCCGAGACCTATCATTAGAGGTATCAAGAACCACAATCGGAGCACAATTGCAGATTTTGGATTTTGAATGGCTCTGAATCGGCTGAACTATAGTAAGGTGATTTTCATCAAATCGAATTTTCTTTGAAATGTATGGAAATAATCAAGCAATCTAAATGCGCGTTTGCACACTAATTATAGGTCTCGAGACCTATCAGAGGTATCAAGAACCACAATCGGATCACAATTGCAGATTTTGGATTTTGAATGGCTCTGAATCGGCTGAACTATAGTAAGGTGATTTTCATCAAATTGAATTTTCTCTGAAAAGTATGGAAATAATCAAGCAATCTAAATGCGCGTTTGCACACTAGTTATAGGTCCCGAGACCTATCATTAGAGGTATCAAGAACCACAATCGGAGCACAATTGCAGATTTTGGATTTTGAATGGCTCTGAATCGGCTGAACTATAGTAAGGTGATTTTCATCAAATCGAATTTTCTTTGAAATGTATGGAAATAATCAAGCAATCTAAATGCGCGTTTGCACACTAATTATAGGTCTCGAGACCTATCAGAGGTATCAAGAACCACAATCGGATCACAATTGCAGATTTTGGATTTTGAATGGCTCTGAATCGGCTGAACTATAGTAAGGTGATTTTCATCAAATTGAATTTTCTCTGAAAAGTATGGAAATAATCAAGCAATCTAAATGCGCGTTTGCACACTAGTTATAGGTCCCGAGACCTATCATTAGAGGTATCAAGAACCACAATCGGAGCACAATTGCAGATTTTGGATTTTGAATGGCTCTGAATCGGCTGAACTATAGTAAGGTGATTTTCATCAAATCGAATTTTCTTTGAAATGTATGGAAATAATCAAGCAATCTAAATGCGCGTTTGCACACTAATTATAGGTCCCGAGACCTATCATTAGAGGTATCAAGAACCACAATCGGATCACAATTGCAGATTTTGGATTTTGAATGGCTCTGAATCGGCTGAACTATAGTAAGGTGATTTTCATCAAATTGAATTTTCTCTGAAAAGTATGGAAATAATCAAGCAATCTAAATGCGCGTTTGCACACTAGTTATAGGTCCCGAGACCTATCATTAGAGGTATCAAGAACCACAATCGGAGCACAATTGCAGATTTTGGATTTTGAATGGCTCTGAATCGGCTGAACTATAGTAAGGTGATTTTCATCAAATCGAATTTTCTTTGAAATGTATGGAAATAATCAAGCAATCTAAATGCGCGTTTGCACACTAATTATAGGTCTCGAGACCTATCAGAGGTATCAAGAACCACAATCGGATCACAATTGCAGATTTTGGATTTTGAATGGCTCTGAATCGGCTGAACTATAGTAAGGTGATTTTCATCAAATTGAATTTTCTCTGAAAAGTATGGAAATAATCAAGCAATCTAAATGCGCGTTTGCACACTAGTTATAGGTCCCGAGACCTATCATTAGAGGTATCAAGAACCACAATCGGAGCACAATTGCAGATTTTGGATTTTGAATGGCTCTGAATCGGCTGAACTATAGTAAGGTGATTTTCATCAAATCGAATTTTCTTTGAAATGTATGGAAATAATCAAGCAATCTAAATGCGCGTTTGCACACTAATTATAGGTCCCGAGACCTATCATTAGAGGTATCAAGAACCACAATCGGATCACAATTGCAGATTTTGGATTTTGAATGGCTCTGAATCGGCTGAACTATAGTAAGGTGATTTTCATCAAATTGAATTTTCTCTGAAAAGTATGGAAATAATCAAGCAATCTAAATGCGCGTTTGCACACTAGTTATAGGTCCCGAGACCTATCATTAGAGGTATCAAGAACCACAATCGGAGCACAATTGCAGATTTTGGATTTTGAATGGCTCTGAATCGGCTGAACTATAGTAAGGTGATTTTCATCAAATCGAATTTTCTTTGAAATGTATGGAAATAATCAAGCAATCTAAATGCGCGTTTGCACACTAATTATAGGTCCCGAGACCTATCATTAGAATTATCAAGAACCACAATCGGAGCACAATTGCAGATTTTGGATTTTGAATGGCTCTGAATCGGCTGAACTATAGTAAGGTGATTTTCATCAAATTGAATTTTCTCTGAAAAGTATGGAAATAATCAAGCAATCTAAATGCGCGTTTGCACACTAGTTATAGGTCCCGAGACCTATCATTAGAGGTATCAAGAACCACAATCGAAGCACAATTGCAGATTTTGGATTTTGAATGGCTCTGAATCGGCTGAACTATAGTAAGGTGATTTTCATCAAATCGAATTTTCTTTGAAATGTATGGAAATAATCAAGCAATCTAAATGCGCGTTTGCACACTAATTATAGGTCTCGAGACCTATCAGAGGTATCAAGAACCACAATCGGATCACAATTGCAGATTTTGGATTTTGAATGGCTCTGAATCGGCTGAACTATAGTAAGGTGATTTTCATCAAATTGAATTTTCTCTGAAAAGTATGGAAATAATCAAGCAATCTAAATGCGCGTTTGCACACTAGTTATAGGTCCCGAGACCTATCATTAGAGGTATCAAGAACCACAATCGGAGCACAATTGCAGATTTTGGATTTTGAATGGCTCTGAATCGGCTGAACTATAGTAAGGTGATTTTCATCAAATCGAATTTTCTTTGAAATGTATGGAAATAATCAAGCAATCTAAATGCGCGTTTGCACACTAATTATAGGTCTCGAGACCTATCAGAGGTATCAAGAACCACAATCGGATCACAATTGCAGATTTTGGATTTTGAATGGCTCTGAATCGGCTGAACTATAGTAAGGTGATTTTCATCAAATTGAATTTTCTCTGAAAAGTATGGAAATAATCAAGCAATCTAAATGCGCGTTTGCACACTAGTTATAGGTCCCGAGACCTATCATTAGAGGTATCAAGAACCACAATCGGAGCACAATTGCAGATTTTGGATTTTGAATGGCTCTGAATCGGCTGAACTATAGTAAGGTGATTTTCATCAAATCGAATTTTCTTTGAAATGTATGGAAATAATCAAGCAATCTAAATGCGCGTTTGCACACTAATTATAGGTCCCGAGACCTATCATTAGAGGTATCAAGAACCACAATCGGATCACAATTGCAGATTTTGGATTTTGAATGGCTCTGAATCGGCTGAACTATAGTAAGGTGATTTTCATCAAATTGAATTTTCTCTGAAAAGTATGGAAATAATCAAGCAATCTAAATGCGCGTTTGCACACTAGTTATAGGTCCCGAGACCTATCATTAGAGGTATCAAGAACCACAATCGGAGCACAATTGCAGATTTTGGATTTTGAATGGCTCTGAATCGGCTGAACTATAGTAAGGTGATTTTCATCAAATCGAATTTTCTTTGAAATGTATGGAAATAATCAAGCAATCTAAATGCGCGTTTGCACACTAATTATAGGTCCCGAGACCTATCATTAGAATTATCAAGAACCACAATCGGAGCACAATTGCAGATTTTGGATTTTGAATGGCTCTGAATCGGCTGAACTATAGTAAGGTGATTTTCATCAAATTGAATTTTCTCTGAAAAGTATGGAAATAATCAAGCAATCTAAATGCGCGTTTGCACACTAATTATAGGTCTCGAGACCTATCAGAGGTATCAAGAACCACAATCGGATCACAATTGCAGATTTTGGATTTTGAATGGCTCTGAATCGGCTGAACTATAGTAAGGTGATTTTCATCAAATTGAATTTTCTCTGAAAAGTATGGAAATAATCAAGCAATCTAAATGCGCGTTTGCACACTAATTATAGGTCCCGAGACCTATCATTAGAGGTATCAAGAACCACAATCGGAGCACAATTGCAGATTTTGGATTTTGAATGGCTCTGAATCGGCTGAACTATAGTAAGGTGATTTTCATCAAATCGAATTTTCTTTGAAATGTATGGAAATAATCAAGCAATCTAAATGCGCGTTTGCACACTAATTATAGGTCCCGAGACCTATCATTAGAATTATCAAGAACCACAATCGGAGCACAATTGCAGATTTTGGATTTTGAATGGCTCTGAATCGGCTGAACTATAGTAAGGTGATTTTCATCAAATTGAATTTTCTCTGAAAAGTATGGAAATAATCAAGCAATCTAAATGCGCGTTTGCACACTAGTTATAGGTCCCGAGACCTATCATTAGAGGTATCAAGAACCACAATCGGAGCACAATTGCAGATTTTGGATTTTGAATGGCTCTGAATCGGCTGAACTATAGTAAGGTGATTTTCATCAAATCGAATTTTCTTTGAAATGTATGGAAATAATCAAGCAATCTAAATGCGCGTTTGCACACTAATTATAGGTCCCGAGACCTATCATTAGAATTATCAAGAACCACAATCGGAGCACAATTGCAGATTTTGGATTTTGAATGGCTCTGAATCGGCTGAACTATAGTAAGGTGATTTTCATCAAATTGAATTTTCTCTGAAAAGTATGGAAATAATCAAGCAATCTAAATGCGCGTTTGCACACTAATTATAGGTCCCGAGACCTATCATTAGAATTATCAAGAACCACAATCGGAGCACAATTGCAGATTTTGGATTTTGAATGGCTCTGAATCGGCTGAACTATAGTAAGGTGATTTTCATCAAATCGAATTTTCTTTGAAATGTATGGAAATAATCAAGCAATCTAAATGCGCGTTTGCACACTAATTATAGGTCCCGAGACCTATCATTAGAATTATCAAGAACCACAATCGGAGCACAATTGCAGATTTTGGATTTTGAATGGCTCTGAATCGGCTGAACTATAGTAAGGTGATTTCCATCAAATTGAATTTTCTCTGAAAAGTATGGAAATAATCAAGCAATCTAAATGCGCGTTTGCACACTAATTATAGGTCTCGAGACCTATCATTAGAGGTATCAAGAACCACAATCGGATCACAATTGCAGATTTTGGATTTTGAATGGCTCTGAATCGGCTGAACTATAGTAAGGTGATTTTCATCAAATCGAATTTTCTTTGAAATGTATGGAAATAATCAAGCAATCTAAATGCGCGTTTGCACACTAATTATAGGTCCCGAGACCTATCATTAGAGGTATCAAGAACCACAATCGGATCACAATTGCAGATTTTGGATTTTGAATGGCTCTGAATCGGCTGAACTATAGTAAGGTGATTTTCATCAAATTGAATTTTCTCTGAAAAGTATGGAAATAATCAAGCAATCTAAATGCGCGTTTGCACACTAATTATAGGTCTCGAGACCTATCATTAGAGGTATCAAGAACCACAATCGGATCACAATTGCAGATTTTGGATTTTGAATGGCTCTGAATCGGCTGAACTATAGTAAGGTGATTTTCATCAAATCGAATTTTCTTTGAAATGTATGGAAATAATCAAGCAATCTAAATGCGCGTTTGCACACTAATTATAGGTCCCGAGACCTATCATTAGAGGTATCAAGAACCACAATCGGATCACAATTGCAGATTTTGGATTTTGAATGGCTCTGAATCGGCTGAACTATAGTAAGGTGATTTTCATCAAATTGAATTTTCTCTGAAAAGTATGGAAATAATCAAGCAATCTAAATGCGCGTTTGCACACTAGTTATAGGTCCCGAGACCTATCATTAGAATTATCAAGAATCACAATCGGAGCACAATTGCAGATTTTGGATTTTGAATGGCTCTGAATCGGCTGAACTATAGTAAGGTGATTTCCATCAAATTGAATTTTCTCTGAAAAGTATGGAAATAATCAAGCAATCTAAATGCGCGTTTGCACACTAATTATAGGTCTCGAGACCTATCATTAGAAGTATCAAGAACCACAATCGGATCACAATTGCAGATTTTGGATTTTGAATGGCTCTGAATCGGCTGAACTATAGTAAGGTGATTTTCATCAAATCGAATTTTCTTTGAAATGTATGGAAATAATCAAGCAATCTAAATGCGCGTTTGCACACTAATTATAGGTCCCGAGACCTATCATTAGAGGTATCAAGAACCACAATCGGATCACAATTGCAGATTTTGGATTTTGAATGGCTCTGAATCGGCTGAACTATAGTAAGGTGATTTCCATCAAATTGAATTTTCTCTGAAAAGTATGGAAATAATCAAGCAATCTAAATGCGCGTTTGCACACTAATTATAGGTCTCGAGACCTATCATTAGAGGTATCAAGAACCACAATCGGATCACAATTGCAGATTTTGGATTTTGAATGGCTCTGAATCGGCTGAACTATAGTAAGGTGATTTTCATCAAATCGAATATTCTTTGAAATGTATGGAAATAATCAAGCAATCTAAATGCGCGTTTGCACACTAATTATAGGTCCCGAGACCTATCATTAGAGGTATCAAGAACCACAATCGGATCACAATCGGAGCACAATTGCAGATTTTGGATTTTGAATGGCTCTGAATCGGCTGAACTATAGTAAGGTGATTTTCATCAAATTGAATTTTCTCTGAAAAGTATGGAAATAATCAAGCAATCTAAATGCGCGTTTGCACACTAATTATAGGTCTCGAGACCTATCATTAGAGGTATCAAGAACCACAATCGGATCACAATTGCAGATTTTGGATTTTGAATGGCTCTGAATCGGCTGAACTATAGTAAGGTGATTTTCATCAAATCGAATTTTCTTTGAAATGTATGGAAATAATCAAGCAATCTAAATGCGCGTTTGCACACTAATTATAGGTCCCGAGACCTATCATTAGAGATATCAAGAACCACAATCGGATCACAATTGCAGATTTTGGATTTTGAATGGCTCTGAATCGGCTGAACTATAGTAAGGTGATTTTCATCAAATTGAATTTTCTCTGAAAAGTATGGAAATAATCAAGCAATCTAAATGCGCGTTTGCACACTAGTTATAGGTCCCGAGACCTATCATTAGAATTATCAAGAATCACAATCGGAGCACAATTGCAGATTTTGGATTTTGAATGGCTCTGAATCGGCTGAACTATAGTAAGGTGATTTCCATCAAATTGAATTTTCTCTGAAAAGTATGGAAATAATCAAGCAATCTAAATGCGCGTTTGCACACTAATTATAGGTCTCGAGACCTATCATTAGAGGTATCAAGAACCACAATCGGATCACAATTGCAGATTTTGGATTTTGAATGGCTCTGAATCGGCTGAACTATAGTAAGGTGATTTTCATCAAATCGAATTTTCTTTGAAATGTATGGAAATAATCAAGCAATCTAAATGCGCGTTTGCACACTAATTATAGGTCCCGAGACCTATCATTAGAGGTATCAAGAACCACAATCGGATCACAATTGCAGATTTTGGATTTTGAATGGCTCTGAATCGGCTGAACTATAGTAAGGTGATTTTCATCAAATTGAATTTTCTCTGAAAAGTATGGAAATAATCAAGCAATCTAAATGCGCGTTTGCACACTAATTATAGGTCTCGAGACCTATCATTAGAGGTATCAAGAACCACAATCGGATCACAATTGCAGATTTTGGATTTTGAATGGCTCTGAATCGGCTGAACTATAGTAAGGTGATTTTCATCAAATCGAATTTTCTTTGAAATGTATGGAAATAATCAAGCAATCTAAATGCGCGTTTGCACACTAATTATAGGTCCCGAGACCTATCATTAGAGGTATCAAGAACCACAATCGGATCACAATTGCAGATTTTGGATTTTGAATGGCTCTGAATCGGCTGAACTATAGTAAGGTGATTTTCATCAAATTGAATTTTCTCTGAAAAGTATGGAAATAATCAAGCAATCTAAATGCGCGTTTGCACACTAGTTATAGGTCCCGAGACCTATCATTAGAATTATCAAGAATCACAATCGGAGCACAATTGCAGATTTTGGATTTTGAATGGCTCTGAATCGGCTGAACTATAGTAAGGTGATTTCCATCAAATTGAATTTTCTCTGAAAAGTATGGAAATAATCAAGCAATCTAAATGCGCGTTTGCACACTAATTATAGGTCTCGAGACCTATCATTAGAGGTATCAAGAACCACAATCGGATCACAATTGCAGATTTTGGATTTTGAATGGCTCTGAATCGGCTGAACTATAGTAAGGTGATTTTCATCAAATCGAATTTTCTTTGAAATGTATGGAAATAATCAAGCAATCTAAATGCGCGTTTGCACACTAATTATAGGTCCCGAGACCTATCATTAGAGGTATCAAGAACCACAATCGGATCACAATTGCAGATTTTGGATTTTGAATGGCTCTGAATCGGCTGAACTATAGTAAGGTGATTTCCATCAAATTGAATTTTCTCTGAAAAGTATGGAAATAATCAAGCAATCTAAATGCGCGTTTGCACACTAATTATAGGTCTCGAGACCTATCATTAGAGGTATCAAGAACCACAATCGGATCACAATTGCAGATTTTGGATTTTGAATGGCTCTGAATCGGCTGAACTATAGTAAGGTGATTTTCATCAAATCGAATTTTCTTTGAAATGTATGGAAATAATCAAGCAATCTAAATGCGCGTTTGCACACTAATTATAGGTCCCGAGACCTATCATTAGAGGTATCAAGAACCACAATCGGATCACAATTGCAGATTTTGGATTTTGAATGGCTCTGAATCGGCTGAACTATAGTAAGGTGATTTTCATCAAATTGAATTTTCTCTGAAAAGTATGGAAATAATCAAGCAATCTAAATGCGCGTTTGCACACTAATTATAGGTCTCGAGACCTATCATTAGAGGTATCAAGAACCACAATCGGATCACAATTGCAGATTTTGGATTTTGAATGGCTCTGAATCGGCTGAACTATAGTAAGGTGATTTTCATCAAATTGAATTTTCTCTGAAAAGTATGGAAATAATCAAGCAATCTAAATGCGCGTTTGCACACTAGTTATAGGTCCCGAGACCTATCATTAGAATTATCAAGAATCACAATCGGAGCACAATTGCAGATTTTGGATTTTGAATGGCTCTGAATCGGCTGAACTATAGTAAGGTGATTTCCATCAAATTGAATTTTCTCTGAAAAGTATGGAAATAATCAAGCAATCTAAATGCGCGTTTGCACACTAATTATAGGTCTCGAGACCTATCATTAGAGGTATCAAGAACCACAATCGGATCACAATTGCAGATTTTGGATTTTGAATGGCTCTGAATCGGCTGAACTATAGTAAGGTGATTTTCATCAAATCGAATTTTCTTTGAAATGTATGGAAATAATCATGCAATCTAAATGCGCGTTTGCACACTAATTATAGGTCCCGAGACCTATCATTAGAGGTATCAAGAACCACAATCGGATCACAATTGCAGATTTTGGATTTTGAATGGCTCTGAATCGG
Source organism: Tipula vernalis (assembly GCA_958295665.1). NCBI lineage: Eukaryota > Metazoa > Arthropoda > Insecta > Diptera > Tipulidae > Tipula > Tipula vernalis. Next base: position 19,815,679 of record OY282560.1, read on the forward strand.
CTGAACTATAGTAAGGTGATTTTCATCAAATTGAATTTTCTCTGAAAAGTATGGAAATAATCAAGCAATCTAAATGCGCGTTTGCACACTAGTTATAGGTCCCGAGACCTATCATTAGAATTATCAAGAATCACAATCGGAGCACAATTGCAGATTTTGGATTTTGAATGGCTCTGAATCGGCTGAACTATAGTAAGGTGATTTCCATCAAATTGAATTTTCTCTGAAAAGTATGGAAATATAAAGCAATCTAAATGCGCGTTTGCACACTAATTATAGGTCTCGAGACCTATCATTAGAGGTATCAAGAACCACAATCGGATCACAATTGCAGATTTTGGATTTTGAATGGCTCTGAATCGGCTGAACTATAGTAAGGTGATTTTCATCAAATCGAATTTTCTTTGAAATGTATGGAAATAATCAAGCAATCTAAATGCGCGTTTGCACACTAATTATAGGTCCCGAGACCTATCATTAGAGGTATCAAGAACCACAATCGGATCACAATTGCAGATTTTGGATTTTGAATGGCTCTGAATCGGCTGAACTATAGTAAGGTGATTTTCATCAAATTGAATTTTCTCTGAAAAGTATGGAAATAATCAAGCAATCTAAATGCGCGTTTGCACACTAGTTATAGGTCCCGAGACCTATCATTAGAATTATCAAGAATCACAATCGGAGCACAATTGCAGATTTTGGATTTTGAATGGCTCTGAATCGGCTGAACTATAGTAAGGTGATTTCCATCAAATTGAATTTTCTCTGAAAAGTATGGAAATAATCAAGCAATCTAAATGCGCGTTTGCACACTAATTATAGGTCTCGAGACCTATCATTAGAGGTATCAAGAACCACAATCGGATCACAATTGCAGATTTTGGATTTTGAATGGCTCTGAATCGGCTGAACTATAGTAAGGTGATTTTCATCAAATCGAATTTTCTTTGAAATGTATGGAAATAATCAAGCAATCTAAATGCGCGTTTGCACACTAATTATAGGTCCCGAGACCTATCATTAGAGGTATCAAGAACCACAATCGGATCACAATTGCAGATTTTGGATTTTGAATGGCTCTGAATCGGCTGAACTATAGTAAGGTGATTTCCATCAAATTGAATTTTCTCTGAAAAGTATGGAAATAATCAAGCAATCTAAATGCGCGTTTGCACACTAATTATAGGTCTCGAGACCTATCATTAGAGGTATCAAGAACCACAATCGGATCACAATTGCAGATTTTGGATTTTGAATGGCTCTGAATCGGCTGAACTATAGTAAGGTGATTTTCATCAAATCGAATTTTCTTTGAAATGTATGGAAATAATCAAGCAATCTAAATGCGCGTTTGCACACTAATTATAGGTCCCGAGACCTATCATTAGAGGTATCAAGAACCACAATCGGATCACAATTGCAGATTTTGGATTTTGAATGGCTCTGAATCGGCTGAACTATAGTAAGGTGATTTTCATCAAATTGAATTTTCTCTGAAAAGTATGGAAATAATCAAGCAATCTAAATGCGCGTTTGCACACTAATTATAGGTCTCGAGACCTATCATTAGAGGTATCAAGAACCACAATCGGATCACAATTGCAGATTTTGGATTTTGAATGGCTCTGAATCGGCTGAACTATAGTAAGGTGATTTCCATCAAATTGAATTTTCTCTGAAAAGTATGGAAATAATCAAGCAATCTAAATGCGCGTTTGCACACTAATTATAGGTCTCGAGACCTATCATTAGAGGTATCAAGAACCACAATCGGATCACAATTGCAGATTTTGGATTTTGAATGGCTCTGAATCGGCTGAACTATAGTAAGGTGATTTTCATCAAATCGAATTTTCTTTGAAATGTATGGAAATAATCAAGCAATCTAAATGCGCGTTTGCACACTAAATATAGGTCCCGAGACCTATCATTAGAGGTATCAAGAACCACAATCGGATCACAATTGCAGATTTTGGATTTTGAATGGCTCTGAATCGGCTGAACTATAGTAAGGTGATTTCCATCAAATTGAATTTTCTCTGAAAAGTATGGAAATAATCAAGCAATCTAAATGCGCGTTTGCACACTAATTATAGGTCTCGAGACCTATCATTAGAGGTATCAAGAACCACAATCGGATCACAATTGCAGATTTTGGATTTTGAATGGCTCTGAATCGGCTGAACTATAGTAAGGTGATTTTCATCAAATCGAATTTTCTTTGAAATGTATGGAAATAATCAAGCAATCTAAATGCGCGTTTGCACACTAATTATAGGTCCCGAGACCTATCATTAGAGGTATCAAGAACCACAATCGGATCACAATTGCAGATTTTGGATTTTGAATGGCTCTGAATCGGCTGAACTATAGTAAGGTGATTTTCATCAAATCGAATTTTCTTTGAAATGTATGGAAATAATCAAGCAATCTAAATGCGCGTTTGCACACTAATTATAGGTCCCGAGACCTATCATTAGAGGTATCAAGAACCACAATCGGATCACAATTGCAGATTTTGGATTTTGAATGGCTCTGAATCGGCTGAACTATAGTAAGGTGATTTTCATCAAATTGAATTTTCTCTGAAAAGTATGGAAATAATCAAGCAATCTAAATGCGCGTTTGCACACTAGTTATAGGTCCCGAGACCTATCATTAGAATTATCAAGAATCACAATCGGAGCACAATTGCAGATTTTGGATTTTGAATGGCTCTGAATCGGCTGAACTATAGTAAGGTGATTTCCATCAAATTGAATTTTCTCTGAAAAGTATGGAAATAATCAAGCAATCTAAATGCGCGTTTGCACACTAATTATAGGTCTCGAGACCTATCATTAGAGGTATCAAGAACCACAATCGGATCACAATTGCAGATTTTGGATTTTGAATGGCTCTGAATCGGCTGAACTATAGTAAGGTGATTTTCATCAAATCGAATTTTCTTTGAAATGTATGGAAATAATCAAGCAATCTAAATGCGCGTTTGCACACTAATTATAGGTCCCGAGACCTATCATTAGAGGTATCAAGAACCACAATCGGATCACAATTGCAGATTTTGGATTTTGAATGGCTCTGAATCGGCTGAACTATAGTAAGGTGATTTTCATCAAATTGAATTTTCTCTGAAAAGTATGGAAATAATCAAGCAATCTAAATGCGCGTTTGCACACTAATTATAGGTCTCGAGACCTATCATTAGAGGTATCAAGAACCACAATCGGATCACAATTGCAGATTTTGGATTTTGAATGGCTCTGAATCGGCTGAACTATAGTAAGGTGATTTTCATCAAATCGAATTTTCTTTGAAATGTATGGAAATAATCAAGCAATCTAAATGCGCGTTTGCACACTAATTATAGGTCCCGAGACCTATCGTTAGAGGTATCAAGAACCACAATCGGATCACAATTGCAGATTTTGGATTTTGAATGGCTCTGAATCGGCTGAACTATAGTAAGGTGATTTCCATCAAATTGAATTTTCTCTGAAAAGTATGGAAATAATCAAGCAATCTAAATGCGCGTTTGCACACTAATTATAGGTCTCGAGACCTATCATTAGAGGTATCAAGAACCACAATCGGATCACAATTGCAGATTTTGGATTTTGAATGGCTCTGAATCGGCTGAACTATAGTAAGGTGATTTTCATCAAATCGAATTTTCTTTGAAATGTATGGAAATAATCAAGCAATCTAAATGCGCGTTTGCACACTAATTATAGGTCCCGAGACCTATCATTAGAGGTATCAAGAACCACAATCGGATCACAATTGCAGATTTTGGATTTTGAATGGCTCTGAATCGGCTGAACTATAGTAAGGTGATTTTCATCAAATTGAATTTTCTCTGAAAAGTATGGAAATAATCAAGCAATCTAAATGCGCGTTTGCACACTAATTATAGGTCTCGAGACCTATCATTAGAGGTATCAAGAACCACAATCGGATCACAATTGCAGATTTTGGATTTTGAATGGCTCTGAATCGGCTGAACTATAGTAAGGTGATTTTCATCAAATTGAATTTTCTCTGAAAAGTATGGAAATAATCAAGCAATCTAAATGCGCGTTTGCACACTAGTTATAGGTCCCGAGACCTATCATTAGAGGTATCAAGAACCACAATCGGAGCACAATTGCAGATTTTGGATTTTGAATGGCTCTGAATCGGCTGAACTATAGTAAGGTGATTTTCATCAAATCGAATTTTCTTTGAAATGTATGGAAATAATCAAGCAATCTAAATGCGCGTTTGCACACTAGTTATAGGTCCCGAGACCTATCATTAGAGGTATCAAGGACCACAATCGGAGCACAATTGCAGATTTTGGATTTTGAATGGCTCTGAATCGGCTGAACTATAGTAAGGTCATTTTCATCAAATCGAATTTTCTCTGAAATGTATGGAAATAATCAAGCAATCTAAATGCGCGTTTGCACACTAATTATAGGTCTCGAGACCTATCATTAGAGGTATCAAGAACCACAATCGGATCACAATTGCAGATTTTGGATTTTGAATGGCTCTGAATCGGCTGAACTATAGTAAGGTGATTTTCATCAAATTGAATTTTCTCTGAAAAGTATGGAAATAATCAAGCAATCTAAATGCGCGTTTGCACACTAGTTATAGGTCCCGAGACCTATCATTAGAGGTATCAAGAACCACAATCGGAGCACAATTGCAGATTTTGGATTTTGAATGGCTCTGAATCGGCTGAACTATAGTAAGGTGATTTTCATCAAATCGAATTTTCTTTGAAATGTATGGAAATAATCAAGCAATCTAAATGCGCGTTTGCACACTAATTATAGGTCCCGAGACCTATCATTAGAGGTATCAAGAACCACAATCGGATCACAATTGCAGATTTTGGATTTTGAATGGCTCTGAATCGGCTGAACTATAGTAAGGTGATTTTCATCAAATTGAATTTTCTCTGAAAAGTATGGAAATAATCAAGCAATCTAAATGCGCGTTTGCACACTAGTTATAGGTCCCGAGACCTATCATTAGAATTATCAAGAATCACAATCGGAGCACAATTGCAGATTTTGGATTTTGAATGGCTCTGAATCGGCTGAACTATAGTAAGGTGATTTCCATCAAATTGAATTTTCTCTGAAAAGTATGGAAATAATCAAGCAATCTAAATGCGCGTTTGCACACTAATTATAGGTCTCGAGACCTATCATTAGAGGTATCAAGAACCACAATCGGATCACAATTGCAGATTTTGGATTTTGAATGGCTCTGAATCGGCTGAACTATAGTAAGGTGATTTTCATCAAATCGAATTTTCTTTGAAATGTATGGAAATAATCAAGCAATCTAAATGCGCGTTTGCACACTAATTATAGGTCCCGAGACCTATCATTAGAGGTATCAAGAACCACAATCGGATCACAATTGCAGATTTTGGATTTTGAATGGCTCTGAATCGGCTGAACTATAGTAAGGTGATTTTCATCAAATTGAATTTTCTCTGAAAAGTATGGAAATAATCAAGCAATCTAAATGCGCGTTTGCACACTAGTTATAGGTCCCGAGACCTATCATTAGAATTATCAAGAATCACAATCGGAGCACAATTGCAGATTTTGGATTTTGAATGGCTCTGAATCGGCTGAACTATAGTAAGGTGATTTCCATCAAATTGAATTTTCTCTGAAAAGTATGGAAATAATCAAGCAATCTAAATGCGCGTTTGCACACTAATTATAGGTCTCGAGACCTATCATTAGAGGTATCAAGAACCACAATCGGATCACAATTGCAGATTTTGGATTTTGAATGGCTCTGAATCGGCTGAACTATAGTAAGGTGATTTTCATCAAATCGAATTTTCTTTGAAATGTATGGAAATAATCAAGCAATCTAAATGCGCGTTTGCACACTAATTATAGGTCCCGAGACCTATCATTAGAGGTATCAAGAACCACAATCGGATCACAATTGCAGATTTTGGATTTTGAATGGCTCTGAATCGGCTGAACTATAGTAAGGTGATTTTCATCAAATTGAATTTTCTCTGAAAAGTATGGAAATAATCAAGCAATCTAAATGCGCGTTTGCACACTAGTTATAGGTCCCGAGACCTATCATTAGAATTATCAAGAATCACAATCGGAGCACAATTGCAGATTTTGGATTTTGAATGGCTCTGAATCGGCTGAACTATAGTAAGGTGATTTCCATCAAATTGAATTTTCTCTGAAAAGTATGGAAATAATCAAGCAATCTAAATGCGCGTTTGCACACTAATTATAGGTCTCGAGACCTATCATTAGAGGTATCAAGAACCACAATCGGATCACAATTGCAGATTTTGGATTTTGAATGGCTCTGAATCGGCTGAACTATAGTAAGGTGATTTTCATCAAATCGAATTTTCTTTGAAATGTATGGAAATAATCAAGCAATCTAAATGCGCGTTTGCACACTAATTATAGGTCCCGAGACCTATCATTAGAATTATCAAGAATCACAATCGGAGCACAATTGCAGATTTTGGATTTTGAATGGCTCTGAATCGGCTGAACTATAGTAAGGTGATTTCCATCAAATTGAATTTTCTCTGAAAAGTATGGAAATAATCAAGCAATCTAAATGCGCGTTTGCACACTAATTATAGGTCTCGAGACCTATCATTAGAGGTATCAAGAACCACAATCGGATCACAATTGCAGATTTTGGATTTTGAATGGCTCTGAATCGGCTGAACTATAGTAAGGTGATTTTCATCAAATCGAATTTTCTTTGAAATGTATGGAAATAATCAAGCAATCTAAATGCGCGTTTGCACACTAATTATAGGTCCCGAGACCTATCATTAGAGGTATCAAGAACCACAATCGGATCACAATTGCAGATTTTGGATTTTGAATGGCTCTGAATCGGCTGAACTATAGTAAGGTGATTTTCATCAAATTGAATTTTCTCTGAAAAGTATGGAAATAATCAAGCAATCTAAATGCGCGTTTGCACACTAGTTATAGGTCCCGAGACCTATCATTAGAATTATCAAGAATCACAATCGGAGCACAATTGCAGATTTTGGATTTTGAATGGCTCTGAATCGGCTGAACTATAGTAAGGTGATTTCCATCAAATTGAATTTTCTCTGAAAAGTATGGAAATAATCAAGCAATCTAAATGCGCGTTTGCACACTAATTATAGGTCTCGAGACCTATCATTAGAGGTATCAAGAACCACAATCGGATCACAATTGCAGATTTTGGATTTTGAATGGCTCTGAATCGGCTGAACTATAGTAAGGTGATTTTCATCAAATCGAATTTTCTTTGAAATGTATGGAAATAATCAAGCAATCTAAATGCGCGTTTGCACACTAATTATAGGTCCCGAGACCTATCATTAGAGGTATCAAGAACCACAATCGGATCACAATTGCAGATTTTGGATTTTGAATGGCTCTGAATCGGCTGAACTATAGTAAGGTGATTTTCATCAAATTGAATTTTCTCTGAAAAGTATGGAAATAATCAAGCAATCTAAATGCGCGTTTGCACACTAATTATAGGTCTCGAGACCTATCATTAGAGGTATCAAGAACCACAATCGGATCACAATTGCAGATTTTGGATTTTGAATGGCTCTGAATCGGCTGAACTATAGTAAGGTGATTTTCATCAAATCGAATTTTCTTTGAAATGTATGGAAATAATCAAGCAATCTAAATGCGCGTTTGCACACTAATTATAGGTCTCGAGACCTATCATTAGAGGTATCAAGAACCACAATCGGATCACAATTGCAGATTTTGGATTTTGAATGGCTCTGAATCGGCTGAACTATAGTAAGGTGATTTTCATCAAATTGAATTTTCTCTGAAAAGTATGGAAATAATCAAGCAATCTAAATGCGCGTTTGCACACTAGTTATAGGTCCCGAGACCTATCATTAGAATTATCAAGAATCACAATCGGAGCACAATTGCAGATTTTGGATTTTGAATGGCTCTGAATCGGCTGAACTATAGTAAGGTGATTTCCATCAAATTGAATTTTCTCTGAAAAGTATGGAAATAATCAAGCAATCTAAATGCGCGTTTGCACACTAATTATAGGTCTCGAGACCTATCATTAGAGGTATCAAGAACCACAATCGGATCACAATTGCAGATTTTGGATTTTGAATGGCTCTGAATCGGCTGAACTATAGTAAGGTGATTTTCATCAAATCGAATTTTCTTTGAAATGTATGGAAATAATCAAGCAATCTAAATGCGCGTTTGCACACTAATTATAGGTCCCGAGACCTATCATTAGAGGTATCAAGAACCACAATCGGATCACAATTGCAGATTTTGGATTTTGAATGGCTCTGAATCGGCTGAACTATAGTAAGGTGATTTTCATCAAATTGAATTTTCTCTGAAAAGTATGGAAATAATCAAGCAATCTAAATGCGCGTTTGCACACTAGTTATAGGTCCCGAGACCTATCATTAGAATTATCAAGAATCACAATCGGAGCACAATTGCAGATTTTGGATTTTGAATGGCTCTGAATCGGCTGAACTATAGTAAGGTGATTTCCATCAAATTGAATTTTCTCTGAAAAGTATGGAAATAATCAAGCAATCTAAATGCGCGTTTGCACACTAATTATAGGTCTCGAGACCTATCATTAGAGGTATCAAGAACCACAATCGGATCACAATTGCAGATTTTGGATTTTGAATGGCTCTGAATCGGCTGAACTATAGTAAGGTGATTTTCATCAAATCGAATTTTCTTTGAAATGTATGGAAATAATCAAGCAATCTAAATGCGCGTTTGCACACTAATTATAGGTCCCGAGACCTATCATTAGAATTATCAAGAATCACAATCGGAGCACAATTGCAGATTTTGGATTTTGAATGGCTCTGAATCGGCTGAACTATAGTAAGGTGATTTCCATCAAATTGAATTTTCTCTGAAAAGTATGGAAATAATCAAGCAATCTAAATGCGCGTTTGCACACTAATTATAGGTCTCGAGACCTATCATTAGAGGTATCAAGAACCACAATCGGATCACAATTGCAGATTTTGGATTTTGAATGGCTCTGAATCGGCTGAACTATAGTAAGGTGATTTTCATCAAATCGAATTTTCTTTGAAATGTATGGAAATAATCAAGCAATCTAAATGCGCGTTTGCACACTAATTATAGGTCCCGAGACCTATCATTAGAGGTATCAAGAACCACAATCGGATCACAATTGCAGATTTTGGATTTTGAATGGCTCTGAATCGGCTGAACTATAGTAAGGTGATTTTCATCAAATTGAATTTTCTCTGAAAAGTATGGAAATAATCAAGCAATCTAAATGCGCGTTTGCACACTAGTTATAGGTCCCGAGACCTATCATTAGAATTATCAAGAATCACAATCGGAGCACAATTGCAGATTTTGGATTTTGAATGGCTCTGAATCGGCTGAACTATAGTAAGGTGATTTCCATCAAATTGAATTTTCTCTGAAAAGTATGGAAATAATCAAGCAATCTAAATGCGCGTTTGCACACTAATTATAGGTCTCGAGACCTATCATTAGAGGTATCAAGAACCACAATCGGATCACAATTGCAGATTTTGGATTTTGAATGGCTCTGAATCGGCTGAACTATAGTAAGGTGATTTTCATCAAATCGAATTTTCTTTGAAATGTATGGAAATAATCAAGCAATCTAAATGCGCGTTTGCACACTAATTATAGGTCCCGAGACCTATCATTAGAGGTATCAAGAACCACAATCGGATCACAATTGCAGATTTTGGATTTTGAATGGCTCTGAATCGGCTGAACTATAGTAAGGTGATTTTCATCAAATTGAATTTTCTCTGAAAAGTATGGAAATAATCAAGCAATCTAAATGCGCGTTTGCACACTAGTTATAGGTCCCGAGACCTATCATTAGAATTATCAAGAATCACAATCGGAGCACAATTGCAGATTTTGGATTTTGAATGGCTCTGAATCGGCTGAACTATAGTAAGGTGATTTCCATCAAATTGAATTTTCTCTGAAAAGTATGGAAATAATCAAGCAATCTAAATGCGCGTTTGCACACTAATTATAGGTCTCGAGACCTATCATTAGAGGTATCAAGAAGCACAATCGGATCACAATTGCAGATTTTGGATTTTGAATGGCTCTGAATCGGCTGAACTATAGTAAGGTGATTTTCATCAAATCGAATTTTCTTTGAAATGTATGGAAATAATCAAGCAATCTAAATGCGCGTTTGCACACTAATTATAGGTCCCGAGACCTATCATTAGAGGTATCAAGAACCACAATCGGATCACAATTGCAGATTTTGGATTTTGAATGGCTCTGAATCGGCTGAACTATAGTAAGGTGATTTCCATCAAATTGAATTTTCTCTGAAAAGTATGGAAATAATCAAGCAATCTAAATGCGCGTTTGCACACTAATTATAGGTCCCGAGACCTATCATTAGAGGTATCAAGAACCACAATCGGAGCACAATTGCAGATTTTGGATTTTGAATGGCTCTGAATCGGCTGAACTATAGTAAGGTGATTTTCATCAAATTGAATTTTCTCTGAAAAGTATGGAAATAATCAAGCAATCTAAATGCGCGTTTGCACACTAATTATAGGTCTCGAGACCTATCATTAGAAGTATCAAGAACCACAATCGGATCACAATTGCAGATTTTGGATTTTGAATGGCTCTGAATCGGCTGAACTATAGTAAGGTGATTTCCATCAAATTGAATTTTCTCTGAAAAGTATGGAAATAATCAAGCAATCTAAATGCGCGTTTGCACACTAATTATAGGTCCCGAGACCTATCATTAGAGGTATCAAAGGAGACCTATCATTAGAGGTATCGGCTGAACTATAGGAAGGTGATTTTCATCAAATCGAATTTTCTTTGAAATGAATGGAAATAATCAAGCAATCTAAATGCGCGTTTGCACACTAATTATAGGTCCCGAGACCTATCATTAGAATTATCAAGAACCACAATTGCAGATTTTGGATTTTGAATGGCTCTGAATCGGCTGAACTATAGTAAGGTGATTTTCATCAAATTGAATTTTCTCTGAAAAGTATGGAAATAATCAAGCAATCTAAATGCGCGTTTGCACACTAATTATAGGTCTCGAGACCTATCATTAGAGGTATCAAGAACCACAATCGGATCACAATTGCAGATTTTGGATTTTGAATGGCTCTGAATCGGCTGAACTATAGTAAGGTGATTTTCGTCAAATCGAATTTTCTCTGAAATGTATGGAAATAATCAAGCAATCTAAATGCGCGTTTGCACACTAATTATAGGTCTCGAGACCTATCATTAGAGGTATCAAGAACCACAATCGGATCACAATTGCAGATTTTGGATTTTGAATGGCTCTGAATCGGCTGAACTATAGTAAGGTGATTTTCATCAAATCGAATTTTCTTTGAAATGTATGGAAATAATCAAGCAATCTAAATGCGCGTTTGCACACTAGTTATAGGTCCCGAGACCTATCATTAGAGGTATCAAGAACCACAATCGGATCACAATTGCAGATTTTGGATTTTTATGGCTCTTAATCGTTTGATGTATAGTAAGGTGATTTTCAATGGAATCTAGGACCCTAAATACTCGTTGGCATAAAAATTACAGGTCCTTAGGCCTATCATTAGAGGTATCAAGAACAGCAATCGGAGTACAATTGCAGATTTTGGATTTTTATAGCCCTGAATCGTCTGATCTATAGTAAGGTGATTTTCATCAAATCGAATTTTCTATGAAATGCACGGAAATAATTATGGAATCTAAATACGCGTTGGCACAGCAGTTACAGGTCCCTAGACCTGTCAATAAAGGTATCAAGAACAAAAATCGGAGCACAATTGCAGATTTTGGATTTGTATGGCTCTTAATCGACTGATGTATAGTAAGGTGATTTTCAATGGAATCAAGGACCCTAAATACTCGTTGGAATAAAAATTACAGGTCCTTAGGCCTATCATTAGAGGTATCAAGAACAGCAATCGGAGTACAATTGCAGATTTTGGATTTTTATAGCCCTGAATCGTCTGATCAGTAAGGTGATTTTCATCAAACCGAATTTTCTATGAAATGCACGGAAATAATTATGAAATCTAAATACGCGTTGGCACAGCAGTTACAGGTCCCTAGACCTGTCATTAAAGGTATCAAGAACAAAAATCGGAGCACAATTGCAGATTTTGGATTTTTATGGCTCTTAATCGACTGATGTATAGTAAGGTGATTTTCAATGGAATCAAGGACCCTAAATACTCGTTGGCATAAAAATTACAGGTCCTTAGGCCTATCATTAGAGGTATCAAGAACAGCAATCGGAGTACAATTGCAGATTTTGGATTTTTATAGCCCTGAATCGTCTGATCTATAGTAAGGTGATTTTCATCAAATCGAATTTTCTATGAAATGCACGGAAATAATTATGGAATCTAAATACGCGTTGGCACAGCGGTTATAGGTCCCTAGACCTGTCATTAAAGGTATCAAGAACAAAAATCGGAGCACAATTGCAGATTTTGGATTTTTATGGCTCTTAATCGTTTGATGTATAGTAAGGTGATTTTCAATGGAATCTAGGACCCTAAATACTCGTTGGCATAAAAATTACAGGTCCTTAGGCCTATCATTAGAGGTATCAAGAACAGCAATCGGAGTACAATTGCAGATTTTGGATTTTTATAGCCCTGAATCGTCTGATCTATAGTAAGGTGATTTTCATCAAATCGAATTTTCTATGAAATGCACGGAAATAATTATGGAATCTAAATACGCGTTGGCACAGCAGTTACAGGTCCCTAGACCTGTCAATAAAGGTATCAAGAACAAAAATCGGAGCACAATTGCAGATTTTGGATTTTTATGGCTCTTAATCGACTGATGTATAGTAAGGTGATTTTCAATGGAATCAAGGACCCTAAATACTCGTTGGCATAAAAATTACAGGTCCTTAGGCCTATCATTAGAGGTATCAAGAACAGCAATCGGAGTACAATTGCAGATTTTGGATTTTTATAGCCCTGAATCGTCTGATCTATAGTAAGGTGATTTTCATCAAATCGAATTTTCTATGAAATGCACGGAAATAATTATGGAATCTAAATACGCGTTGGCACAGCAGTTACAGGTCTCTAGACTTGTCATTAAAGGTATCAAGAAAAAAAATCGGAGCACAATTGCAGATTTTGGATTTTTATGGCTCTTAATCGACTGATGTATAGTAAGGTGATTTTCAATGGAATCAAGGACCCTAAATACTCGTTGGCATAAAAATTACAGGTCCTTAGGCCTATCATTAGAGGTATCAAGAACAGCAATCGGAGTACAATTGCAGATTTTGGATTTTTATAGCCCTGAATCGTCTGATCTATAGTAAGGTGATTTTCATCAAATCGAATTTTCTATGAAATGCACGGAAATAATTATGGAATCTAAATACGCGTTGGCACAGCAGTTACAGGTCCCTAGACTTGTCATTAAAGGTATCAAGAACAAAAATCGGAGCACAATTGCAGATTTTGGATTTTTATGGCTCTTAATCGACTGATGTATAGTAAGGTGATTTTCAATGGAATCAAGGACCCTAAATACTCGTTGGCATAAAAATTACAGGTCCTTAGGCCTATCATTAGAGGTATCAAGAACAGCAATCGGAGTACAATTGCAGATTTTGGATTTTTATAGCCCTGAATCGTCTGATCAGTAAGGTGATTTTCATCAAACCGAATTTTCTATGAAATGCACGGAAATAATTATGGAATCTAAATACGCGTTGGCACAGCAGTTACAGGTCCCTAGACTTGTCATTAAAGGTATCAAGAACAAAAATCGGAGCACAATTGCAGATTTTGGATTTTTATGGCTCTTAATCGACTGATGTATAGTAAGGTGATTTTCAATGGAATCAAGGACCCTAAATACTCGTTGGCATAAAAATTACAGGTCCTTAGGCCTATCATTAGAGGTATCAAGAACAGCAATCGGAGTACAATTGCAGATTTTGGATTTTTATAGCCCTGAATCGTCTGATCAGTAAGGTGATTTTCATCAAACCGAATTTTCTATGAAATGCACGGAAATAATTATGGAATCTAAATACGCGTTGGCACAGCAGTTACAGGTCCCTAGACCTGCCATTAGAGGTATCAAGAACAGCAATCGGAGTACAATTGCAGATTTTGGATTTTTATAGCCCTGAATCGTCTGATCTATAGTAAGGTGATTTTCATCAAATCGAATTTTCTATGAAATGCACGGAAATAATTATGGAATCTAAATACGCGTTGGCACAGCAGTTACAGGTCCCTAGACCTGTCATTAAAGGTATCAAGAACAAAAATCGGAGCACAATTGCAGATTTTGGATTTTTATGGCTCTTAATCGACTGATGTATAGTAAGGTGATTTTCAATGGAATCAAGGACCCTAAATACTCGTTGGCATAAAAATTACAGGTCCTTAGGCCTATCATTAGAGGTATCAAGAACAGCAATCGGAGTACAATTGCAGATTTTGGATTTTTATAGCCCTGAATCGTCTGATCGACGTAAGGTGATTTTCATCAAACCGAATTTTCTATGAAATGCACGGAAATAATTATGAAATCTAAATACGCGTTGGCACAGCAGTTACAGGTCCCTAGACCTGCCATTAAAGGTATCAAGAACAAAAATCGGAGCACAATTGCAGATTTTGGATTTTTATAGCCCTGAATCGTCTGATCAGTAAGGTGATTTTCATCAAATCGAATTTTCTATGAAATGCACGGAAATAATTATGGAATCTAAATACGCGTTGGCACAGCAGTTACAGGTCCCTAGACCTGTCATTAAAGGTATCAAGGACAAAAATCGGAGCACAATTGCAGATTTTGGATTTTTATGGCTCTTAATCGTTTGATGTATAGTAAGGTGATTTTCAATGGAATCTAGGACCCTAAATACTCGTTGGCATAAAAATTACAGGTCCTTAGACCTGTCATTAAAGGTATCAAGAACAAAAATCGGAGCACAATTGCAGATTTTGGATTTTTATAGCCCTGAATCGTCTGATCTATAGTAAGGTGATTTTCATCAAATCGAATTTTCAATGAAATGCACGGAAATAATTATGGAATCTAAATACGCGTTGGCACAGCAGTTACAGGTCCCTAGACTTGTCATTAAAGGTATCAAGAACAAAAATCGGAGCACAATTGCAGATTTTGGATTTTTATGGCTCTTAATCGACTGATGTATAGTAAGGTGATTTTCAATGGAATCAAGGACCCTAAATACGCGTTAGCATAAAAATTACAGGTCCTTAGGCCTATCATTAGAGGTATCAAGAACAGCAATCGGAGTACAATTGCAGATTTTGGATTTTTATAGCCCTGAATCGTCTGATCTATAGTAAGGTGATTTTCATCAAATCGAATTTTCTATGAAATGCACGGAAATAATTATGGAATCTAAATACGCGTTGGCACAGCAGTTACAGGTCCCTAGACCTGTCATTAAAGGTATCAAGAACAAAAATCGGAGCACAATTGCAGATTTTGGATTTTTATGGCTCTTAATCGACTGATGTATAGTAAGGTGATTTTCAATGGAATCAAGGACCCTAAATACTCGTTGGCATAAAAATTACAGGTCCTTAGGCCTATCATTAG
Source organism: Tipula vernalis (assembly GCA_958295665.1). Lineage (NCBI taxonomy): Eukaryota > Metazoa > Arthropoda > Insecta > Diptera > Tipulidae > Tipula > Tipula vernalis. The sequence continues at coordinate 19,831,386 of OY282560.1, forward strand.
AGGTATCAAGAACAGCAATCGGAGTACAATTGCAGATTTTGGATTTTTATAGCCCTGAATCGTCTGATCTATAGTAAGGTGATTTTCATCAAATCGAATTTTCTATGAAATGCACGGAAATAATTATGGAATCTAAATACGCGTTGGCACAGCAGTTACAGGTCCCTAGACCTGCCATTAGAGGTATCAAGAACAGCAATCGGAGTACAATTGCAGATTTTGGATTTTTATAGCCCTGAATCGTCTGATCTATAGTAAGGTGATTTTCATCAAATCGAATTTTCTATGAAATGCACGGAAATAATTATGGAATCTAAATACGCGTTGGCACAGCAGTTACAGGTCCCTAGACCTGTCATTAAAGGTATCAAGAACAAAAATCGGAGCACAATTGCAGATTTTGGATTTTTATGGCTCTTAATCGACTGATGTATAGTAAGGTGATTTTCAATGGAATCAAGGACCCTAAATACTCGTTGGCATAAAAATTACAGGTCCTTAGGCCTATCATTAGAGGTATCAAGAACAGCAATCGGAGTACAATTGCAGATTTTGGATTTTTATAGCCCTGAATCGTCTGATCTATAGTAAGGTGATTTTCATCAAATCGAATTTTCTATGAAATGCACGGAAATAATTATGGAATCTAAATACGCGTTGGCACAGCAGTTACAGGTCTCTAGACTTGTCATTAAAGGTATCAAGAAAAAAAATCGGAGCACAATTGCAGATTTTGGATTTTTATGGCTCTTAATCGACTGATGTATAGTAAGGTGATTTTCAATGGAATCTAGGACCCTAAATACTCGTTGGCATAAAAATTACAGGTCCTTAGGCCTATCATTAGAGGTATCAAGAACAGCAATCGGAGTACAATTGCAGATTTTGGATTTTTATAGCCCTGAATCGTCTGATCTATAGTAAGGTGATTTTCATCAAATCGAATTTTCTATGAAATGCACGGAAATAATTATGGAATCTAAATACGCGTTGGCACAGCAGTTACAGGTCTCTAGACTTGTCATTAAAGGTATCAAGAACAAAAATCGGAGCACAATTGCAGATTTTGGATTTTTATGGCTCTTAATCGACTGATGTATAGTAAGGTGATTTTCAATGGAATCTAGGACCCTAAATACTCGTTGGCATAAAAATTACAGGTCCTTAGGCCTATCATTAGAGGTATTAAGAACAGCAATCGGAGTACAATTGCAGATTTTGGATTTTTATAGCCCTGAATCGTCTGATCTATAGTAAGGTGATTTTCATCAAATCGAATTTTCTATGAAATGCACGGAAATAATTATGGAATCTAAATACGCGTTGGCACAGCAGTTACAGGTCCCTAGACTTGTCATTAAAGGTATCAAGAACAAAAATCGGAGCACAATTGCAGATTTTGGATTTTTATGGCTCTTAATCGACTGATGTATAGTAAGGTGATTTTCAATGGAATCAAGGACCCTAAATACTCGTTGGCATAAAAATTACAGGTCCTTAGGCCTATCATTAGAGGTATCAAGAACAGCAATCGGAGTACAATTGCAGATTTTGGATTTTTATAGCCCTGAATCGTCTGATCAGTAAGGTGATTTTCATCAAACCGAATTTTCTATGAAATGCACGGAAATAATTATGGAATCTAAATACGCGTTGGCATAGCAGTTACAGGTCCCTAGACCTGCCATTAGAGGTATCAAGAACAGCAATCGGAGTACAATTGCAGATTTTGGATTTTTATAGCCCTGAATCGTCTGATCTATAGTAAGGTGATTTTCATCAAATCGAATTTTCTATGAAATGCACGGAAATAATTATGGAATCTAAATACGCGTTGGCACAGCAGTTACAGGTCCCTAGACATGTCATTAAAGGTATCAAGAACAAAAATCGGAGCACAATTGCAGATTTTGGATTTTTATAGCCCTGAATCGTCTGATCTATAGTAAGGTGATTTTCAATGGAATCTAGGACCCTAAATACTCGTTGGCATAAAAATTACAGGTCCTTAGGCCTATCATTAGAGGTATTAAGAACAGCAATCGGAGTACAATTGCAGATTTTGGATTTTTATAGCCCTGAATCGTCTGATCTATAGTAAGGTGATTTTCATCAAATCGAATTTTCTATGAAATGCACGGAAATAATTATGGAATCTTTTTTATCACTAAGCAGAAGTCTCGGAACAAACGTTTCTGGTGTTCTGAACGGTTAAGAAAATTCAATACGAAACTAAAAAATAATCCCAAAAAATCTAAACTTCAGGCTGATTGGGGTAACTTCTTAGTGGCTCAAAAGTATTATAAAAGGAGTTAAGGCAAGTTCATAGATCATCGTGGATTAATTTTTGTGAGGTAATTAATAGCCTGTCGGCTGTAACTAGACTTAATAAAGCTTTGGCTAAAAATGATGTTTGTAGACTAAAAGCCCTTTGTCTGCCGAATGGTCAGCTCACCTCTTTCAATAGGGAGGTTGGTGAGTTGCTTCTTTCTGTTCATTTTCCCGGTTGTCACTTCAGTTTTGTTGTATGGAACTTGGCTATTTCTTTAAAGATTTTGATGAAATTCAACTCCTCGGTCTGTCTGTGGGATAGTTTTGGAAATTTATGAACAGTATTCAGTGATCGATTGTGGATTTTGTGTTTGCGGAGAAGGAGGTGATAGCGTTCAATTTTCTGAAAAGAGGTCTGACAAGGAATCCTGTGCTCCAATTATTTCGACACGGTTTCCCACAGAACTTTATACAGACGCTTGAATGCATGGTTACGGTTCCATACTAATGCAGCAACATGACGACGGAAAGCTTCACTCAATTTACTAGGCAAGCCGAAAACAACAGATAACGGCCAATTTGTCACCACCTTGATAGCAGCAAAGACGAAGTTACTGAGTTAAATGGAGCAGTCAATTACTCTGTTGATTGACGGATTGGTTGTCCGAACCACCACTTAAGTGGAAACCAACGGAGAAAATCGTACCAGCTAAATTTTAGATGTGCTGCAACGAGACAAATGGCGGCACATTACATACATACAAACTAAATCTAGCAGATTGCGCAACGAGAGGATTAAACCCAACTGAACTAAAAAATCATCTGCCCTGGTTTCATCATCTGTACCTGAGTTTTTGAAGACACTACTCGAGCATTGGTTAATTTTTCGGGAAACAGAAGTTACAAGTACTTTAGAACACTGTACACAAAGCTACAAGTTATGGTCGCGATTGCTGTAAATACAAACTAAACATTTAATATTTAAATTGTTTATTTATTTGTCAATCTTTTAATGTGTTGTGTTTACGTACAAAGGGTTCACTTCCTGATGACATACTTTGTGTTTCTGTGTGAAGAATAATTTAAATATGTATAACGGTAATAATTTTAAATATCCTATTCAGTAAAGTAATATTATAGTAGTATGTAGTACTTTTATTTTATTTAATGCATAATTAGACTTCATCAAATTATTTCTTTAATTAATTACTACTTATTATCTAAGAAATTATCTTTATGTTCAAAAAAAAAAAAAAAATCTAGATACACAAGTGTAATACAAATAAAATAAGAAAAGCAAAATTTGTGTAATCTTAATAAAAACTTATTGATGTATATCTAGTAACTTTATAGTGGACTTATGTTCCCGCTCATCTTCATCCTCATCTATATCGATAATGGCGTGGTGTTCCACCTCATCATCGTCTTGCTGAAAGAAAGGAATTAATTGAATGTTTCGAAATGATAATTATTACAAAGATGCTTACTTCTTCAAAATCGTAGTTGTCGGTAAGTTTCGAAGATTCCGATTTAATATTTCTACCGTCAGGCATACCATTTAAAACCTCTTCATCAATGCCTAACACACACACCAAATTAAATGATTCGTTATAACGAATATTTGTGCATAATAAAAATTTGCTACTTACTATCGCCCATCAAAAAATCTTCATCCACCTCCATAGTCTCCTCATCTAACTGATCACCATCCTCACCATTTTCTCCTTCCTGTATTTGAATAACCTCGAGCACCACATACTGCTGACCATCCTCTCCATCAACCGAAACAAGTTTAGTCTCATTCATTATACCACCCTGATTTTCAGTCACCTCACCCTCACCACCCTCAGGCTCATCCTCTTCTTCTTCCTCCTCCTCCTCCTCCTCTTCTTCAAAATCTTCATCATCATAACTATCATCCACTTTGAGGCCAGCACCCATCATTCGAATTCTCCGTTGTCGTCCCATTTTCAATGCAATCGCTTCCTCTTTTATGTTCGAATTTGGATCATGTACGGCCATATGCCGTATTAAATTCCCTTTATGCCTAAACGAACGATTACAATTCGGACAACCGTGTGTCTTCTCTTTCGGCACAGGCGGAACATAACTCGGATTGTGATACAAATTTATATGCCTCTTCAGTAGCTGTTTCTGCCGGAATGATTGATCACAAGTATCACATTGAAATGGTTTCTGATCCGTATGAATCAATAAATGCGATTCCAAATGACGCGCCGATATTGATGCATATGGGCACAAATCACATTTATAGCATTTTTCACCTTCATGCGTTTTTGCATGAATTTTATAGCTATATCGATCTGGGAATGAATTACCACAACGGCGACATTTTAACGGTTTGTCTGATGTGTGCAATTTTTGTACATGGATGCGTAGATCGGTTTTGCGGCCGCACGTTGTCGGGCATAATTCACAGTGAAACACTGGTTTATCACCAACGCTGTGTATCAATTTGTGTGCCTTTAAGGAATTAGATTGAGTGAATCGAGCGTGACACACATCGCATTCGTACGGTTTTTCACCCGTATGAATTCGTAAATGCCTTTTAAGTTTGAACGTATCCGGTGACGCGTACGTACAATGCGGACATTGATAGGGTCGTTCGCCTGTGTGACACCGTATATGCCGTTTCAATTTACTCAACTCTACACTGGCATAATCGCATTCGGTGCATTTATGTGGTTTTTCGTGTGTATGTCGATACCTAATGTGCCGCACCAATTCCCCAGACGTTGTAAACGCACTCTCACAAAATTTACAATGATGCGGTTTAGTACCCGTATGCGTATTCACATGATTCTGCAGCGATGCTAAAGTCTTAAAACCACGTTCACACACCGAACACTTGTGAGGTCGCTCCTCTGAATGTGATTTTAAATGCCGTGACAATAGGTAACGCTTCGGACTCGTATAATTGCAGTAATTACACATGTGCTGTGCCGTAGCTACTTGGGATTTCTTTGGTACAATTTTTACGATTTTTGTTTTGTCATCCTCGGGACTTGAATCAGTCGGTTGCGGCTTACCAGTTTGCGTTTCGTCATTCTCATCAAATTCATACACGTTCATGTCTTGATTGTCATCCTCGACTTTTTGATTTTGGTCCATGATGAGTACGTAGCTAACTTCGTCCGGATTTGTGGCGGATTGGACAATTGTCATATTTTGAAAATCACCATTTTTCGAATTCTGTGAAAATAACAATGCATAATTAGATTTTAGTTGCAAACCTTCCGTCAGTTCTCTGGAAGAATTTGTACATACCGTCGAATCTAGAGGATCAGACTCCTCAACATATTGTGCATCCTCATCATTCGGCGGCTCGGTTAACACAGGATCTGAATCTTTTGTCGCCTGATAATAATAATTTCCAGTTTGATCAACAAAGTAGGTTCCACCCTCTTCATCATCGTCATTTTCGGAGCCCGCTTCTTGAATCACAGTTATAGTTTCCCCATCATCAATTTCTTTATTGAACGTTTCCAGGTATGATGTTAAATCATTTCCTTCCAACTTTATTTTAACATCAGCTAATTTTGCTGACATTTTAGCTAATTTTTAATATAACTTTGTTTTGTTCCACGCCACACAATTTCAACTTTTGATGCCCCTTAGAAAACGATGGAAAAAACATTGAATTAATTTTAATTGGATTGGGCGATTTTATCACCGAAGTTGCATTGTTTGGGAGAATCACCCCATTTCTATAAAATGTATTTCTTTTTCTCTGCTACTAAATTACGTAACCATTTTTAACTAAACAACACCGATAACACTTAAATTTCTCGTAATATACTCAAAATTCAAATCGCGCCAAAAGCCATAACACACGCATACATCCATTTGTTATGCCATCACACACAAACATTGCTAATATGCAGCAGCAGGAAATTCCTTGACAGATACAGAAAGAAATATTTGAGAACGAAAACGACCTCGGCATTTATTTACGCCATGTTGGCATTTTATGTTTCAATTTTTTTTTTTTTCGTGTAAATCCATCATCTTAATAAATTAAGGCCACATTACAGAGTAATTACATAAAACTAATAAACAATAATAAAAAATGTCAAATGGAATAAAAAAAAAATCCGTGAAATTTAATTTCGATTTTAGATTACAGGGGGCTGTGCATTTTCCACAGTTTAGAAAAATCCTAACATAAAATTCTTGTAATTATCACTACCAGCGCTGTGTTCAATATGGCGACGCTCTCTATACACAACGAAAAACACGAAAAAAAAATTCCACTCATTTTATCAACACACGCTATTTATTCAGCGACACAAATTAAATCACAAATTCTATTTATTACTTTATATTTATTTATTAATTAATTATTTAAAAAAATATAAATATTTACCTTTTTAATTAAAATAATTAAAATATTTTTTTTTTTTTTTTTTAATTTTTATCAGTTTTAAAACTTCTGTAAATGTCCGTGAGGGCGTTTCAATAATTCAATCGAATATGACTTCAAATGGCGATTTCACTTCACGAGAGATGGCGTCAAGCCATCGGATGAATATGAAAAAAAACAAAATTCATTTATATGCGAGAGAGGCAAATTTTTAATCTATCGGTAATTTATTTTTATGTGTTGGGAGAGGATGAATTTTAGTGATGTGACGTCACAGTTCATTCTGCTGAATACAATAATTTGAATTTGATTATTGTTAAAAATTAACTGTAGAAATTAAAAATTATCTTTTAATTTTCGTTAATATATATTAAAATAATCTTATTTTAGAAATAACATTTTAAAATGTAAATTATTTTGCAAGCAGATGAATTTTTTTGTTTAACAAAAATTGTACTAGATTTATACATATGAAATTGAATTTGGAGCGTGTAATCACATTTTATATACGGTAAACCGAAATGGATTGTTCACATTTTTTGTATCGAAAAATTTTTAAACTATCTTAAAATTTTTATGAATTGTTAATTTAACAGTAATGCCAGATTTTGTTAATGTTTGAAGCGATGTCTTTTTTTAAATCCTGCTTGATATTCGACCGCTTAAACTTTCGCTGAACAAAAAATCCTTAGGGTAGTATGTATTTAATGAGAATAATTACAGCACCAGAAACGCTTCCCACAAAAAATTGTTCCATTATTTTTCGATTCGAAAAAAGCTTTCGACTCGGTGAACATTCACATTTTACATATTACAGAAATTAAACAAATGAGGACTTTGGCGAAAAATCCTGCTTTTTTGGTGGCTTTAATTTAACTAGCCGGATTCTTATTTGAATATTAGGAAGCAAGTGGTAATACTGGTAATTTTGAATGACGTCTTTTCAACAAAAATATAGTTGAGTAGGTATATAATGCTGTTAGTAAATTAAATTTGAAGCTGGGCCTATCTGTACCTTCTTTCCCAATTTTAAGCTAGAGAGCAGCTGGTGCTGTCTTAATATGATGGAAGTTGATTTGAAGAAAGGTTAACATTTCAATACCTTCACCTTGACCATGTTACTATCAGAGTCCTCCCCTGATGTAAAGTCCTCTGAGAGCCTCTTGCGTGATTCCTTGTTTATAATTATAACAGCTGATCTATAATCACCCTTTGGCCCCTCGAGCTTGGCAACTTTCCAATTGTGCGTTGGCAAACCCGGATTGCCAATCTGCAAGGGACCCACACAGGTCCAGGGTTTTTCGATATGATTCTCAGGTAGCTGGTGGCTAAGGCCCTTCCACCTTCCTCCACCTTGTCGGGCGTCATACAGCCATCCTCTTGCAATTGGTCAATAACTGCCACAACCAGCTGATTCTTGAGGGCCTCATTGAAAGACCTCATAACGATAGCGTGGAGCCTTATTCTCTTAGCGATTTTAGGACATTCTTACACGGGAGCTTACAGTGAGTAGGGTCGTGTGCGAACAAATTTGCCATCAAATGTTTAACCATCATGTGGACTTGAATACATTTACAAAATAAATTTTTTATTTAAAGCACACTCACTAAACGTCACTAAACACTTCACTTACTTTTTTGGAAAATCAAAACCCCCACCATTGCACTAGTTTTAAACTAGTAATACGTGACAATTTGTACAGATTTGAGTTACCGAATAGGGAAAAGTGAGGCCTCTGAATACCGTTCGATTGAGGTGAGTAAATTTTCGTTCGTATGTGCATAATACCAAATTCCGTCACCATTTCTAGAAATTTTTTTGAACTGAACGGGGATGTTATCAGTAAGGATAATCTTCGATAAGCCATTTATATGGAAAACAACTTTTAGAAATTCCATTGTCTTCGAAGTGTGAGTCAACTATATTAGGGATATTCATCGGCAGTTTCATAATATGATCGGGTGCTTTCGCTGTCTTTCACACTTTGCATTGACTAATAAAATTCTGCACCTGCTGTCGAGTAAATCCTTAACGTTGAATTAAGGCCATGAATTTTTGTTCGTCGGTTCATGTGGGGTTGCAGCCATTCAACAAGCAGTTTACAAACTAGTTTGTCTAATCTGAATAGCCTCTGAAACTCGGCATTTGTTGTTGATCCAAATGGATCGCTTACGTCTCTTAAATTTCTGCGAATTTTTACGAGGCGAAATCTACATAAGAAAAATAATTACATACATATACATACATTTTATATACATACATATATATACACAATTACCTTTGGTTTGAAGATCGCCTTCTTCTTATACGTAAATGTATATATTCCATAATAATATTATTTACCCTTTTTTGCAATATGTAATATCTGAAATATTTTTTTCAAACATCCAACAAATTGAACAAATAGACTGATGCAAATTTATTACAATATTTATTTATTTTATTATCCATTTATTGAATGCTCGCGTTAAAAAAATTTTAGTTGTGTCAAAATATTATTGTTTACTTTCTGCCAATTAACCAAAACACGCATGCTATAAAATTTATAGCAAGCGAAAACTCATTTGTAGAATGGGAATCGGAAATTTTCTGATAATGGGAATCGACTGGTCGAAAAAAAAAGTCAACTCATTTATCATTCTCATTTGTCATCGAACCGGAATTCGGGTGCAGGCCAGTAATAATACCGTCTTATCCTATCTAATCTCTTAAAAATTCTTCCATGCGCTGCAGTAGGATAGCAATGTTCCTGTTTTATTAGTTTATCAGTCATACTAATTGGGATTCACAATTTCTAGATTGGGATATCAAAAAGTTCGATATCATGTTTTGGTTATGTTCGAATGAACAATAGTTATCAGTCGAAGCTTGAATTTTTGAGAGGAATTTAACGTAATCAGTGTCCAAGAAATGACAAGATTTTAAATCTATAGTTTCACAAAAGTATCACAAAATAAGGTTAAGGCTACACCTCCCCAGTCGTCCGCTCAAATCCTTTTGAGACATGAATCACTTCAGGCTTGCGTGGTCCATGATTAATGTGAAGTGAAATCCTTTGATGTAAAGTCGGAATTTTTAAACGCTAACTACAGCGGCTACTTAGTCATTCGAGTTCAGGTACGCTATAGTTTTGCTGCACCTAGGCGGTTAGATCTGCTTAATTTGTAATGAATTTCCAATACCATCTTGTCATACCCCAATAGTTTTCTAGCTGCAGATAACTCCTACATTAGCTGGGTCGTTTCGGAGGTTTAACTTCATCTCCATCATACAAAACTTGCTTTTGTCAAGATTAATTGTTAATCCGGACTTACATAAAAGGTGAGCTATAGTATCCGAAAGTTCAAAGTGCTTTTCAAGATTTGCGGAAATTATGAGAAGGTCATCCAAATAGATAAGCACGCGATCATGATACTTATAAGCGGAACCACCTAAGGTGCCAAAACGCTTCCTTGAGATCAATAGCAGAAATTTATTTTGTCTCATGTAACCTACACAATAGTCTATCTATAAGGGATAACGGATATTTATCTTTCTTAGTTACTTGACTGGAGAGTACCAACCACTTTTGCTCTCTTCGATTATTCCTAATTCAGCGTACATCAGGTCAGGAACTAGACCTTTGGTTTAAAACAATGGCCATATGCAAAATTTCCGCATTCTTTCAGTTGTATTCATTCTTCTAAACTACATTCAGGCGTATAATACGCAAGGTTGTTTTTAGTTTTCATTTTGAATGCTATGACGATGGTTATACACCTTCCAACTTTGGTTCAGTGATATTTTTTGCTCACGTAAGCATAGTTCTATCTTTATCCGTCTTGTCTTCCGGCGAGATGTTATTAATCTTATCTGGGCCTCTTCAGACCTTCCTTATAGTATTATAGTGTTAGAGTGTAATTAATCTAACTCTTTAATTAATTGAAACACTTGATGATTTTAGAATATTTATTTTAGTAACAAAATTATGCAAAACAACTTTTACATATGACGGAACGGAAGTAAGTAAGAAATTGACAATACAAGATGGCCACGAAAAGTCAAAATCCAAATCGATGATGATTGCGTTTACACCAAGAGTTGACTTTTAGTTGCATCCAACATATAGGTTGATCTTGAGGAACCAGCTTCGTTCGTGCTGTGTTTCCGCTTTGTTTATTTGTTCCACCGTTGTTTGTTTGTAGAGTTGGAGGCGGGCCAAAAGTTATGAGACTCCTTGTCTACAATTTCCGGATTTTCTAGAGGGCTCGATTCTTGTTTTGTTGTTTTTCATTTTTGTTTAGATCATTCATATTAGCCCTACACAGATAGTAGGGCTTCTTAATACGGAGGACGCGGTACGGTACGAGTGACACATTAACCCAACCCACCGATTTGTTAAAGGTTGACTCCTTTAGTGCCGTGTTTTGGTCTAGAATCCAATAAATCAGTCATCTATAGTTACCAGCGGTCACCACGTGGAGGTAACATGAGCACTTGCGGAAGTTGGAATTCACGGAGTTGACAACAAGTGCCAACTTGAATCCCGAACTAACTTCACACCTGACTACCATACAGGATGCATAAAAATGACATCAATTTCAGCCCTACATCAAGATATATGTAAATGTGTTGTGTGGTACGCCTTTTAGTATAAAAAACTTGTATTAATTTTGATGCGTTATAAACGGCGCTTTATTGACTTCAAATTAAAATTACGTTTGTTAAATTTGAGAATACCAATCACCACCAAACACTTGAAAAAATGGTTGCTTTCCACTAAAAATACAAAACACAGATATTCAAAATTTGAGGTGATTTCGTTGGAGATTGAAATTGTTTACCGGTTAAATATACTGCGAAAAGCATAGCAAAGGAATTGTGTGTGTGTTTACGCTGACAATTGTGGAAATGGTAGAGCCATAAATCATCAAATAATGTGAATTTAAGTTTGTGGCTTAAAAATTAATAATTTGCCGCCCCGTCAAATTTATAGTCTATACTTACCCAAGTTTACCCAAGTTTACTAGGTACTTACTAAAAAATTAAAACAAACCATTTTTTTAAAAGTTCTTTATATTTATTTACAATACACTCCAAAATATAAATTTGCTTGTATAAATCTAAATAATGTGTCACGCCATTTTGCAAACTCCTTGCAATTTATTACCTTAATATGCTCCATTATCACATCATTTTCAATCAAATTAAACAACATAAAATCATAAAATTCTAAAATAAGTTTTATCTATTATATATGAGACTTGCGCAAAATAATGTGACGAAAAAATGCGGGTAGACACCCCGCAAAAGAGGTTTATAGATTTTCCGTTGCCTTTATAAAAAAAACCAAATTAAAACGCTAATTAATGTTTTGCAGTGAAAACATTACGAATTCGTTAAAAATAATTTTTTTTTTGTTACCATTCCTGATCAAATTGACAAAAATATGCGATTTCAAAATATTCATCTTCAATTTTTTCATTTTAAATCCGTTCATTCAATTATTTATGCAAGGTATTTTCAAAATGGCGATTAAATTTGGTGAAAAATGTTTAAACTTAAATTATGTGCTTAAAACTAAAAATACCCATAAAAATTGTATATAGGTTGTACATATTCAAAACGTGAACAAGCGACTAGTCAACTTCCAATTTTCTAAAACTGCCCTCAATTCCGGTATCCAGTGAAGCATTGTTACCGCCGCGATTCCTCCGCACAATACCACGATCACTTAAAATTTTCATATTATCTAGTCCCACAATTAAATCACGTTTTGCTGCCAATTCACGTTTCCACCATTCAACCATGTCGGCCATCGGTATTGTGCCACCCATTTCCTTTGGTAAACATGCCGGTTCAACTTTTTCATGTAAACCACTAATCTCGACATGCAACATAAAACGATCCCGTATTTTACTGGTCACCATGCGTGTAGCAAAATCGATCACATATTTAACTGTGTGCGGCACATTAACGCAATGGATTTCTTTGTGACGCATCGGTAACGATTGTTCACCCCAACGTAACATTTTGGCAAATTCCATTGGATTCCAACTTGTAATATGTGCCGTGGTTATACCTTTCATATCACCAATGTGAACTACACCGTTTACTTGAGTCTCGGGATCTTCAAGTAGAGTTTCATAGGTTAATAAATGGGCACGTGCCATATCGGAACATGTGTGCACACTTGGATCGAAATTTTTGGCGAATGCAATAATAACGCGACGACCATTTTTATCACGTATTGGTGACACAAAGATATATCTGTAAATAAAAGCAACAGTAAATTAGTAAATCTTTTAAATTATTGAATCTATAAAAATTTACCCATTTGAAATCAACTGATTAATAGCCGGTGTCAAAAAATCTAATTGACACATCATCTCTGGAAATGTTTTCTTCAAATTTAAATACTTCAAAAGTGTTTGCTGTCCCATTGTGATACTGAATTTCTTTGCTCGCAAAAAACGCAACAAAAATCGTTCATCGACACGAATATTTTCAATATCATTATTCTGTTTAATCCATTCTCTCAGCTGTTCCAAACATTGTTCCCGGGTCGCTGGATCCTCACGCAATTCTTTGCGTGCCACCAGTTGGGTTAGTTCACAAATTTCTAAATCGTTGATGTCATGGGCTTGTGCAACTGTTATACCACCATTCCACGGTTGACTTAGCATAACACTGGTTGACGCCATTTTTCGTTTTATTAATAATTAAGACTGGAAAATAGAAAATAAAGTGTCATTGATTTTGATAATGACCGACTACTCATAAGTTATTTTGTTGGTGCGAAAATCGGAATATAAATTTCTAAATGTTGTATCTTGCTTCGGATTTACTCATGTATTACGTTTGAGGGTAAACCTCATTAAAGAGTTCGTTTATCTAATTTGGTTTTCATGCAAATTTCAATCCTAAGTGAGATAGAAAGCTAGGAACTAGTGGAATTGAAATCCAAAATGCGAGGGCGAATGTAATGCTACACAATTAAAGAAATATCAACAAAAAGCAATGATAATTTAATGAAAACCTAATTTCAGTCCAATATAACTCAACGTTATTCTTGGAAAGAAGTTAGGTGTTAAATTCTCGATTTGTATGTTGATCCTAGTCTTTATTGTGTGTACTGCTCCCGCTGATTTTTCTAATCGGATGTATTTTTGTGCGCAATATGTTCTTTGAGTCATGTATGTCTTGCTCTTCTAGTTTGACCTATATATACTTTTGCAATCATCGTTTTTTTTAAACACAGATTTTATAAGAACCAGTCAGATTTGAAAGAAGGATCAGATATGAAAAGTCGACAGGATGCTTTGAGTTTCTATTCAATGATGCTATAAAGTTTCGGTATATCGTGCTTCGACATAACACTATAAGTCCGCATTTTAGCTTCTCATAACAGTCTTAGAATGAATTGAGGAGGCGACTATTAAAAGCGTGAGGAACCATATAGCGTAGAGGAAGAAAAGGCACACAACAAGTTAGTTCCGTCAACAGTTGCATTGCAACTGTTTAATTAATACTGTGATAGTGAAAAAAAAATGATTTTTACGTTTTGGTGTATTTGGAAATAAAACATGATTTTTACTTTTTAAATCCATATTGCCTTTTGTGGTTAATTGAAATTGAATTATTTTATTTATACAAGTTTTTCGATGTTTAAATTTAACCTAGTTGATCTAGCATTTTATTTTATGGTGGACTAATAAATTCCAAACATAAAGATCAAACTAAAAGATCGTATTAAGAAATAAAAAATAAAATTCCGTCATATTCAGTTATTTGATATATAAACTCGTACAACACAACAAGACATCTATTAAACTGTTGATTTCCACATATTACGACGTGAGCTAGTTTATATTTATGTAGTGTATGTGAAATTGTTGATGCTTGTCGTGACTTAACTTTAGCTAAACTTAAGCCCCCCCCCCTTATTACAGACAGCTTTCCTTGGAAGTTCTTATTGGTTTGTTTGAGTATTTCCTTTAAAATACCCCCACTTTAACAGTGACACAACTCAAAAAACGTGATTTTTGGTTTTAATGCTTTGTTATGTACTAAATAACCCTATCTACTGATCTACATAAAGTACCGAACTAACTGATTAATACAAAATAACCGTAACGACAAAGATAAAAACGGACACATTTTTAGTTGTGCGTTATAAGTTAAAGAAGGTAGACGATGAAAAATGCCATAATTTGATTTGTGTCAGTTTTTGTGCGAGACTTTGTCTCGAAATTGTCGATATGGAAAATTGTCCAAATTATATAAATCGATTTTACAAAAAATGAAATTTTTTGAGTTATGTCACTGTTGCAGCTGGGGTACGATATAGTAATTGTTGGTAATGGTCTTTGACCAGAGTTTTAGCTAATAATTGACAGGAATCACCATAACCAATATAAAAACATATACCTAATTGAATATCAGTTTGTCCTTGAATTTATTTTTGTACATAGGGCGAATTCAGCGCATGTAGAGATCAATTCTTGTTCTAATCTTAATTTTTACATTTAACAAGAACAAGCGCCAAAGGAAGGAAAATTGAGAGAATGGACGTAAACGGCAATCATTTTTCAATAAATTAAGATATTTTCCGATACAATAGACATTGTAACCAGAGCATGTATAGAGAGCGACTACATTGTGAGGTTTGTCTACATTTGAGTACAAACTCTACAAGCGCTGGATGCACAGATATAGGTAATTTAATTTACTTTCTCTGTAAAATACATTTTCAGTACAGTTTTCCTGCTTTGTTTAAATATTAAACCCAATTAAAAATAATATTTGATTTGTATAACAGTTTAATCAAAACTATTATACAACGTTTGACATAATAACAGAAAAATACTAGAATCGCGCAACTTCATTTTCGTACTTGACAAGGAGTTTAATCGTTTGTTTCAAATTAAACATCAGCTTAAAGTATCCGCTCGTAGCTTTAGCTTTACTGCCACCTTGCAATTTTTAAATTAATAGTGAGATTGTGCAGCATGTTTAGAGTAATATGTAATGAGTTTTAAGGTAAAGAAATTCTGGATTTTTTCAAAAAAGTGTTATATTGTCAAAAAATGATATTAGAGAATTATATTGTGATGTGAATGTAAAATAATTGAGCTGCCTATAGTTCACGATATAATAGGCTGATGATTCATCGACCCGATATGGTAGAATTAATGAACCATTTGCAATAAAAAAATATGAAAATTTGTATGTGATTCCCAAACTCACCACGGTGAACAGAACCTGTAAGCCAGTTACCTATTTCCTTAAACGTCAAACGAAGTAAATTGACAACTGATATTTTGTTTCTGTGTTTTAGGCAAAAATCTAGATTATTACAGTAAATTTAACTTTAGAAAGGCTGTTAAAATAATTTATTTTTTAGCGCAACCCAAGGCCAAGCGACTGTACATTTTAAAAACAATTGAAGAACACATCAATACCCATACATACAACATTTACCACTTTTTTTAAGTGAAGTTGAGGTAATAAAAAGGATTGAAGAATGAATAAAGAACGGTTAAGGAAAAAGTTAACCGAAAAGTCAAAAAGTCAAAAAGCAAATCAGGTGAAAGGAACATATAATATATACATGTATGCATGTCCTGAAATAAAGGGAAATTAATTTCCGTCAAGCGGCTGACACAAAATAAATATTCGGTGAATTTCTTTTTAAAATAAAGAAAGGCAAGCAATAAGTTGCAGTCTGTGATATTATGGGAAATTTATACAAATTACGGACAGAGACATTGAAATTGTGAAGACGTTAATATCAGACCCGTTGACGCTATCCAACTAAAAAAGTGCAGCAAAGAATGTAACATACAAAAATTGGTTTGGCACTGAGCCCAGTGTAGAACAAAAAAGAGAATAAAAAATTAACCAGAAAGGGGAGGAGAAGATAATCAAAGAAACCAAACTGAATCTGAAGATGAACGCAATCAATCAAAAGTTTAAAACAATGAGAAACCGAAATTGTGAACTGCCCATTTAGAATACTTTTTACCTCGCAAAAACGGCTTTCCTCAAGTGAGAATTAAAGTAAAGTAGGCGATCTACATGAAGCAGTCGGCTGGATTCGTAACGGAATTAAAAGTAAAACAAGCTTGTCTCGTGAGGCGGAGTATTTGCATGCTAAATCACTTAACAAGAGTTAGGGAACAAGCAATTTATGAGGTTCTAAGCAAAAACGATTCGTCTTTGTATACCCTATCAGTCAAAGGTAAATTTTTTAAATACGATGAGTTACCCATATCGAAGTAAAACTACCATTTAACCTCGGAACCCGGAGCACATTATCCAATTTTAATAATTTTTGTTTAAACTATAGATTAATGTTATAAAATATTTACTCAATGATCTCAATAACCCCTGGAAAACGGTTTTCACACGTAATACTCAATAAATACTTGAAATATTTATAAGATAGTCGGTTTTCACGCTAATTTTACATTGCTTTAATAAAACATAGTAAAATAAAAAAACAACATCGAGCTTTTCGGCCGCCATTTTGAATCCGACATTTTTAATTCTCAAAATCAGACCACCATCTTCGGATTCACCGACCTCAGGACATCCAAAATAAATTCTTAAAGCTAAACATTTAAAAATTACTCAATATTTGAGCTTTTTCACGTTTATAGAGGCCATTCTGGATTCCCCAGCTTGAAGCTGAAATTAAATTCATAATTAGTGACATCCAAAAGCCCTGACAACCTCCAATAATTTGAGATATTTCTGTACTAAAAATCAAAAGTCGCTTATCTGCATTTTAGTAGTATTGAGAAAATGAAGAAGGTTAAAGTTTTAAAATCAAATGGGAATACATTGAGAGTATTATACGAGTATGTATTACCTCATAACTTTTTTTATTTTTTAAGCGATTTTCAAATCGAAATTCATAAAAACCGCTTAAAGTCATTTAAGCGACACCTTTTAAGTACAGATTTGTAAGAGTAATTTGTAGAGTAATTTTTTGGCATAATTTTACTATACAAGTATTAATTATCCCCGATTTTCATGCAAGTTGGTACAATCAAATTAGGCTAATTTACAGAGGCAGTGCACGCGTAAAAAATCCAGATTTTTGTTTCTTTAGAGTAAGACCAAAGTATTGAAATCCTGTCAAAATTGACGAAAAATTTGGCTGATCCAAAACCATTTTTCTCGACATTTTGAAAGCCTCTGAGTTTGAAAAAGCAAACAAAAAAAAGGTCTGTCCGTCTGGATGTCTGGATGTTTATACCTCTTGACGAGTATCTCGAGAAAGGCTTGTTTGATTTGGATTTTTTTTTCACCAATCTGTTTCTATCTCTTTTGGAAACTGTACGTCAAGAGGGTGGGGTACCTGCCATAAGAATTGGCCCCAAACACGTGCTTATATAAATATTTACGAATTTTTTATTATGCTGGTTTGATTATTGAATTGGGCATTGAGTTTGGGGTTGATTGAAAGGTTAAGTTAGGGGTCACTTCGCGGGTTGAGTTGAAGTTAAATTGGAATTGAGTTGGGGTTGGATTAGCATTTACTGAGCAGTTGACCAATTTTTTATATATGCTGGTTTGAGGATTGAGTTTGGCGTAGAGTTTGCGGTTGAGTTGAGAATTGAGTTGGGTTCCGTTTGCCAGTTGAATAAGAGTTAAGTTGGGGTTGGATTAGGATTTAGTGAACAGTTGAGCAATCTATATGTATATATAAAAGTGAGTGTTTATAATGAATGTACAGTATACGATTTGAACCAAACTTTTCACAAATATTGCTTAAGACTTAAGAAAGGTCACTGCCAATATTTCAAACCTTCATCTCCTCCTTCAGAGATGATAATCAGGGCCAAGGTTATTATGGAGGAATTTCTAAAACTTCAAAAACTGAGTTGAATTTTGATGACGGTGTGATACGAGTAGTATGATGTATGATGGTATGATGTTTTGTATATAAGAATGGTGTGATGGTGATAGTGATGATGTTGGGGATGGTGGTATGATGGTATGATAATATAATGGTATGATGATATGATGGTACTATGGTATGATGGTATGGTTATATGACGGTATGATGGTACGATGGTATAATGGTATGACAGTTAGGTGGTATGGTGATATTATGGCCTGATAGTATGATGGTATGATTATATGATGGTACGATGTTACGTTGTTACGATGATATGATGGTATAAATAAATGGTGGATTGATGGTAAGAAATACATCATGGTGTGATGGTTCGATGTTACTATGGTACGATGGTATGATTGCTATAGAGTCATGATGGCATAATCGTGCTATTAGGGTATGATAGTAAATAGGGTTTCAGTTGAAATTTAGCTGAATTTGGGTGAGAAGCACGTTTAGGAATTAATTTCAGGTCGAGTTTAGGGTTTAGTGGAAGGTTACATTGAGTTGAGTTCATACACGATATTAGCTTTCGAATCGAGTTGATTTTGAGATTGAGTTGACTACTATGTGTGGAGTTGAACATAGGGTTGAGATTTGATTCGAGCTAAGTTGAGTTCTCTATGTGAGTTGTTCGGTTGGGGAACTATTTAAGGGTTGATTTGGAGTTTGGTTAAGGGTTGATTTGAAAGTTGATTTAGTTGAGGGTTGGATTGGCGGTTAATTTGGTGATTGCGTTTAGGATTAGGTTGCGATTGAAATGGAGGTTGAGTTGTAAGTTTAGTTGGAGATTGAGATGAAGTATGACTTAAGAGGTGCATTTCGGGATTGATTTAGAAGTTGAATTAATCAAGACATCTCATGAGGTTTCAGCTCTTTATATTTTTTAACTTAAATTTTTCGTTTTATTTTCATTTACCACACTAAACGATGTTGTTTGGATCTTTTCGACCAAAAACCAAAACCGTTTAAACGATCGCTAGTGTTCAAAAACAATTTGTTTTCAAAATTTTTGTTCCAATAACAACTTTGCTTTCCTGAATAATTTTCAATTGAGAACTTTGAATAATTTTTAATAATAACCTCACACCTCGAATAGTCTTCAACAATAATGCAAATTTCGAAAAAAAAAAAAAAATAAATCACTAATTCTGTGACAAGACAATTTTAGAACAGCTCGATATTCACAAAAAAAAGTTGGAATATTTCCAGAAAACTTGAATAATTTAGGATCCTACAATAATCTTAAAAATCGAGAAGCCACCAAGAATCTCGATTAATGTGCAAAAATATCAAGCAGACATCGCAAAACCTCGAAGAATCTCGGAAATATTGAATAACGATTATGATTTTGATGTCACAAGACGAGAAAATAAATCTAAAAATCTGAATTTAGATTCTCATCTCTATAATATCATAAAACCGTACTATGCTTAATTCAACTCTAAGCTATAAGAAAAATCGAAAAATCTTTAAAATCTTAAATAATATCTACTTCATTACACTAAGTGTCAAACAAACCTCGAATAAGCTTAAAAACTTCCTATAAATTCTAGAAAGTCTCAAACATTTCGAATCGAACAAACTCGAATAAGCTCAAATAATCTCGAAATTCTCGAATAGAATTCTAGAATAGTCTTGAAAGATTCAAAAAATCAGTAACAGTATAACAATCTGTAATAAATGAGGTAAGCAAATAAAAAGTAACACTCGAAAAATAACTAGAGGACGTCGAATAATCTCGAAAATATTGAATAATGCAGATAATTTCGAATAACTTCGATGTAGATGAATTCAAAAATCTTAAAATCTTTAACTTCAAAAATCTAACGCTATGCTACCCCTAATTCGGTCCAATTTCGTTTAATATCTACATACATATACCATACTACATACGAGTATATACACATAAGTACTCATTCATAACACTCCAAACAAATCTCGAATAAGCTTAAAATCACATATGTATTCATCATATACATAAGTATTCGTACTTGTAAGTCGGCTAGAATAATAAAATCAACTTTATTGAAAAAAAAAAAATCCGAATGTTGGGACGACTGGTGGTAGATTATGTAAGTATTAAACGAGTTTCGAGAATTTTTTCAAAATTGTGACAAAGCGCAATTGCAGGTGCGCACACAGATACAATTTTAGGGAGGGGTCCAAATTACTAAAACATTCTAGTCAAAGAAAATTTAAAGTGTAAATACAAATTTATTAATATACCTTAATATACATATAGGTATTAGTTAAATTCATATCACAATCATGCCATTATGTCCTTATATGTATAATGCAAAAAAAAATATAAATAAATAAAACTAAAATAATAAAAAAGTATCACAAAAATAAAGATTAATCAGAAATATAAAATATACGAATAAAAGAAAAACTTAACAAAAAATGGAGGTGTGGCCAACACACGGCTTTCTTTTACGAACAGAGAATTTTGAGAAATTTTATTTTTTTTTTAATTTTTGGAAACATTTAGTATTAAGTAGTTTTTTGTAAACCTTATACTTTTTAAGATATTTGCAAAATAAATTTTCTGGACCAAGGGAGTGGCCACTTCCGGTTAGCCGATTTGGAGTAAAATTCACTGGGACCTCCCAATATATCAAAAAAGCTTAAATCTGAAGTTTCAGTTCGATTGGTTAAACCATCTGGGCTGTAGAGAGGACACAGACGGACTGACAGACTGACAGACTGACAGACTGACAGACTGACAGACTGACAGACTGACAGACTGACAGACTGACAGACTGACAGACTGACAGACTGACAGACTGACAGACTGACAGACTGACAGACAGACAGACTGACAGACTGACAGACTGACAGACTGACAGACTGACAGACTGACAGACTGACAGACTGACAGACTGACAGACTGACAGACTGACAGACTGACAGACTGACAGACTGACAGACTGACAGACTGACAGACTGACAGACTGACAGACTGACAGACTGACAGACTGACAGACTGACAGACTGACAGACTGACAGACTGACAGACTGACAGACTGACAGACTGACAGACTGACAGACTGACAGACTGACAGACTGACAGACTGACAGACTGACAGACTGACAGACTGACAGACTGACAGACTGACAGACTGACAGACTGACAGACTGACAGACTGACAGACTGACAGACTGACAGACTGACAGACTGACAGACTGACAGACTGACAGACTGACAGACTGACAGACTGACAGACTGACAGACTGACAGACTGACAGACTGACAGACTGACAGACTGACAGACTGACAAACTGACAGACTGACAAACTGACAGACTGACAGACTGACAGACTGACAGACTGATAGACTGACAGACTGATAGACTGACAGACTGACAGACTGACAGACTGACAGACTGACAGACTGACAGACTGACAGACTGACAGACTGACAGACTGACAGACTGACAGACTGACAGACTGACAGACTGACAGACTGACAGACTGACAGACTGACAGACTGACAGACTGACAGACTGACAGACTGATACACTGACAGACTGACAGACTGACAGACTGACAGACACCATTTCGAAACCCACTTTTTCGGACTCAGGGGACCTCAAAACAAATAAATCTCTAAAAATCTCAAGGTCCAAAATTTTCATGATTACTATACTTTATTTTACTAGAGTAAAAGAAAGTAAAAGGAAACTAGCAAATTAGATAATACTACTAAAATAAAATGCATACAGTTCAATTCAATATTAATTGAAAATTAATTTTTTTGGTTTAAATATCAAAATCTAGATGCCTTGGACTTAAAGCAAATTCCCTTATAACATCTTCAGGAGATATTTCATTGACATGGATATTTAGTAAAACTGATTTGATTCTTCTCAGTGTTGAGAAAGACCGCTCATTGGTGCAGGTTGTAAGTGGCAAAACACATAATATTTTGAGTAATCTATTAATATGAGGATAGAACTCGTCGTCGCATATACAGGAGGCTTCAATTGCGGATAATCTCTCTAAATCTTTAATTTTTCTCTTCCAAAGTTTTAATTCTGCAAGCAACGTTTCATTGTTTTCTTGAAACATTGACTCATATTGCAAAGCTTCAAGAAATCGTCATCGGTGGATGTACCCTCGTCATTAATCGTGAGGCAAGCAAATTTTAACAAAATACCATTATGCTTATCTAGCCTCTCCTTGATTTGCATTACAAGATTATTTAAAAATGGTAAAATATTACTCTTCTATAATACTCTTCAGGTGTTGAAGCTGGTATATTATTACGGTATCGCGATCGCATACAACATGCCCTTTTTCAAATCTATATTAATCGATTGTATTTACAATTCGTTACCGAAAATAATTTAGACATTGTCAGCAAAGATATAATGAAATCAGGTTTGGCGATAACTAGCTCCAGTGCAGATGCTTGTAATTATGTTTCTCGATCATTCCATTCGATAATTTCTTCTAATGATGGCTGTATTGCTTTAAATAGCTCAACTAATACAATAATAGCATCATGACCATCAATCAATCTTGTTGCACACATTTGAACAAGTTTTTGTTTCCTTGAATCAGGACAAAGTTCTTGAATTTTTAATTTTAATACATCTTGCCGCTTTGGGGTATAATCATACAATTTGGTAACAATTCCAATACCATTTCGTATTTCTGGAAGATTACAAGCTGCAATGTACGTACATGGCTAAAGGATATTCCTTCTGAATGCGAGCTTGCATACCTTGAAATTGTCCACTCATAGATCGTGCCCCATCTTAACCTTGTCCTCTCAAAACCTTTAAGTTTATCCCGAAAGATTTCAGAGTCTCCACTAAATGAGATGATAAATTAAGTCCTGTTGTATTAACTACCGGAACGTACTGCAGAAATAATTCTTTTATACAATTGTTTTCTAACAATCGCACTACCAGAGAAAATTGTTCGATGCCAGCAATATCCGTTGTTTCGTCTGCCAGTATACTAAAACATTCGGAATCATTTACACGTTTCACAATTTCTTTGACGATAATATTGTTAATCGAATTTATGATAGCATTTTGAGTTCTCCAACTGAGGTACGAATTTCTACCACAAGTTTTTAAATTATTTTTTTTGCACGACATCTCCGGAATTTATGGACAACCGTTAAATTTTGTTTTTTCTTCGACATTGAATACCCCATAATCTTTATGACCACGTAATGGAATTCCTTGTTTTCCACAGAAAATTACAACTTTGATTATGGAAGGCAAAATTTTTCTATTGTTTAAAATATCTTCTCGTTTTTTCCTATCTAAAATTAGATTGATGGGAACGGCCTTATTGTTATTTATTTGCTCTAAATTTGAGGCTACCTCAATAATTTTCCTGTGATATTGTGTCTTGTCGTGATTATTAAAATACTCAACAGCATGTTTCCAATTATTAAAAGGGTTTGTTACTAGTTTACCTGCGCTTTCTGTTTTGTGTTTCCCAACCTCATCATTAGAAAATAAGACACAGTATTTACAAAAAGCTCCATCCAATTTGCCTGAATAGCACAACCAGCCCCATTTGTCTAACCATACTGTTTCTGAAATTTCAGGTTCTTCTTACCTATTTGACTTGAGGGGAACAAATATTTGCAATCCGGAACCCAAAGATTTTTTTAAATTTAGGGTAACGTTATGTTATGACATTGCAACAATTCCCTGTAGGCCCTGAATGACTGCGTTTTTATGACGATCTATGAAATTTGTTTATTGAGTTGGTAAACAATTTTTATGAGTTGAATTATTGTTGAATTAAGTTTAATCTTAAAAAAAAAATATTTTATTGTTTTAATTGAAAGCAAACAATTTTATTAGTAGGATTTCATATTCAAATAACATATCAATTTATCTTATAAAATTAAGGTTTAGGGGAAAGGGGGGTGGGGTTTGGACCCGCGGACCCTCCCTTTGTGTGGGCGCAATAATCGCATTTTCTTACAATTGCGTCTTTATGAATAGAGTTCTCGAAATTCATAGCTCGAAACACGAGAGATACGTAATCGTCACTCAGACGAGTGGAAATTGAAATTTGTTTGTTGATTCTTATTCTTTTAAGAAATTACTTTTTCCACAAAATTTAATAAATTATTCAAAATAAATTTTATTCTCGGTAATAAAGATCGGTTATTATCGGATCGATTACTTGATTGAGAATTCCCTAGCTATATACCCGAATTCTGCTTCTCAGGTAAAAGCTAATGAGAAATGCCTTGATTATTATTTCCGTTTCTATTTAGATGCCAAATGGAATGTTTTCAGTTACTATGCGACAGGGTCTAAGCAAGCTAATTAATTAATAAAAAAAAAAAAATTCAGTTTAAAATTCGAAATGAATAAACGGTGAATTTCAATGTTGCGACCAAACAAACTACGTATATGTTCATCAAGAAAGTAAAGCGATTTCGGATTGGCACACGCTAGTGATGGGCTAAATCGATCTTTGTTGTTAACAAAACAGAACAAAAAAGATCGATTTGGCACATCAGTAGCAGACGCAAAACAATATCAAATGTTCCATAAAGAGTGTTCATTTATATTGGAAATTTGAACAAGATATGCTGAACTTATGATGGAAACGAGGGGATACGAAAATGAATATTAAACCACCCACACGAAACATTTTGTTTGAAAATATGTGACCTTTTAATGAAACTTTAATCTTGCAATCTTCATACAAAAATCAGGCCTTAGAAAAAATGCGTGCGCACAGATAAATTTCACAAAATAAATTAATTTGATCGTGACCTAGCCCTTTTGCACTTTTGGAAAAACATGTTAAAATAATGTATTTAAAAGGTTAATTTTTACTGTGTATTTATCTGATGTGATGCGTGTTAGATATTATTCTTCCAAACTGTGATTAAAAAAATCAAACACTACATACAGTGAAAGTTGAAGTTTGTTTTCAAATACAAAATTTATCTTTAAATGTCAAATGTTGACATGCTTTAATAATAATTAATAAAAAGATGATTAATCGGCAAACTTCAACCATTTACTTCCATAATTGGAATTATAAATAGAAAACGAAATTTAAACACATACAAATTATGTAACACTTTGTCTAGATATTATTACGCCGCGGCGGGTTAATTTAAAAATGAATAATAACAAGAGAATTTTCCAAAAAAAAAAAAAAAAGTTAATAAATTTTGATTGAAGATTAAAAAAATTGATTTGAAAAATATTTTTAAACATTCGACTATCATACAGGTAAAACACTTTCATCTTTGGTAATTAAAATTTACCATCTATTCTATTATTTAATTCAATTATCTTGTCATTATCTGAAAGATATAAAACATCGATAAGTTTAAGTTCGTTCCGCTCATTCAATAGCGCACAAAGGTTAATTACATGTATAACTAACTGTATAGTGTTGTTGTTAGAGTTCTGCAGAATTATAGTTTTAAATATGTAATGTTGTACAACAAACACGATTTTGTGTAATTTTGTTGTTCGGTAAACGAAAAACTTTTTAAATTTCTTCCGGAAATCCCGTATTATAGTTTTATGGTTTGATTTTATGTAATATATATAATACAAGTAGTTTATGTAATTATAATACTATTACATGTTTATTATGTATATACTCGTACATGTACGTAAATTGTCGAAACATGATCAAATGAGGTTCAAATAGTACTTTAATAGTACTAAATCTTGGTAACATTTTTCTTTAACATCGTGATTGACTTTCACAAAATTTAGTAATACACCGAATTTAGACAAGTTTGAATACGTATTTTTGACATTAACATGTGGTTAAATCTGCTTCGGGAACTCTTAAGTGAGTATTATAGCCGATTGACTAAGGATCTTCTTTAGTTCTAATAAATTTTATTATTTAAAGGCTCAGTAAGTTCGAAATTACAAATAAATCGTAAAACCTAGTATGCAATAGGAAATAAAATGTTTACCGGTTTCCAAACTCCAAATATTGTAAAACAAGATAAATGGGACGTGAAAATGATGAAATATCTAAATTTCACTTCACTTTAAAACCGTACCTGTCTGAAGATAAACATGAAGACCAACGCAGTGAGAGTAGAAATAAAATAGAGACATCTGTGTTCTTATACGAAAATACCAACTTACAAAGTGAAATTTAGCGGTAAAGTGTTCAGTTTCCTTCATGCCTCCTGATCATACAAATTTCACGTACAATTTAGCTAACTAAATAAAATAAATACGTGTTTTAGCTCACGTTTTCCCTTATAAAAAAATATAATGCTTGAAGGTGTACTTTGATCAGTTGTCAGCTAAAAATATACCAATATTTTATGTGCGCTCGGTTTGTAGTTCAAAAATATTCGGACATATTTTATCCTCTTAAGGATTAAGAAAAATCCGGGCACTAAGGCAAGCTTTCATTTCCGGGCCCTTAAGCAAACTTTTGTTTCCAAATGGAAAGTATCGTTTTCCTACAAAAATTTTTCTCGACGTTTAGAAAGTCCCTGAGTCTAAAAAGGCAAAAAAAAAAATGTCCATATCTGTACCCATGGTATCTCGAAAACGGCTTGTACGATTTAGAATTTTTTTTCTTCAATCTGTTTCTATGGTCAAGGCGGAGATTTGAAAAGCTTTTGGAATCTGTACGTCAAGGTCGGGTACCTGCCATACGAATTGACCCAAAACACCGGGTTATAGAAATATTTATCAATTTATTATGTATGCTGAAGGTTAAGTTAGGGGTTAATTTGTGGGTTGGGTTTAAGTTGAGTTGGGGTTGGATTAAGAAATAGTGAGCTGTTGGCCAATGTGATATATATGCTAGTTTGAGGATTGAGTTGAAAGAGAGTTGGTATAGTGTTTAGTGAGCAGTTGAGCAATCTATATAAGTGAGTGGTTGTATGTATGTACAACATCTGTGTATGATATATTTAACCAATCCACCCACCTTGACCGGTTCGAACCAAACTGTACACAAACCGCTCTGGCAGCAAATACTCAGAAAACATTACCCAAAGTTTAAAGCGAAAGATTGGTAGGAAAAGTTGCTAATGGAGCTTGAATATTATTACGGAGATAATCTTGATCGTTTAGCAATTAAAATATGTTTTACATGATTCGCAGAAACCTAAATGACAACATTATAGAAGCCATATTGACATATTTTTCACAACCTCGTCTAAAAATAACTTTTCCGTCACATTTCCTTCTATTCATTGGAAACGTCAAAATTCATCGTAATGTGTTAATAGCTAAGACCATATTACAGAACTTTATCCAAAAATCATTTTATAATCCCATTTTCAACGCACATATCAATTTTCATCATAATCGATTAAGGAATAGCCAAGCTTCATCCTAATTGCCCATGATGTTGTGATGGTATGTTGGTATGATGGTATGATGATAAGATCATATGATGGTAAGATGGTATGATGACATGTTGTTACGATGGTATAATAGTATGATCGTATGATGGTACGATGGTGTGATGGTATCGTCGTAAGACGGTATTTATTGGATTGTGTGATGTTATGATGATATAGTGGTATGATGGATTGATATTATTTTATAATGGTGAAATGGTATGATTGTATACATATATGATAAAATGTACGATGATATGACGGTATTTATTCTAGAATGATGGTGTGATGGTATGAGGGTATGATGGTATGACGGTATCATGGTATTTTGGTAAGATTATATGGTTGTACGATGGTACAATTTTATGATGATATGATGGTATGAAGGTGTGATAGTGGAATGGTTTGATGTTACTATGGTACTGTTACGGCCGTAAAAGGAAAACCATAGAGTAGTAGAAAATAATATAATTTGCATTGTATAAAAAAGCAGCATCTTCTATGCGATCCTGTAGAGATAAATGTTACGTTTAAAATTGTAATAGTATTTGTGTACATAGAAAATATGTATGCAAAAGAAATGTATATAATATGAAAAGTATATAAGGAATATGTATGTCGTGGTAATAGAAAAAAGAAGGAATATAAAAAATGTGGAATTAATATAAAAAAGATGATAGTGGTGTAGAGATCGAAAGAGTAAAGTAAAATAAATTAATTAATCGTGAAAAAGGGAATTTTGGTTTTTGTATTGGAAAAAGGGGTTATAGTTTCGGACTAAAGGAATTTGGGAAATTTCTATTAAGGAATCACGCGGGTTTGTGGAAAAGCAAGCGGATTAAGCAGAGTCGTATCAAGGTGCCAGAAACCGGGACGAGCCGGGACCAGAAATTCAGTCTAATAATCAAATAACAGTAAGCAAGTGCAAAGTTGTGTGTCGTCGCGAGGAAGGAAAGTGGTAAGCGGAAAGTAATAGTAATTAATAGTGAAATAAGTAAAAGTGATGTGCAAATTGGTTAATATAAGCGTGTTGGATAGGAAAAGTATAGTTAAAAGGGTGAGAGAGAGATAGGCAAACGTGAAACCGCGCGGAAAATCGGTACCGTGGAGATCAGGAGTACGCATCTTAGATGCGGAAAATGATATCCACGTGGAAAATAAGTACAGTGGGAAAACGTGAATGATAGTGAAGAGTGGTTAGGAAGGAAATACCGTTAGACGGTTAGGAAGGAAATACCGTTAGACGGTTAGCAATAAAATACCGTTAGACGGTTATGAAGAAAGGTCGTTATTTTGAAAATGTGCTCGATTGGGAAATCGAGAGTAGGTACCGATATTATAGAAAATGTGCTCGAATAGTAAATCGAGAGTACCGTTGATTTAGAAAGGTCGTTATTTTGAAAATGTGCTCGATTGGGAAATCGAGAGTAGGTACCGATATTATAGAAAATGTGCTCGAATAGTAAATCGAGAGTACCGTTGATTTAGAAAGGTCGTTATTTTGAAAATGTGCTCGATTGGGAAATCGAGAGTAGGTACCGATATTATAGAAAATGTGCTCGAATAGTAAATCGAGAGTACCGTTGATTTAGAAAGGTCGTTATTTTGAAAATGTGCTCGATTGGGAAATCGAGAGTAGGTACCGATATTATAGAGAATGTGCTCGAATAGTAAATCGAGAGTACCGTTGATTTAGAAAGGTCGTTATTTTGAAAATGTGCTCGATTGGGAAATCGAGAGTAGGTACCGATATTATAGAAAATGTGCTCGAATAGTAAATCGAGAGTACCGTTGATTTAGAAAGGTCGTTATTTTGAAAATGTGCTCGATTGGGAAATCGAGAGTAGGTACCGATATTATAGAAAATGTGCTCGAATAGTAAATCGAGAGTACCGTTGATTTAGAAAGGTCGTTATTTTGAAAATGTGCTCGATTGGGAAATCGAGAGTAGGTACCGATATTATAGAAAATGTGCTCGAATAGTAAATCGAGAGTACCGTTGATTTAGAAAGGTCGTTATTTTGAAAATGTGCTCGATTGGGAAATCGAGAGTAGGTACCGATATTATAGAGAATGTGCTCGAATAGTAAATCGAGAGTACCGTTGATTTAGAAAGGTCGTTATTTTGAAAATGTGCTCGATTGGGAAATCGAGAGTAGGTACCGATATTATAGAGAATGTGCTCGAATAGTAAATCGAGAGTAGCGTTATGCTAAAAAATAGGCTCGACTAATAAAGCGAGAGTAGCGTTATGCTAAAAAATGTGCTCGACTGATAAAGCGAGAGTATGGTTATTTTGGAAAATAGGCTCGACTAATAAAGCGAGAGTAGCGTTATGCTAAAAAATGTGCTCGAATAGTAAATCGAGAGTACCGTTGATTTAGAAAGGTCGTTATTTTGAAAATGTGCTCGATTGGGAAATCGAGAGTAGGTACCGATATTATAGAAAATGTGCTCGAATAGTAAATCGAGAGTACCGTTGATTTAGAAAGGTCGTTATTTTGAAAATGTGCTCGATTGGGAAATCGAGAGTAGGTACCGATATTATAGAAAATGTGCTCGAATAGTAAATCGAGAGTACCGTTGATTTAGAAAGGTCGTTATTTTGAAAATGTGCTCGATTGGGAAATCGAGAGTAGGTACCGATATTATAGAGAATGTGCTCGAATAGTAAATCGAGAGTACCGTTGATTTAGAAAGGTCGTTATTTTGAAAATGTGCTCGATTGGGAAATCGAGAGTAGGTACCGATATTATAGAGAATGTGCTCGAATAGTAAATCGAGAGTAGCGTTATGCTAAAAAATGTGCTCGACTGATAAAGCGAGAGTATGGTTATTTTGGAAAATAGGCTCGACTAATAAAGCGAGAGTAGCGTTATGCTAAAAAATGTGCTCGACTGATAAAGCGAGAGTATGGTTATTTTGGAAAATAGGCTCGACTAATAAAGCGAGAGTAGCGTTATGCTAAAAAATGTGCTCGACTGATAAAGCGAGAGTATGTATTGTTATGTTATAAAATGTGCTCGGCTAATAAAGCGAGAGTATTGTTAAGTTTTGAAATATGCTCGAATGGTAAATCGAGAGTACCGTTAATTTAGGAAAGTCATTATTTTGGAAATGTGCTCGAATGACGGTTATGAAGCGAGGTGGTTATGTTGGAAAATGGGCTCGATGGATAGGTCAAGGCAAATAATAGTTATAGCCGAAAGTACCGGTATCCAGGAAAACGTGCTCATTAATGAGGGCTAATGCAAACGATAGGGAGAATGGGGCTGAGGCCGCATATTAGATGCGATGAGTAAACTCAACCGTACCAGAGGTAGAAAGAGTTGAGTCCGCATGTTGGTTGCGATGGTTAAACTCAAGAGCATAATAGTTAGAAGGAATCGAATCAGGGAAAAGTAGTATGAAAGTGGGAAATATTGGAGGAAAGGTTGAGCTGAAAGTAAAGGAAGAAAAGAAAGGTCGTAAGAGAGAGTGTGCGAAGTAGTGAGGAGTTTAGAAGAAACATGAGGAAATGCAGACCATTGGATTAGGAATGCAGAAGGAATGTGAAGGGATATACAGGCGAATACCAGGATCGTAAGTGGTAAAGGATACGATAAATTGAAGAGAGGTAGTAAGGGAGTTGATAAGTAAACATAGGCAGCATGGAAGATAATAAGATATTAAGAATAGCATAGTAGATTCAGTGAAAGAACTATTTAGTTTAGGGTATCATTGCTGAGAAGGAAGTTATGAAGGTTGAGCGTGTTTATTTTATATTGCATTTTTTTTTTGTTGTCGAGTAAAATTAATTATGATAGTATGGCCATACGTGTTACCGCTCTTCCGGATTGGCTCCGACTCATGTGATAAAAGTGGATATAGGTTCATAATAGGGTAATAATGCTAGTGAAAGAAAGGGAGAATAGTTGTAACAAGGAACTAAATAGATAGAACGGAGGAAGCAAGGTCATGAATTTAATGAGGAAAGAGAGGGTCGAAGGTTGAATGATATTAATGTGTGATCAGGAAGAATGGTGAAACTCAGTATAAGCAATGTTGTAAAGCAAGGAGTTTTTTAGAAAAATGGCCAGCGGAAACTCAGAGCAGTTTGTGGAAGGGTACATCAGGGCCAAGATGGATCAACTGGAAGAAATACGGAGCAAGGTAGTGGGCAGGCTGTATAACCAGAGGGAGCTGGGGGAAATAGGCGAGGAAGTGAATGGCATCCGACGAAGTGTTGCCAGACAAGTGGAAATGACAAGGACCTCCAATATAGACCGGTTGTTAGTGGAATACAGGAAACTCTCGATAGAGATCAGCAAAGCGCGGTATAAGGACAAAGAGAGGAACGAAAGGCTGGCGGTAGTACTGAGATCCATCTCACCAAAACGATGGTCAGCGGTAGATTGGGACACCTTTCCAAAGGAAAAGGGAAAACCAGAAGAGGCATCGGCATTGGGCGGGTCGACAACTTCCGTCAAGGAGATCCAAGTGGCGACGAGGACACCGGTAGCGATGGGGCGATTACCCTCTGCGGTGATCCGGAGCAACAATTTTGTACCGATGGGAAGGAAGTCCGATCGGAGAAGCCCAGGTAGAAACAAAGGAGCTGTGCCCGCACAATATTTATCGGCACCCCAAACAAGAGCAACGGGCCCACAGAAAGGAGTAGCCTATCCGCCAATGGCTTATGCGCTACCTTACCCACTGCCACGTGACAACAGCAGAGTGATAGGATATTCCGAGATATTCACGAGCACGAAAGGAGATCACGGCCGATGCGTATTATGCGAAGGGTCCCATAAAATGTATCGGTGTCAGAGGATGATGGAGCTTGGGTTGGGTGAAAGATGGAGGCTGGCATTGAGTAAAGGAGTTTGCTTACATTGCTTGTATCCAAGGCACTCCTCGTTTACATGTAGTGAGCCAGGCGCATGTAAAAGATGCGGTACTCGGCACAACAGTGTGCTGTGCCCAAAGAACCCGGGGAATCGGGGTTAGTGCGCGAAGGTAAGCAAAGTGGTACCAGAAGAAGCAAGGTTGTATCAGAAGAAGCTAAGTTGTACCGCAAGAAGCAGGGTTGTATCGGGGGAGGCGAAGTTAGGAGAAGAATTGGTGATATCCACTAAGAATAGTTGTATTTTGATGTTTTATAAATAAAAAGAAATGGATTATATTGTTTAATAGAGTAATTTTGTTAAAAAGAAAAGAGCAATTAGTAAAGGTTTGGTCAGGAAGGGTAAAAATAAGGAAGGTAGGGTAATCACGTCCTCAATGCGAGGAAGCTGTAAAATTGAGAAAAGGAAAGGTTGAGAAAAGGAAAAAATAGGGGAACCAACTCACCAGGAGAATGGTGATACGGAAAGGGAGTATCGTAATGGAATATTTAAGATTATAGTTACAGGGAATCATGGAAAGGAAGGTCGGGAGACCGCCCCAGTTGAGAGATGCAAAAGAGGGAAGGGCGGAGAAACAAGACAGGTTATACGCCCGAAGGGAACAAGACATCGAATCGTTGAAACGATTATCGAGCCAGATAATGGATGAAGAGGAGAGTGGAGCGATGTCCACCTCAGAATTGAGAATGCGCCAGGAAAGATTGCGGCAGCATTTCACGTCGTTCGAGGAGACTGACCGGTTGTATACAGAGGGGAATCTCTTAGTCACAGGGGAACTGTACCATGAGATCGAGGATCTATTCATCAAGGCAATGGTGCGAGTCCAGGATAGACTGGATAAAGAAGGAAGTACTCGGCAAATTAGTGAAGATCAGAGCATAATTGAACCATTTAGCCAGCCTTCGACGATAATAAAGGTGGAATCGGTCCAGCCGCCACGATTGGATAAGTTCAACGGTAACCCGGCTGACTGGCCGGCCTTTCGCGATTTATTCTTAGCGGAAGTCCACCACAAAGGCTACGACCCGATCAATAAGCTACTGTACTTGCAACAAGCTTGCATAGGCAAGGCGGCGGTAACATTGGGTCCGTGGCAACTGACGAGCGATAACTATACGGCGGCATGGGAAACATTAATGAAAACATACAACGATGATTACCATGTCATTCACAGTATATTGGGAAGGATGCAGGCCGTGAAGAAACAAGAAAGAGAGACATACGATTCCCTACGACTCGTATTAGACTCGGTAACCAGCGGCACGCGCCAATTGGAAACAATCGCTCCTCAGTCTCATATATGGGATCAATTCTGGATCCATCACGCCAAACAGCGTCTCCCTAGAGATACCTTGGATGCATGGGAACAACACCGGAATAATCTAAGTGCAACCCTACTACCAACACTTGACACCTTTAAGAATTTCCTGGAAACCAGAGCAAAGGGTCGAAGGGAAGTAGAGAGCGAAGTAGTAGGGGGAAGTACCCAAGGTGACCAGGAATCATCACGTATGAAGGAACAACATGGAAGACGTACCGAACGATTCCAGAGTCGGCGATTCCAGCCATATAGTACAACGAGTAAAGATCAGCAGATCCCGCGATATAACCAGGCAACACCGAATAGACCCAATGAAAGCTTCCCACTCGGGATCGCAAGGCCCGAATTTCGACAGCGAAGCTGTGTTATGCAAGGTTGTATGAACAATCACAAACTAGAGGAATGTCTCATGTTTAAGAGAATAAGCTTACCAGAGCGATGGACCGCAGTCCACAGGAGCAGGGTATGCCGCTGTTGTCTAAATCCAGGCCATAGAGCCGCAGAATGCAGCCAGGAAGGCTGCACTGGTTGTCCAAAGGGAAGAGCAACCCATCATTTCATGTTGTGCAATAAAGCGAGGCACAATCAACAGCCACAATCTAACGCCTACAATTCAGGCAGAGGAAACAATCAATAGCAATTAAACCCACTGAAGGCCTCGGAACACAAGATTCAGTCGGTATGCCAGGTGGTGAGTAAAGTACCGCAGGTTGTGTTAGCCACGGTGTGGGTAAGATTAAGATTTGGACAAACCTTCTCCCGGCCAATCAGGATGATCTGGGACACAGGAGCCCAGGTTAATATAATAACGAATAGCGTAGTAAAAGAACTAAAACTAGTTCGATCAGCGGCAAAGGTAGGAATAAAGGGTATCGATGGCAAAGCTGCTAGGACGAAAGGAGAAGTGCAGTTGGAGTTGTGGCATGGCCAGTTGGGGCAGACAATTACTACAAAAAGGTTTGTGATCATAATGAATTTGATACCAGATCACCCGCAGAGATCATTCCAACCGGGGGAATTTAGCGATACGGTGAAACAGGATTTAGCCGATCCGCGGTATTTCGAGCAAGGTAGTATAGAGGGGGTAATTGGAACAGAGATAGCCGCAGCACACATTAAGCCAGGCATGGAACGAAGTTCAACAGGATTGCTTGCACAGAGCACTTCATTGGGATGGATCATTTCAGGTGAAGGAGGGTTCGCGAGTCCAGAAGAAGAACCAAGGACTATAGGAGTGGTAGTCAAGGAAGAGATAAGGAGTTTGATCCAAAGATTATGGGAAGTCGAGGAAATGGAGGAGAGGCCAATATCTATGGAAGATCAATACTGTGAGGACAATTTTAGGGAGACAGTTATAAAAGAAAACAACAGATACAGCGTTACTATTCCATTACGCCCAGAGGCAGAATTGGGTGAGTCAAAGGCTATGGCGGTAAGGCGGTTTTTCAGTCAGGAGAGTAAGTTTAAACGAGACCCAGAATATAGACAAAAATACGTCGAGTTCATGGAAGAATATGAGAAGATGGGGCATATGATGCAGGCTACACCAGTAGTACAGGGAGAACTGCATAATTACATCCCACATCACGCGGTTGCGGTGGACCGCAAGTTTAGGGTAGTGTTCGACGGATCAGCCAAGACCAGCAACGGGAATTCATTGAACGACATTCAATACATAGGACCACGACTTCAAAAGGACCTGCTCGACATAATAATCAAATTCCGCACTGGGAGAATAGCAATATCGGCCGATATTTGTAAAATGTTCCGACAAGTACGAATTCAACCTATTCATTGGAATCTACAGCGAATTGTGTGGCGAGCGGACCCTAACGAGCCACTCCGAGATTATTGGCTAACAGTAGTGACATATGGGCTAGCCTCATCACCATATTTGGCAGTCAAGGCCTTAAATCAATGTGCCGTTGAAGCAGTTAAGAAGAAGCCGAAGGCAGCTCAGGTGGTGAACGAGGATTTCTACATGGATGACATGTTAGCATCAGTGGAATCGGAAGGTGAGGCGATGGAGTTAAAGAAGGATGTAACAAAAATACTTCGAGGAGGTGGATTCGAATTAACAAAATGGCGTTCCAATTGCTTGAAGGTAATGGAGGAGGAGATGGAAGCAAAGGTTGTCGAACTACAAAACAACACGAGTGTACTAGGGGTCATTTGGGATTTCGTGGAAGATGAATTCCGATTTAAGGTGCAAGAGCGGGATCAACCGAATCTCATGACAAAGCGTTACATAACAAGCGAAGCAGCGAGGGTGTTTGATCCACAGGGATGGGTGACGCCAGTTACAATGAAAGCAAAGTTGTTCATTCAAGAGCTGTGGCGTATGGGCAGCAGTTGGGACGAATCCTTGCCGACATCCTTGAGGCAGGAGTGGAAGATATTCTATGACGAACTTAAGTTTATCAACGAATTAAGGATACCCAGATGGCTGGAGACATCTGCTAGCCGCAGGATGCAGATTCACATATTTTCAGACGCCTCGACCAAGGCATATGGAGCGGTGGTCTACGCCAGAGTATGTGTCGGAGATCAATGGTCAGCTAAGTTGTTATGTTCCCGGAGTAGAGTAGCCCCTATCAAATTGGTCACAATTCCGAGATTGGAGCTATGCGCAGTTGAACTGGGGACTAAACTAATTCCCAGGCTAATGGAAACACCCATGTTCAAGGAAGCCAATATATATATATGGACGGACTCGGAAATTGTACTATATTGGTTGAGGAAACCGGTCAACGAGCTAAGGACATTCGTGGCTAATCGGGTGAGCCGAATCCTGAGGGGAACGATAGTAGAGCAATTCCGGCATATTAAATCGGAAAATAACCCAGCAGATTTAATCTCCCGTGGAATAAAAGCGGAGAATTTGATAAACAACAAGTTGTGGTGGCAAGGACCAGCAATGTTGGAAGGTACTAGAGAGGAATGGCCAGACTGGACCCCCAGAAGGATTGATTTGGAAACCCACAGCCAAGTCCGAACGGAATGCAGAGAACGATCGACAGAAGTTAGTAACGTTTTCATGACCGTCCGATTAGAGGAGGATGAAACGAAGAGTCTGTTGGAAAAGGTGTCATCTATAGAATCTGTCTGCAGAATTACCGCATATGTGATTCGATTTTGTAGGCAATGTTTCGCACCTATATATAAGCGGAGAGGTAATGATAAAGATACAAGAGGGGGACTATTAAATACGCCCGAGGTGTTGCAATTACCAGGCAACGGGAACGAAATAATTATAAAAATAAAGGAAGTGGAGATACCAGTGAAGAAGCTAACCATTGAAGAAATCGACAATGGCTTGAACTACTGGTTGATTGCCTCTCAGAAGCAATCTTTCCCGGAAGAATACAAGGCAATACAAAATGGGAAGGCTATATCGAGATCCAGCCGACTATGGATGCTGACGCCATGGATGGACGAGAAAGGTTTGGTAAGAATAACGGGAAGATTGGGGAATGCACAGTTGTCAGTAGAGCAGCGCAGACCAATAGTATTGGATCCAGGGGCCTTAATAAGCAGGAGAATAGCCGAAAGGGCTCATAAGGAACTATGCCACGGGGGCGCGCAACTTTGTACACAATATTTAAGGAAGAAATATTGGATATTACGAAGTCGTGTATTGATACGAGGAATGATACATAAATGTGTGACATGCTGTCGACACCGGCAACAGGCAGCTCAACAGCTAATGGCCGACCTACCAGGATATAGGTTATCACCAACGCCAGCGTTCTACCATTGTGGCGTCGATTATGCGGGACCAGTTCAATTAAAGCAAAGTCGGAATGTAACAGTCAAAGGTTATATCGCAGTATTCGTATGTATGGTGTACAAAGCGGTACACCTCGAGCTAGTAAGTAAAATGGATGCCCATTCATTCGTCGCCTCCCTGACCAGGTTTATAAACCTACGGGCTGGTGCAGTCCACCATATGTATAGCGACAACGGTACCAATTTCGTGGGGGCGAACAGAATATTGCGAGAGGCATTCGAATTATGGCAAAATTCAGCAGTAGCAGAACACCTGCAATCCCACTCCATTCAGTGGCATTATAACCCACCCAACGCCCCTCATCATGGCGGGTTATGGGAAGCCGCCGTCAAATCAATGAAGCATCATCTCAAGCGAGTTGGAGGAGCGCAGTTGTACACATATGAGGAGCTAGCCACGCTACTGGCGAAAATAGCAGCTTGCCTGAATTCCAGACCATTGACACCAATAAGCGATGACCCTACTGATTTGTCAGTGCTATCACCAGGGCATTTCCTGACGGGTCAGCCCATCATATCACCGTACGAAACGTTGTTGGTGGAAGTACCCATGAACAGGTTGTCGGCATGGCAAAAAATACAGCAACTACAGCAGCAATTCTGGAACCGTTGGACCCAAGAATATATATCGGAACAGCAACGTCGTAACAAGTGGGCGGAGGTTGAGCGAGAGTTGAAAATCGGAGACCTAGTATTCATAAAGAACGAGATAACACCCCCAAGCAGATGGATGATGGCCAGGATAATTGAAGTTTATCCGGGACGGGATGGGAAGATACGAACGTGTAAGGTGAAGACGGAAAAGGGTGAATTAGTGCGACCCATCACCCAACTATGTCTGCTGCCCGTCGATTAAGGGGTTCGTAACATTCGACACTGGTTTTCCTCATTTTTTGCGGAAAGGTTTTTTTTGGGGGTTTTCCCAGTGTCCTCGAGCGAATGCTGAATGTTAAGAACGAACCAAGCGGAAACAAGAAAAGCAAAGTTGTAGAGAACACCAATAAAGAGGTTGGAGGAACGTCGTCCCTCAAGGTGGCCAGGTTGTTACGGCCGTAAGGAGAAGAAACTATAGTATGACAGAAGAACATCAGTACAGGATTTTGAGGAACTCCGTCCCTCAAGGTGGCCAGGTTGTTACGGCCGTAAAAGGAAAACCATAGAGTAGTAGAAAATAATATAATTTGCATTGTATAAAAAAGCAGCATCTTCTATGCGATCCTGTAGAGATAAATGTTACGTTTAAAATTGTAATAGTATTTGTGTACATAGAAAATATGTATGCAAAAGAAATGTATATAATATGAAAAGTATATAAGGAATATGTATGTCGTGGTAATAGAAAAAAGAAGGAATATAAAAAATGTGGAATTAATATAAAAAAGATGATAGTGGTGTAGAGATCGAAAGAGTAAAGTAAAATAAATTAATTAATCGTGAAAAAGGGAATTTTGGTTTTTGTATTGGAAAAAGGGGTTATAGTTTCGGACTAAAGGAATTTGGGAAATTTCTATTAAGGAATCACGCGGGTTTGTGGAAAAGCAAGCGGATTAAGCAGAGTCGTATCAGTACAATGGTACGATTGTATGATGGTTTAATGGTATAGTGTGACACTATATTATTAGTGCCACGATGGTATGATGGTATAATGGAATAATGGTATGATGGAATGATTGTTTAATGTTATGATGGTACGATGGTACGTATGCCCGCATGATAGTGAGTATCGTTTGAGTTGAAATTGAAGTTCGGTTAGTGATTAATTTGAGGTCGAGTTTAGGGTTTAGTGGGAGGTTAGATTGAGTTGAGTTCATACAAGTCTGTGGTTTTCGAATCAAGTTATTTTTGGGATTGGTTTGGAAAATAAGTGTAAAGTTGAGCAGAGGGTTGAAATTTGGGTCGAGCTAAGTTGAGTTGACGTAGAATTAGGATTTAGTTAGCTTGCATTAGAGTGTAAGTTGTTCGGTTGGGGAATTATTTAAGGGTTGATTTGGAGTTAGGTTAAGGGTTGATTTGAAAGTTGATTAATGGTTGCTTTGGTGAACTAATGGCTGGGTTGGCTGTTAATTTATTGATTGCGTTTAGGATTGTGTTGCGATTGAGATAGAGATTGAGTTGTAAATCGAGTTGGAGGTTAAGCTGAAGATTGTCTTAAGGGGTTCATTTCGGGATTGATTTGGGGGTTGAATTAATTGAGGCCTAAGTTATGATCACTTTATGAAGTTTCTGCCAATCTTCAATCATCAATTTTTCATCAATTTTTTACAAAACCATTGTTGCATCAAGTATTTGTCATCTATTGGGTATACCGACCCGGGTATCCGGTTATAGAACAAGGGAGTACAAATATTAAAACAAAGAAATCTCACCTTGAACACACCCAACTAGTGTCCAGCTCCTATTAGACAATTGTTAAAAATTATTAAATTTCAAGATGTCGCATGTCGACGGGTTGGAACCTAGTAACACAAAAATTAATTTTAGGACCATTTTAAACGGCTTAAAGAAACGCATTGACGTTTAGCGCAAAGTGTCTAAATACAGAAACAAAATTTTACATTTTATTGATGGTTTCGTTTCAAAATTTGTAATCTTTTGCATATTGGCAGTATAAAAGGGGTCCCATAACAGGTTACAATTGCAACAGATGTTATGAAAACATAAATAAACCCAAAGGGCCTTAAGCATAATACAATTTAAATTTTAGGTTATAACTATTAAGTTATAATGAAATGAACATAATTTATCAATAATGCTAGTTAACGTGAAGTTTGTGACAATTGACAAAATGTGTGAGTGTGTTAGTAAAAGTGTAACACAAAAAAACACATAATGAAAATAATTGGCGATTTGACAAGCATTGACAGGCAATCTTAGAGATGGCTACACGTATCTGAGTATGACATCTTATTGTTTGTAGCTTTAGGGATGTTTTCGATCAAATGAAATATTTGAGCATCTCTTCAAACGGGTTTTATGAATTTTTCAATCAGACGAATCGTTGCGCGGCCCATCACACTGCTTTTTATAATGGTTTCCTTTCTTGATTTATAAACTTCTTGTCAAACCTGACTTTAGGTTCGTTAGCAAATTAAATGGGATTTTACGGCTTACTATCAATAAAAAATAAAGTTGCGTGGTTAATTCTACTTTCCAAGTTATTATACATTTGTAAATTGTTTGTTTCTAGATATTTTCGAGATTTGGGTGTTGGCCAATGGATTCCTATCGAATTTGTTGATAACATCAGCTGCGACCGATTTTGTAATTGATTTATCGACAAATCCAAATTGATTTGAATTTATGATATTATTAGCATGAAAGTATTGCTTAATCCTATCCGCAACAATTTTCTCAAAATTTTAGAGAAGCTGTTCAATACTGAGGTTGGTCGAGGTTTTAAGGTGCATAAAATATGATGGCATACTCTACGATTGCCTGTCAATTGCAGTCAAACGCCTATCTACACTTTTCTTTAGTAGAGCAGTTTTGAAAAATTCATGAAAACCGTTTGACGGGTCGCGCCTACTTATGGCTTACTCAGATCTGTGTAGCCATCTTTTACTTTCTTTTACTCTAGTAAAATAAAGTATAGTATTCATGAAAATTTTGGACCTTGAGATTTTTAGAGATTTATTTGTTTTGAGGTCCCCTGAGTCCGAAAAAGTGGGTTTCGAAATGGTGTCTGTCTGTCTGTCAGTCTGTCAGTCTGTCAGTCTGTCTGTGTCCTCTCTACAGCTCAGATGGTTTAATCAATCGAAGTGAAACTTCAGATTTAAGCTTTTTTGATAAATTGGGAGGTCCTAGTGAATTTTACTCCAAATCGGCTAACCGGAAGTGGCCACACCCTTGGTCCAGAAAATTTGTTTTGCAAATATCTTAAAAAGTAGGTTTACAAAAAACAACTGAATACAAAATGTTTCCAAAAATTAAAAACAAATAAAAATAAAAATTTAAAAATTAAAAAAAAAAAATTAGGATTAGGGTTTTCTAACTAGGTAATTAAGGGACCTATTCCATGTGCTAGCGAAACCTTTGTCATCATTGTTGGCAATGGCCGATATTGGCCTTTGGGATTTGAGTGCGATTACCAAATAATAATTTTGCAGAACTTTTACTAAACGAACGATTCGTATGGATTAGGGTTTTCTAACTAGGTAATTAAGGAACCTATTCCATGTGCTAGCGAAACCTTTGTCATCATTGTTGGCAATGGTCGATATTGGTCCTTGGGATTTGTGTGCGATTTCCAAAAAATAATTTTGCAGAACTTTTACTAAACGAACGATCCGTATGGATTAGGGTTTTTTAACTAGGTAATTAAGGGACCTATTCCATGTGCCAGTGAAATCTTTATCATCATTGTTGAGTGCGATTTCCAACAAATAATTTTGCAGAACTTTTACTAAACGAACGCTAAAAACTAACTAAAATGTTTCCAAAAATTAAAAACAAATAAAAATAAAAAAAAATAAATTTCTCAAAATTCTCTGTTCGTAAAAGAAAGTCATGTGTTGGCCACACCTCAATTTTTTCATTGGTTATCAATGACGTTTTTGAAAATTCATTAAAACCGTTTGAAGGGGCGCACAAATATGTATTTCGTTTGATCTAAAACATCACTAAAGGTATATACACTATGATGCCATACTCTAGTACTATTTTTATTCGGCTGTTGTTAGGTTTTACAGTTACTAATTCCTAAGCATTTTCATATATTGTCAAACATTTTTGTCATAAACTTCAAACTAGTATAATGCTAACATTATAGTAGAGATTTCGATTTTCTTAGACATTTTCCAAGAAACCTAGCATTTGAGGTTTTAAGGTGGTATATATAATTGGAAAATTCGCAAAAATAAGATCTGTAGACCAGAAATGAGGAAGCTGATTATATGAAAATATTGCAAATGAAATGCAACAATGCGACCAATTGCAGCAACTTAAAACTACATTAAAACTTAAAACACATTAAAACTTATAATGGTACTGGGTAGTTCCAAAATGGACCCAGAGAAGAACGACCTCAAAGCAACGAAAAGGGAAGAATTATTAAGAGTGGCCCTTATTTGACTGCTCATACAAATCATACATTTTGTAAAACAACACCTGCACAAACCATTGACGATTTGGAAAAAAACCTCAAGGTATACGTGAGATGCCCGAAAAATTTACAATTGGATCCCAGATACATTATTAAGACCATAAAGTATGGTGGCGGTAGAAACATTATGGTTTGGGAGCGATTTCTGCCGCGCCATTGGGCAACTATTTAGAATTAATAAGCAAATGGACATGTACAAAAATATCGTAGAAAATGTGATAGAGATTTCTTCGAAAGCACCAGGATAACGATCCTAAACACAATTTAAAGTTAGTGAAGCGTTTGTTTACGCCCTTGACCTTAATTA
The DNA here is from genome assembly GCA_958295665.1 of Tipula vernalis. NCBI lineage: Eukaryota > Metazoa > Arthropoda > Insecta > Diptera > Tipulidae > Tipula > Tipula vernalis. Next base: position 19,874,675 of record OY282560.1, read on the forward strand.
ATCCGATCGAAATAACTTACGGGCAGAAGTTGAGCAAAGAATAAAAGGGAAAAGTTTCAGGAATTCAAACAAGCTGAACATGATATGAAAAAATTTGGAGGAACATTCCAGGGCCTGCATTCTTGAAATTCACCCGAAAAAGTCAACGAAAATTTAATTGATGTAAACTAAAGTTACGTTCGACGAATATCGGCCAAATTCGGGTTGCGTTGCCGAACATTACTACATTAGGCTTCCAAAATTCAAGGGCTCTAGGCACATGCCTAGTACGATCAGGGCAATAATTTGAAGATAAATATTGGCTTGTGTGATTTTATCATCGAAGTAGATTCTTAGCTTAGGTTAATCTTAGCTCGAATTGCATACTGAGATTTAGCTGAAAAAACATTGTGACGATATAAAATTTGACATTTGGAATTTAGTAGTGTTGTATTTAAAATTTCAAGTGTTGGATATTTGAAACAAAAAAAATATTTAGCTTCAAATAAAGTAGCCGGCTTGTTTTGAAATCACAAATAACAGAATTTGTAGGTCAACCTAATCATCGTCTACCTCTCACGCAAACTGGTAGTAGCTGTATCTGAAATTATTAAAGTTCAATATTTTGGTTCCAGTTTTGAAGTTTATGCAAAGTGAATCTAAATACTAGCCTGTTTCGTTTCTGTACTCTTCTATAAAAACGAAAACGACTTTTATGTATATCATGAATTTCGTCGAAATATCAGACATACAATTTTTTTCAAATATGGTAGTCGGTGTGTCGGGGTAATGCGTTTTGTTTGCTGCATAAAATATTGGAGACGCTTATCTATGAAATGGAAAGAAAATTTGAACCCCGTTTTTGTTTTAAATCTTAAGCCCTCTTAACCAGCTTCAACCGATTTTCGAATGCTAATTGCTTGTCGCTATCTATTGAGATTTCAACGCAATTCTTTATTAGTACTACTTGAAAGTGACCAATATCTGAAAATATATGTCTGTTGTCGTAGCATTCACAACCAGGCAAAATAATCCAAGGCATTCTGAATCAAGTCAACAGGGAGACAATTGTTCATTTGACAGAAAATGGCTAAATTCCATTTGCACTAATGTTTCACAATATTAGAAGTATGTGATGGCGCTTCTGTATAAATTATGTTGAAGGGTTCATTTTGTTTGTGAATTTTTTTTATTTTAAATTTGTATTCGAACTGTTTGTTCACCCTTTACAATTTCCATGTTAGTATTCATAGCCATATGATTGTGTTGAGTTGAATTGATTTGAATGGCCAAGTCGAATATTAGTTAACAAATACTAAAGATACATGTTAAACCCGAAAGTGACCGACTGAGTTATGACTGAAAGTGATCTGACTGAAATTTTGGATTTATTATTTGATGTGAATGGACAGTTTAAATTCCACTTTGCTCTAAAACTACATTTTTAAATTATTAAAAAAGTCTTTAAAATAATTTAGTAATCACAATCGTAAAACCTTTTGCCATTCATTTCATAGTACGAAAAAATTTATCAGTTCAACTAAATTAAAGGTTACATATAATAAAAAAAACTGACTCAACCAACCAAATTTAAGTTGACCGAACACAGATTACTTTCAGACCACTTTCACTACGAATTACAATCAGAATTTAAAACAAAAAACAACAAATCATATATTGCCTTGTTGGAGGGTCTTTGTTCAAAGATTTAAATAACTCCGAAATAGTAGGTTTGCTCTTCACATCTTTACAACCCAACAAACATTATATAGATATGACAATTTATATATCCAATGATAAAACAGAAGTTTATTGAATAATAAGATTAATACAACGCAAACAAATTACACAACCATACTAAAAATAGTAATTGATCCAGTCAGCTTTGTCTATGACTTAATGCAGTTCGATAATTAGAGGAAGTAAAAAGAGAAGTACGACCAGCACGCTCAGCAGGTTTCATTTTAGAATTCCATTTCCATCGTACACGTCTTATTTTATCAGAACCCTCTTTAACTAAAGAGCATAAATGTTAATTTTAGATTTTATGTAATTTAAAATTTTCCAATCGAATATGCAATAAAACATTAAAATCATAGTTTCTCAGTCACGAAACGTTGCAGAATGTGTCGTGACGCGGCCTTGAAATTCTACTTAAAACCCAAAGATAATGACAATTTTGTTGATAATTGATTGAAAGTGTGTTGAAAGAAATTAAGCAATACTTCATTCTACTTATTCAAAAACCATATCAACTAATCAAAATAATTAATATTTACAAATATTAATTGTCAAACATCGTCAAAATCACAACCAGCTTCGTATATTAATGACATCTATTAAGCGCAAGGTACACAATGTTAAAGTCAATGTTGACTTTTCACACTTCATAGGCATTTAAATTGTTTGTAACGAATTGTGAGCGTAAATTGAATAAAAACACTGGCGGCAATAAAATACAAGATAGCAAATAAATTTCTCGGTCAATGTCTGTGATATTTAATTCAATCAGTTATAATTTATAACTGTTAAATTGCTTTGTTGTTATGTAAACTGTTTGACAAATTGTATCTATTCAGCATAAACATAAAACATACAAATAATCATATATCTTGGATCACGATCCAATTATAGTTAAGTAGGTAAGAAATGTTACTTTCATTTTCATTTCGACGTTATAAATACATATGCATACAACCAAGTCCAATAAAGTTAAACTTCAACCATATTGTGTGTGAAAGTAAAAAAAAAAATCTTGTCGTGATGTAATAGAAAATGGTCAACTGAAACAGAAAGTGTGGTATTTTGTTATTCGAAAAGTTTGTGTGTCAAATTTTTTAAACGATCTATGTCATTATCATGAAATTCATTTGATAATCTAACATCGGGTTGTTGTGTAATTTACAAATGTATATACGACACTTTATGGTACGCAAACATATTACAAATTGTACCACCGACAAAGCTTTGTATGTACCCACATAAACACAAATAACCTTTACTTATCCCATAAACTTTTATTAAAATTGTACATACTATAATTCATCATCGGGGGTCTAAACATTTTAAAATATCTTTATTAACAACCGTCACAAATTGGTTAATAAACATTTCGAAAACGAACGCTTCCATCAAAATTTTTGAACATAAATTAAAAATCATAAAGAAATAAAAATCTTCGAAAATTGGCACTTTTAATGTTAACTGAATTCCATTAGGCTAAGTGTGTTACACAACATTTTCTATTTAAACAAAATTTACTTTCAATTTTAATTAGGTCCTTACCGTATTAATTAAAAAAAACATAAATATTTAAATAAATCCAAATGCAAGTCACAGTTTTTGCGGTATATGGTTATAAACCGCACTTCCGAATTTTTTTTAAATTTTTTTAAATCCACAACACTTTTCACAAATAATTCTCACTTTTCTGTATGCACTTTATAAAAAAAAAATTTTACTCGAGTTTGTATTTTAAATTGTTATTGCCACTCTCGTGGTAAACAACACAATGAATTTATTTGGATTCCGACAAAAATTTTGTCGACTCTACAACTTAGCGTTGTGCAGCCCCCACACAATTTTTTTTTTTTTACTGTTGTATAAATCTCTTGAAAAGAAATTTATTTATAAAGAAAAACGTCTGTTTTTACTCTCAAGAAGATGACAATAAAACCGCGCTGTTGAGACTTAAACACGAACGAGTAAGTGGCGATAAGTAATAAGCAAAAAAAAAAATGTTTCGTGGTGGAAAGGTAAATTACAAAGATTATAGAAAATAAATAAAAACATAAGTGGAATTTTTTGAGTAAATAAAAATTAAATAACGATCGTCTTATAGACTTTATGCTAAGTAGTGCGGTAGTAATTAAGTATAAAGATGTAATAAAGTCTTGGTCATGGATGATTAAAAACGAACTATTTAAATAATAAAAAAAAAAATGTTTATACAAATAAAATAAATAAATATTTGATGTTTTCAAATGTTCATGTATCGAATAAAGAGCCTACGGATTTTTAATTAGTGTACCGTGCAATAATACAACACTGGCTGAAGCTCTTGAAGCTGAGTATTAATGATTACGCTTAGACAATTTGATGGTGACTCCGTTATCAAAAAGATTAACTTATGAAAATAAAGTTAGCAACGCTGTTTTGTTGAAACAAGATTCATATCTCAATGAGAGGGTTGCCGACACATTCCTTTTTTTTAACCTTCTCTCTCTATGATCCCAAAACCTGGGAAACCACCACACATAACATCGTCTTATAGGCCAATTTCGCTATTGCCAGTCATGTCCAAACTCTTTGAGAAGCTTCTGGTAAAAAGATTAAATCCGATAATCGAGAGTAAAAACTTGATCCCAAATCATCAGTTCGGTTTTCGCAACCAACACTCAACAATTGATCAAGTACACAGAATAACCAGTATAATTGAGAAAGCATTAGAGGAGAAAAAAGTCTGTTCAACAGTATTTCTAGACGTTGCACAAGCGTTTGATAGAGTGTGGCATGAAGGACTTAACCACAAGTTAAGGAATCTTCTACCAATGCAATTTGCTAAGATACTAGAATCATACTTGAAAGATAGGTTCTTCAGGATTAAGTTAGATGATACATTTTCTGAATTGAAAGAAATCAATGCAGGAGTTCCACAGGGCAGTGTATTAGGGCCGGTTTTATACCTACTATATACTTATGATCTTCCTACATTAGAAAACAACACAGTGGCAACTTTTGCAGATGATACGGCGATCTTAGCTGTTGGAAAAAGCAACGAAGAATCAACACAGAAGTTACAATCAGCCATAACTCAAATATATAAATGGACAAAAAGATGGAGAATAAAACTAAATGAAGCTAAATCAGTTCACATCAACTTTACAAACAGACGAATCGAACATATTCCGATTACCATAAATCGGGAAATAATACCGCATGCGAACACAGCTAAGTATCTTGGCATGACCCTGGATGCTAAACTACGATGGAAAGCACACGTCAAGAAGAAAAGTGAAGAATTAAGACTTAAATACAGAAAAATGTATTGGCTGATGGGAAGGAACTCTTCTTTATCAACATACAACAAGCTTCTACTCTATAAGCAAATATTGAAACCGATTTGGACTTATGGTATTCAGCTTTGGGGTTGTACCAAACAGAGCAACGTAAGTACGAGTATCATCCAAAGATTTCAGAATATGGTATTAAGGAACATCGTTGATGCACCTTGGTATGTTAGGAACAATGACCTTCATAGGGACCTTAAAATGAACCTCATCTTAAATGAAATCCAGGAAAAAGCACGGAGACATGAAGAAAGGCTCCGCCAACATGTGAACATTGAGGCAACTCAGCTCCTAAGCATCACGAATTTAGTTCGCAGACTTAAAAGAACTAAACCTTTTGAGCTGGTGTGATTGTCAGCTTAAGCAGCATTATGCTGATCTAAAATCCACAACAAAGATGTGGTTTACATCAATTTACCAAACACTATGGAATGCCAATGGGAAGAAGCCATAGATTAATTTAAGTTAGTAAATTAAGTCAGAAACAAATTGCTAATTAGTCCAGGAGACTAGATTGTAATTACATAAAATAAATAAATAAATAAATTTTATTTTAAATTAAAAAAAAAAAAAAAAAAAAACCTTCTCTCTGTGTATTGGGGTCAAATTGACCCCAGTCGATTTTAAAATTAAAAAAAATACGTTTCTTATTATTTAAATGGCCCATACCCTATAAGATAGCCTCAACTAATATCTCATACACGCAATACAATGAAAATCAGGCCCAAATTACTTGTAAATTTTGTAATTACCATAGTCTGAAATAAACCAAGCGCATTTCTGTGTACTGGGGTCAAAATGACCCCAAGTTACTTCCATGCACTATTTTCTATATAAATCAAAAAATTATTTACTTTTTGTACCTATGATTGTATTGCCCAAGTATTTTTATTTCCGAAAATTTTTGCATTTTCCTGACATTTTGCGGATTTCATCACCGACTTTTGTCAGGAATAATGTCCGACTTATTATAAGATTTCCTATGAAAGTTGGCCAAAAAACTCGGAAAATGATGACAAAAAAGTTAGGTTATGGTACGACAAATTTGTGGGCGGGGCTTATAATATAAATTTTGGCGGCAAAATTTCACTTTTAAATTTAAATCTAGCTTTAATTAAAAAAATATATTTTTTTTTAAATTTTTTTTTCAGAATACTTTTTATTACATGTATAAATTACAATATTACATTTATTATAATATATAAATTTTAACTCCACCTGAGTAAATATATTTTTCTATCTTCATTTACTGCGTGCATCGCATGTTCAACTTCCTGAGGTGTTTCACGTTGGAGAGCTGCAGTAATTTTAAACTTAGTCCTTTTATTTGAATAGTCAATAATTTCGGTTGAATCTTCTAATTTCTGTAAAGAAAAAAAGCGTTACAATATTATATTGTATTCAAGGTACAAGACCTAGTAAAACAAAAAAACCAACCTCTGTCCCACACAGCACAATTTTGATTCAATTAAACTTTGAATATGTTTTTGTAACGTTTCATTATTTGAAAGTAGCGTTTCTTAACAACAATAGGATAGCCATTTGAAAAGTTTGCATCGTAATGATATAAGGTTTCTTGAGGTATGAGACTTTGAGTTCACCATGACAAAAATGGTGTAGCCACGTAAGTTTTCGACCACTAAAATTTATATGATAAAATTTCTCAAACATTCCAATGGATTTTTCCAATTCCTGAGGTATCGCAAATGTAATTGGTACCATTGTCGAACCAAGTAGTGGCCAGACGCCTGCTTGTAACACTTTTATTGATAAATTTATTCCTATTTCATAAGTATTATCTTTTAAGTAATTATTAAATTTATTATTTAAATCAGCCGATACTGAAATATCGGTACACTCAACACAGTCACCTTTTCGCTAACATTTTACTGTAAAATTGTCAGCCGATTTCGTTTTTTTAATAAACAATCACAGTATTTTGGCACAAGCGATATCCTATTTACGTATAACGCAATCGTAATGGCGTCTACAGAAAACAAAAATACGATTCTACTCCAACGCTACATGTGTCGAAATTTGGAAACCAAAATTCATCATTTTCCGAGATTTTCGTCTGAAAACCGGACAAAAATTGATAACCGGTTCAAGTTTTCAGTTTTGTTATACTTGGGTGTATATGTCTGTGATGTGTTGTGCAATTTTTCTTCTAATTAGTAAGTGAGACTGAGAGAGAAACTGGTTTGTTATTCACTTTTTGTATGTGTATTATACATAAAAACGCTAAAAAATCTGAGTTTTCGAAAATTTTGTCAAAAATGGGTGAAGAACCTTAAGTTATGACCAAAAACTGTCGAAAAATGTCAACAACTGTCGGAAAGTGTCAAAAACTGTGCGTGTGATATTGAAAAAAAAAGAGGAAATAAAATATTCTTATTGTTTCGTGAGTACATTATTGAAATATACCGGTTAATTTAGAAACTGTTTTAACTGATTGAAACAGTTCTGAACGTTAATGAAGCTAAAATTGTACATTTCTCAGTTTTTTTCGCTGTCAAAAGTCCTGTCAAAAAATGTCGAAAACAAAGGTTTTAAAAGACTGTCAAGAACTCGTGTCCACAAATACTAGTTTTCGACACTACCCGTATCTGGCATATATAGTATGTACATACCTATTCCCGTATCTGGCATATATGTACATACCTATTCTTGATATTTTTCCTCATTTTACTTTTGTATTATTTTACCGTTACCGATTTCGAATGATCGTGGAACGATATTTCTGGTTTAGTTTTTGTTTGTAATTCAAGGTGCTTAGTAGTAAAAATAGCTTAGAGTTTCTGCTCCTAAGGTATCAGATGAAGCGGAAATAGCAAACGACACTATTGTTGTGGAGTTTCCGATGGCGATGAGCGTGAACAAGCTGCGCCGATAAACATTTGTAACTACGATGAGGATAAGCATGTTGAACCGATAAATTTTGATAAAGATTAACATTTTCAACTTGTCGCTGACGATCGAGGAAATGAATAAGAAAATGTTGGAAATGTGACTGTTAAGGATAAAGAAACAAACATTGGTATGTCGTACTATGCCCAAAATAAAAAAACTATCGAAAAGTGGAGCCTGAAACCTCCGATTGTGACCAAAACACGCAACTTTCTCCTACTGCGAGAAAGAGAAGGCTTGACGGTTTAAACAGCAATAAATTAAACCACTCAGTTACTATACCTGTCTAAAATAGGAGCGGCTAAAAATCGATAGATTGGCAGCATTCCAATATATATGGAATATGTCCTTGGCAAACATTCGAGGACCTCATAAACCATCATCCAGGGAGATATTTTTTCCGACAGTATATTGGTACCTTCGAAGCCAAAGAAGTTTAGAATTAAAATATTAGAATTAAAATAATTACCATTGCTCCATAAGAAATAATAATTACCATGAACAACTTTTCCACTAGTGGTTCTTTAGCCGATGAACTTTTGCAGAAAAAAATACACTAATTGGTACAATTAGATGAAATAAAATCGATCTTCCCAAAGAGTTTAGTATTAGTGTTGTGGAATAGTATAAGGTGGAATTAAAAACACGAGAACTAAAATCAAATTCAAAATTCTGTTATGATATCAACCAAACACTTGTGCGTTTTATTCCTAAACCAAATAAAAACATTTTGCTATTATCAACTTTACACAACAATAAAGGAGTAGACCGTGAGTCTAATATAACTAATTAAATTTTGCATTATAACGCAACAAAAGGAGGGCTAGACACCTTCTATAAATCAGTGAGAGCCTGTACATGCAACCGGAAAATTAAACGATGGCCGATGGTGTTATTTTTTAACCTTACTGACCTCGCTGATGTTGCAGCCTTTACGTTTTGTATAAAAGCGCCAACTGCCCCTTTGTATGAAACTCGGAAAGCATCCGAAAGAAAATCATTTCTAAAAGAATTGGCTTTGTAACTGGTGCAGGCCAACGTGTTGGAGCGGCTCTATAACATTCGAAAGTTAAATAAAAATAAGGACAAGAATCGACTTAATAGGTTATAAAGCATTACCAATAAGGCGGGAATCGACAAGCGAAGATGTGACGGTTAAGGCAGTTAGCAAACGACGAAGATGTTACTTGAGCCATAAATTATCTGATATGAAAACCAGAACAAGATGTCATTTTTGTAATCCGTCATTTTGTCCCAATGCATAAAAAGGCATAATAAAACGGGAAATGGTTTCGGATGAAGAGGAAGTGGCATCAGAATACGCATCTGATTAAAACATAAATTTGACTAATTAAAATGTGATTTTCAGCGAATTCAACTGTTAATTTTTTTTATATGTTTTGAATCTTGAATGTAATTATATTTGTAGAAAATAAAGAATTTTTATTTACTTTCCCTATGAAATACATGAAGATATCTGTGGGCTCAGATTGACCCCTTTACACAGACAACGTGATAGTAAGCTATACACAGAGTGAAGGTTAAGAGGTATCGCAGTCTTTGTAGTAAGCTCGATGACTATAGTATTATAATACACAAACGAGACATGTGTTTATCATGACTAGTAACTTTATTCTAGATTAAAGATGGTTTCCCTGCATCTGAAGCATATAACTACAGATGCAGGGTCTACACCAGCATCATACTACATCTCTCTTTTTATAATAATGATACAGAAATCTGAACTTCCCTTACATATTTTACATAACAAATATATAACTCTAACATTTCTCCCTTATAACAAAAATTAAAAAATTTAACTTCAAGAACTACTGAACAATAAAACAAATCCTACAAATTTAATTTTTTCGGTATTTTGATGATTCTACCCGATCGTGTTGTTTTCTGTATATTTTCCGGCATCGTAGCAACATTTTTGGTTTGTTGTACAGTTTGTGAGGTGTCTGGTGGACCCGACTGTGAATTATCCGCATTATTACTGACCTGTGAAGACACGTTCTGACTACCGTCCGCTGAGCAATGTAAATCATTTGTCCCGGGAATTATCGCTTTTGTTATGCTAATGTGAGCTGAATTTCGACGGAACACTTGGTTGTCGTTTGTTTTAACCATGTATGAACGAGGTGAATTAGCTAGATCCACTACTTGGCCTCCCACCCAATTCTTATGACTAACTTGCAGACGGATATTGTCTCCTGGAACTGGCGATTTATTGTTGAGTTTACTGCCTTGATCAGCATATTGTTTTTGCTTCATTCTAGCAATTTTCAATGCTTCAGAGATGTCTGTTTGAATTTTTGGCTGCAACACCTCTTTATTAATAATCAGCGGGGAATTTGTAATACTGTTGAATAAGCGTTGGCATAGCGATCCAAGATCTTTACTTCTTGGAGTATTTCGGTAGTTCAACAAGGCAAGATATAAATCAGAATGTGAGTCTGCGCATTTCTTCAGAATATTCTTTGCGGTTTGGACGTACCTTTCCGCTAGCCCATTTGATCTTGGGAATCCCGGACTAGAAGTGCGGTGAAGGAAATTCCATGACCTGGCAAACTCTTTAAACTATTTAGACGAAAACTGCGGCCCGTTATCCGTTTCGAAGATTTCTGGAACACCGTAAATTGCGAACCACATTTTCAAAACACCTATGCACTCTTCGCTGGATGCATCATGAGTCAACTGTTTTATGTCAATAAATCCACTATAGCTATCCACTATTAACACGTACTGGTAATCAGCAAAATAGAACAAATCACACGCCACCAGTTGAAATGGATAATTTGGTATTTCTTTTGACAAGGTTCCTTTACATTCCTGGCCTGAGTTTTCTGGCATGTTATACACGATTCCACGAAGTTTTTTATATCCGTTGCCATATTTATCCAAAACAAAGACTCCCTAGCTCTGCGTGATGATAATTCGATGCCAAGATGACCATCGTGAATTTTATTCAAAAAGTACTTTCTCAACGATGCTGGTATGACCGCTTTTTCACCTTTGAAAATTATGCCATTAAAGTCTGCTAATTCCTCTCGAAAACTCCAATACTTTTGAAGTGTCTCCGGTAGGTCCTCTTTTTCATCTGGCCATCCCGTTCTTATTACTGTTATAAGGTTTTTAAGCTCTGCGTCTTTTGTTGTTTCCTGTTGAACATTTTGTAAGTATGGTCGTAAAAAGGTAGTACGACTTGTACGTCATACGAATAGTCATCATCTGTTTCATCATGTGGCTTGCAGTCACGACTAAGTGGGTCAGCTATATACAACTCGGATCCTTTTTTGTACACTATTTTTGGATTATAGATGAGCACGTCAAATAGTAGCCGTTGAAGACGAGGCGGAGCTTGATGTAAGCATTTTTTGAAAATTATTTCTAGCGGCTTAGTTTTGTTGAGATTTTGTTAAGGAGATTTTGTTAAGGATTTTGTCGCACAGGCTACCGGTCTACCTTCTTGCATGAGGGCTGCTCCAATTGCTTTTGAACTGGCATCTACGGTGAGTGTGACATCTTGATTCACGTCGTAGTATTTTAACACTGGCGGTGACATCAACACTTTTTTGATGTTACCGAAAGTTTTTTCTTGCTCTTCATTCCAACACCATTCAGCATCTTTTATTAGGAGTCTTCTTAATGGCTCAGTAAGCTTTGACAGATTGGGTATAAACTTGTTGACATAATTTACTAAACCCAAAAATCTTTGTAACGACTTAACATCCGAAGGTGTCTCCAATTTTTGGACTGCTGCCACTTTTTCGGGGTCAGGTAATGCTCTATGCTCAGTTAAAATGTGACCCAAGAATTTAATTTGGGTTTGTTCGAAAACACACTTCTCTTTATTCAGAACCACCCCGTTTTCTTTAACTCTAGAAAGTACTGCCTTAGTTACTTCTCTGAGTTTTTCTTTTGTATTGGCGTATATCAAAATATCATCCATTGACGATTCAACGTATTTCAGACGTCTCAAAACTTCCTGCATGGCATGTTGAAACACTTCCGGCGCTGATGACAACCCAATCTCGTGCAGCAATACCTGCCCCATGGTGTGGCGAATGTGAGATACTTCTGTGATAGTTGGCCAACTTCGCTAACAACTTTTCCCGCAACTTCTCGTCTCGAATTCCGAACACTATCTTATCGCGTATAAACTCGTCCTTCATTTCCTTGAATGCACATTTATTTGCTTGCGTGGTTATACGTGTTATAAAATCACTAAATTTCTCAAACTCCGATTGAAACATCTTGTTAAATGTAAAACGTTCAAAAATAATATTTTGTTTTGGAGTAAAATACTCAGCAAATTTCTCCTCGATTTTCTCCATATCATTTTTATGCTCCTCTGGAAGATCGAAATTGTTGTAAATTGATATGCAATCTGATCCGATCGAAGCCATAAAAATTGCCGCTTGCACCTGTTTTGCCTTCTTGGACAGCTCGGTAGCAATTCCGTAAAAATCAAATTGCTGTTACCACAATTTCCATGCCTCAAATGCATTCGTGTCATTAGAAAATATAAGAGATTTTGGGGGTTTGATGTTCGCCATTTTGTCTTTTTCTATTAAGCACTCTCCAACAATTTATGCGTTTTATTTTTATTATTATTATTTTTTTTAAATATAACAAATTGTTTTATTACAATTACTAGTAATATATTAAAAAATAATTATTAACTTATTTTAGGTTTTTATCCCACTTCTGACACCATGTAGTATTATAATACACAAACGAGACATGTGTTTATCATGACTAGTAACTTTATTCTAGATTAAGGATGGTTTACTTGCATCTGTAGTTATATGACGTGTAGTATTAGCATAACCCATGAAGCATATAACTACAGATGCAGGATCTACACCAGCATCATACTACAGATGATGAATAGGTCTTCCAAAGCGTCTCGCATGTGTTAATACAGTATCAGGCTAGTCCCGCGGTGGACTAAAATCTTTCTGTTCCATTGAACCAGAAACTCTTGTTACCGATGAATCTGCATAATTGAACTGTAACTGATCTCGTTCACGGCTAGATTCTTCAGTTGGAAATGGTTGTAATTCACTAATCGAGGCTGCCTGTAGCAGATCCGTTTTTAATTGATTAGTGTGAGAATAAATTAATCTTGTTACTTCGGTCTAAAAAGACCAAAGTATTGAAATCCTGTCAAAGTGACCAAAAAATTGGTTGGTGAGAAAACCACTTTTCTCGACGTTTTGTAAGTCCCTGAGTCCAAAAAAGCAAAAAAAAAAAAAAAATGTCTGTCCATCTGTCTGTCTGGACGTCTCGATGTCTGGATGTCTGAACCGATGGTATCTCGAGAATGGCTTGTCAAGATGGAGATTTGAAAAACTTTTGAAACTTGCACTTCAAGAGGGTGGGGTACCTACCGTACGAATTGACCCCAAGCTTTACACAAAATATTGTTTAAAACTTAAGAAAGGTCACTGTTAATATCAGAAACGCCCATCTCCTTCTTAAGGGATAATAATCAGGTCCAAAGATACTACGTAAGAATTTCTAAAACTTCACCAATTGAGTTGATTTTTGGAGCATAATTCTTTTAACGATGATTTTGATGGCGATGGTGATGATGATAATGATGGTGAATCACCATCATTGGTGGTGGTAATAGTGACTGTGATATTGATGGTTACGTTATCATGGTATGATGGTATGATTTTATTATGGTATGATGGTATGATCGTATAAAGGTATAAAATCTTCAACAAGACGAAGCTTTGATGGTGGCAAACATCTCAGCAACAGTGATGGATTTATACCATCTAAAACCCTCACACCCGTTTATCCATCCTCCATGCGGAACTATCGTTAGACATTACTTCGCATGGAGGTGACTAATCATTCGACTCTATTCTCCACAGCGTCTCAACCATAGATTGAGATTGTCACTGCTATCTAATTACGATTTGTTGTTCGTTATTCTACTCTTGCACGCTCTAGGCGTCTCAGCTCCTTCAGTACCACATTCCATGTTTCTTCAGAAACAAGCATTAGTTCGGATATGTTTTCAGGTATTGGGCGCTGCTCAAGGATATCCGACAGTTCACTCCGGGTTGTCTCAAACCGCGAACATTGAAAAAAACGTGTTCCACATCCTCTTGTGATCCTTTGTAGGCCGGACACTCTGGACTGTCGGTATGCTTAAATCTGTAAAGGTATGCCCCAAAACAATCATGCCCACTTAATAACTGCGTCAGGTAGTAGTTAAGTTCGCCATGCCGCCTATTTATCCACTTTTCGATGGATGGACCCTTTTCCGATCTATCCCACCGTCTTTGCCATTCTGTCAGAGTTGTAATGCGTTCTGATGCTCTGCTCCCTGGTTGTTCACGATGTAGGTACCATTTGTTCCTCTCCTTTGCAAGTAGATCAATTGAGATCATTCCCGCAATAACAAGTGTCGCGTCATCGGATACTGTACGGAAACCACATATTACCCTTAAAGCACCAAGGCGGTACACCGATACTAACTTTTGTCTATATGTCCCAAAGTACATCGCATCACTCCAAACAGGTGATCCATAGAGGATGATGGAGGTTACAACATTTGCCAGCAGCATCCTACGACACTGTCTTGACCCGCCAGTGTTGGGCATAATGCGGGAGAGGGCTGCAGCTACTTTGCCAGCTTTTCTGCTCACTATCGTTAGGTGCTCCTTAATGTTTAAGCGCGCATCAATTTCGACACCCAGATATCGTAATGAACGCTGCGAGGGTATTAAGATTCCGCCAACATCAATATTTACATTTTCTCTTACCTTCCTACTGGTAATTAAGACTGCTTCGGTTTTATGGTCAGCTAGTTGGAGTCCGAATGATAACAACCACCTTTTGGATAATAGTCAACCTGCATATCTCCATTATTTCCTCTATAGTCTTTGCTACCACGACTTCCAAAGTAAGGGACCCAGTACTGATCCTTCAGGTACGTGACGTTGTATTCCATGACATCGTCATCTGTATCATATATCAGCACTCTATTGCGGAAATAGTCTGTAATGATCCTCCTTATGTACACTAGTACTCCTTATGTATTGCACATGTAGAGCATTCAGAATATGGCCATTTGGCCGAGTTGAATGCATTCTTGACGTTCAGAGTGACCATGGCGCAATATTTTTTAGAGCCGCCCTTCCATCTTCTGCCGTCTGTAGCTTCCTTGGCGATTTCAACGACGTGTCGAATGGCGTTGGTTGTCGATCGAGCCTTTCGAAAACCATACTGCCGCTCGGCGAGATCTCGGAATATTGTCAGGTCCAGGAGCTTTTTGATTCCCAAATCGTTGGCACGCACTGGCGAGCTCTTCTCTGGATACCGAGTGAACTTCCCCTGGGCCAGGTACTACACCGATGGCAAGGATCACATCAGTTTGCTGCGGGAATAAAGCGGTAACAATTCTGTTTAGTATCACTAGGCAGGTGGGAGGCGATGCAGTGGACTTTCCGAGCCTGTTCATGACGATTATGTAGAGTCTTCCCCATGGGTCACAATCCACTTCACTGCATAGCTCTTTCCAGCTTGAAGCTTTCTCGTCTTAATTGTCTGCTTAAATTGCTTTCGAGCATCCAAGTATGTTCCGTGCAGGCTAGGATAGGACTACGTACCCCAGACACGTTGGTATTTTCTCCTTGCATGATGGCACATCCGGCGAGAGAGCGTAAATAGGTCTTCCTCAAACGTACTTGCCCTCCAACCCACCGGTTTCCTTGTATGTATTATACGTCCATCTTCCCTTGGAAGTTTTATTTCAAAAAATATGGCTTGATGTTCGCTGACTTCCCATTTAGTCAACATTCGCATCAAGCAGCTACTACCGAACGTCAAATCAATCACAGAGGAGGCACCACCTTTACGAAAAGTTGGTGTGTCACCAGCATTGAGCAGCACAACATCTATTGAAGAAAATGCTTCGAGTAGTGCCACCCCTCTTCTATTTGTATCTCTACTTCCCCATTCAGTTGCCCAAGCGTTGAAGTCACCAGCAATGATAACAGGGTTTCGCAGTTGTGCATCAGCAGTCAAGTGGTCCAGGAAATACTCAAACTCTTCAATTGTGATACTAGGTGGTGCATAACAACTATAGATATGCAAACCGTCAACTTTCACTATTAGCCCTCTCCTGTAAGGTCCGTCTGTCACAGGACCATATGGCGGCTTTGCCGGTTGGATCGGTTGCCCAATTACACTCATCCATATTTTTGTACTGTTCGCACAAGATGGCGACATCAACTCTGGCTTCATGCACTGTTTGGACTAGCACGTCCTGTGCAACCTCACAATGGTTTAGGTTGAGCTGGATGAACTTCATAGCCGGCATGCTTTTTTCAATGCCTCCATGTATACCATGCACCGACCACTCCCTGCTATATGGTTATGGTTCGTCCTGTTCTTGCAAAGCATACGTCTTGTTTCTTCCTTGCATTCTTTAAATACATGACCATTTCCTCCGCATTTGTAGCAGAGGCCAGCGCGATCCACGTCACATGTACAAGATTTGGCTATATGTCCATACTGCCAGCACTTGAAGCACTTTAAGTGCAATTTTTTTTTCATGGATTCGGCAGATCACGCACCCAACACGTACCTTGCCTTCAGCTGTCATCGTTTTGGCTATCGAACTTGGTATAGCCATCACTGCCGTTTGATTGCCTCTATAGGCAGCTCTCAATGACTTGATACAGTCTATCGCTAAGTCTTTCGCCACCGCAAACTTAGTTATAATTACCTTATATAAGTCTACCTTTGATGTGGCCTCGTCAATGTCTTTAACTTCGAGCATAACCTCATCAACCTGCGTTAGCGTTTGGATTTTTGCATCTGCACCAAGAGAATTTTCTAATGCAGATTGGAGTCCAAGTTCCTTTGGGTGCATATCTTCCCCCAACGATCGAATGATAGTATGATGGTATAATGGTACGATGGTATGATAGTATGATAGTGTGATGGTGTGATGCTATGATGGTATGACGGTATGGTCGTATAATGGTATGATGGTCTGATGATATGATGAGGAGCATATCAAAATCTTAATTTCCCGAACCGCAACGCACGTTGGTACCCAACCCAATGATACGCTCCCTTTAAAATTCTCCTTCAGAAAAAAGGCCGCCCATGGTTTGATCGTATAATGGTATGATGGTACGGTGGTATGATGCTATGATGGTATGATGGTATAGTGGTATGATGGTGTGGTTGTATGATGATATGCTGGTATGATTGTAAGATGATATGATGAAATCTTAGTATGTTAATATGGTGGTATGATGGTATGATGGCTGAATGGTATGATGGTGATGGTATGATTGTGTGATGGTATGATAGTATGATAGTATGATGGTATGAGAGTATGAAGGTATAACAACATGATGTTATCATTGTATGATGATTTGATAGTATGACAGTATAATGGTGTGATCGTACGATGTTATGATGGATGATGGTAGGATGGAGTGATGGTATGATGGTATGATGATATGACTGTACGATGGTGCGATCTTATCGCGGTATAATGATCTATATATGATGGCGTGATGTTATGATGGTATAGTTGTATGAGGGAATGGTATGTTGTGTGATGGAATATGATTGTTTATATGATAGTATGTGTGATGGTAAGGTGGTATATTTTATAATTGCATATAAACAAAACATCGGTTTAATGGTTTAGTGTTACGATGGTATGATGGTATAATGATATGATAGGATGTTCGTTTAAGGTTATGATAGTACGATGGTACATATGCTGTAATGGTATGATGGTTAATAGGCTATGAGTTGAAATTGAGTTGAATTTGAGTGAGAAGTATGTTTAGGGTTTCATTTGGGGTTGAGTTTATATGCGCATGTAGCTTTCAAATCGAGTTGATTTTGTGATTCGGTTTTCCATTAAGTGTGGAATTGAGCAGAGGGTTAAAATTTGGTTCGAACTAAGTTGATTTGAAGTTGGGTTACGGTTTAGATCGGTTGGAATATTATTTAAGGGTTATTTTGCGGTTAATTTGAAAGTAGGTTTTCGGTAGATTTGGTGATTGACTTGAAGATTTTGTTGGCGGTTAATTTGGTGATTTTGTTTAGGATTGTGTTGCAGTTGAGTTGGAGGTTGAGTTGTAAATGAAGTTAGAAATTGAGCTGACAATCTTCAGATTGTCTTAAGAGGTTCAGTTAGGGATTGATTTAGGAGTTGACCTCAAGAGGTTTCAAATGTCGTTTATTAACTTCATGAAAAAGACACTAAATAATAAAACGAAATACTGGAATGTTTTGGGAATTTAAATGAAAGACCAATCATACCGGTGTTTTCTATTTCTGGCTCTGCGAAATAAGGTCATAGGAATTAAACTCGTACAATTTGTATAGAGTTTCTGATTTTAACTCACAGAACAAGTGGAAAGGAAAGACGGGAAAAATTAGTTTCTGAATTTAAATTCATAATTTTACCGAGTTTAGTTCCACCTTTTGCGTAATAAACTCGGACATTTATCGCCGCTACCGCACCTCAAACTATCGAATGTACAAATTTTCGGACGACGAAAAATATTCCCACCTGTTTACCGAACACCTTTATCTCCTCATCCGCTTTGGCGAACGGTTGGCAGCTCCATACAATGTTTCAATAAAATGTGCATGACTAAGATGTAGTTCCCCAGATTTTCCATTATTTCGCGATCTTTTTGAAACTTTTATCCATAATAATAACAACATTCCAAGGTGCTTAAACGAAACTTTTATGCACCTTGAAAATCTTGTTATTATTACGGACAGAAGTTTCAAAAAGGTACGAAATCATGGAAAGTCTGATTATTTTCTACTAAAGACCGGAATATAAGCCCGTGGTAAACGTACTTCACCTTCGCTTTCTCTCTTATTTATTGAAGTTATTTCATGCATGAAGTATTTATTTGGTTCAACAGCAATTCCTCCTTACTATTATTCCCTTGATAATATGGTGAAAGTTGTTGTCGTGTAATTTATGCTATCGACTAAGGTTTTGTTTTAAATTAAAATCATTTGCGCCAACTTTGTCCACTGTATCTATCTAATATAGTATTATGTTTTATAATCAACCTATTAGACCATTTGAAAAATACAAAGCTTTAAGGCACAGTTACCAAACCGTATAATTCGAAGGCGCGAAGACACCAGAGGTTATCGTGTCTAATTCAATAAGCGGTGTTTAAAATATGTTGTGCTAAAGTACCGTATCCAAATCAAAGCCGGGTTCAAATTACCGTTGCTAATTTCTTTTGGGCATCATTATTAAAAATTTTAAGTTATCTAAATCTTTAAATTTTTTATTAACAACATTATAAAATTTTTAAGTTTCTGTGTATAAAATTCGAGATTTTCAAATTTTCTAAACACAAAATCAGCAAGTACAATCAAACTACCAACTCAAACTAGCTATTAAAATTTGTAATTAATTTTGATAAAATTTTTCTCAAATGACGGTTTTTCTGACGGCAGATTTTATTTGGGAGTGGCTGTGTTATAAATTTAGCATTTTTTTTGTATTGCCAGCCCTCAATTTATTGTTAACACTAATCTAAATAAAGCGGGACATTTGCTATTAATATAGCACAAATGAATTGAGCGATTATAGTAAATGCATCGAAACGGGAACAAAAACTGAAACAGATGAACCAAAAAAAAGAAAAGCAAAAGCCAGAATTGAACTAAGTATTTCTCCAAGTGTATTCGTACACGTTGCGGATTCAACCTCAGCAGCTGAAACATGAAAGATAGTATTGAAAGATTTATATGAGGATCGGGGTCTTTCGCGTCGTATCAATTTATTACGCAAGTTGGTGACAATACGTTTGGAAAGATGTAATTCCATGAACGATTATATTTCACAAGCATTTGAAACTGCGAATAAATTAAACAGTATCGGTTTTTCTGTACCAGATGAGTGGCTTGGTAGCATTTTGTTGGCTGGCTTACCGAATGATTTTGCTCCTTTGATAAGGGGGCTTGAAAGTAGCGGCATCACAATAACGGGAGATTCAATCAAATCGAAATTACTAGATTGCGGTTATGGTTCGAAATCGGTTAGCCAAGGATCAGCGTTCTTTGGAAACAGTGGTCGCAGCAATAAAACAAAATCATCGTCAAAAAGCAATGTGAAGTGTTTTAATTGTGGTAAACGTGGGCATATGGCTAAAGATTGCCGTTCGCCGAAAAGTGAGAATAAGTCACAGCCACAATACTATAGTATAATAAAAATATTAAAAACCAAAGCCCACATGCAAAAGTTGCATTTTTATCACCGGTTCAGGATTCGGTTCAAGTTACAAGTGCAGCATATTTTTTGAAACAGTGCCATGAAAGTGAATGGTACATAGATAGTGGGGCATCACAGCATATGTCACCATTTGAAAATTTGTTCACCGATATAAAATCATCCGAAATTACACAAATTACTTCGGCCAATTCAAGTAAAGTACCAGTTAAAGGTGTCGGTAAAATACAAGTGCATGTAAACGAATTCGAGATAGATTTTAATAATGTTTTGTGCGTTCCTGGTTTATCTGCGAACTTGTTGTCAGTAGCACAAATGATAAAAAATTGTAATGAAGTCATATAGTATTTTATCAAAATGGATGTCGAATTTTCAATAAATTAAAACAGTTAGTGTGTGACATTAAATCAGATAATGGTGTATATCGACTTCAGATGTAACAAGTTAAATGTTTAGCAGACATGACACAGACAAAGAGTGGTTTATTGTGGCATTGAAAGTTAGGTCATATAAACTTTACGAACATGTGTAAGACGAAAAATGGTTTAGTAAATGGCATCAATTTTAATGATAAAAATGAAATTGAAATTAAAAATTGTGAGGTTTGCAAAGAAGGGAAGCAAACTCGAAAACCATTTGCTAGTAGCACAACGCGCGCCGATAACATTTTAGATTTGGTTTATTCAGATTTAATGGTACAAATGGAAAATAAATCAATCGGTGGTGCTAAATCCATACTTACGTTTATAGATGACCATTCAAGAAAGATTTTCGTGTATTTTTTAAAAGAAAAGTCTGAAGTGTTCGATCGATTTATTGAGTTTCAAGTTGTAGTTGAAAAAGAAACGGAAAGAAAATTAAAGCATTAAGATCAGACAATGGCACAGAGTAGTTCAAGAAGTATTTTAAGATGAATGGTATCAAACATCAAACATCAATTGCGTATACTACCGAGCAAAATGGTATCGCCGAAAGAACAAATCGAAAATTGGTGGAAAAGGCTAAATGTATTTTGTTTGATTCGAAGTTGGATGTTTCGTTCTGGGCTGAGGCTATTAACATGGCAACATATATAATAAATCGATCAGCAAATGCCATATTAAATACAACAACTCCAGAAGAAGTTTGGTCAGGCAATAAAGTTGATGTTAGTCATCTTCAAGTATTTGGTAGTCCGGTCATGATGCACATCCCAAAGCAAAAACGAAAGAAATGGGATGAAAAGTCAAAGAAATTGGTCTTCGTGGGATTTTCTGAAGGGGCAAAAGGCTATCGTTGTGTCAAACCGATCAGTAAGAAACTTGATATCAGTCGAGATGTTGTGTTTATAAACGAAAGTGGTTCTGATCAAGTTGTTGTAACAGAAGATTCAGGTGATTTAGAATTAAAGAAGGTATCAAATGAAGTGGGCGACAACGAACAAAGTGTTCCCACAATCAACAATGGACTCGTTACCATTACTCCTGCAAAATCAACTAGTGAGCCAATCGAAAGTGAATTTGAAGAAACATTGATTCCATTTGACAGTTCAATTGAAACGATATATGATGACGCAAATGATAAAACCTATGAACACAGTGGTAGTGTTACACCACAACAAACAGTTCGAAGAACAAGTCGTACACCAAAGCAAAAAAAATTTGATGGATATGTTACATATGGTGCCTGTGGTTTACTTGCTGAAGTAGATGAGCCGATAACATATAATGAGGCGTTGAATAATGAAAACTGTGAACAATGGAAATCGGCCATACAAGAAGAAGTTAGTTCGTTAGTCGAAAATGGGACTTAGCAGTTGGTCAATTTGCCCAAAAATCGCAAACCAATAAAATCAAAATGGGTGTTTAAACTCACGCGTGACGAATCTGGAAATGCGAAAGGTTGCTCGCAGGTCTATGGAATCGATTATGAAGAAGTGTATTCACCAGTGGTACGTACTCATCGATTCGTTTTGTCATTGCACTTGCTGTCAAAAATTGTTTGAAGATTGATCAGATGGATGCAGTGTCAGCATTTTTGCAGGGTGATTTAAATGAAGGCATATATATGGTTCAACCGGAAGGCTTTCACGATGGTACAAATAAAGTCTGTAAGTTAAATAAGGCGATATATGGTCTTAAACAAAGTGGACGAATATGGAACGAGAAATTAACAAAGATGTTAAAGACATACGGCCTAAAGAAATTAATAAATGATCCGTGTGTGTTCTTTAATGATGATCTGTCTTTGATGTTGATGACTTCCTGATTTTTTGGAAAAATCAAGTCATGTTGAACAAATTGAAAGACATGGGCATTGCAACTACATGTATTGGTTTGCATGTTACGTACGAAAATAATGGAATTGCCATTGATCAAAAATCGTATATATCGGAAGTGATTAGTCGATTTGGTATGGAAAATTCAAATCCAGTTGCAACACCCAGTGATCCATGTCAAAAGCTGTCTATTACAATGTGCCCAACAACTGAAGAAGAAAAAGAAGAAATGACGAAAATTCCTTATCAGTCATTAGTTGGTTGTTTGTTATTCATTGCACAAGGAAGTCGGCCAGACATTGCATAAGCAGTAAATGATGTGAGTCATTTCAACTCGAATTACGGACGACCACACTGGACCGCTGTAAAGAGGATATTAAGATATCTAAAAGGAACATTAGATTAAAAATTGCGATATTCAAAATCTGATGTAAAACATTTAGCCGGGAATTGCGATGCAGATTGGGCATCAGACATCGACAAGAGACGCTCTTGTACTGGTTATATTTTTCAACTAAGTAATTGTGATATAACCTGGAATAGCAAACGGCAAAGTACTATCGCACTTTCGAGTACGGAAGCTGAATACATAGCCGCATCATGGGCGGTTAGAAAAGCGATTTGGCTACAAAATTTTGGTCGTGAATTAGATCCAGACATCGCTCAACCAGCTCATATTCAGATGGACAATCAAAGTGCCATCAATTTATCAAAATCGGATGGCTACAATCAAAGAACGAAACATATAGACATCAGGTATCATCATTTGCGACAGAAAATTGAAGATGGTACAATCAATTTAACTTATATTTCAACCGGCGACAACGCAGCAGATGTTCTTACCAAGGCTGTTAGTGGACCAAAGACGAAATTATGTTCAGTAAAGATGGGATTGAATTATCTCAGTAAAGATGGGATTGAACAATTTTTTTTATTGAGTGAGGGTGTTATAAATTTAGCATTTTTTTGTATTGCCAGCCCTCAATTTATTGTTAACACTAATCTAAATAAAGCGGGACATTTGCTCTCTTACAAATATAATGTCAAACTACACTGACGTGTTTTTTAAATTCGTTCTTATGCTGTATAAGTTTTTATTTCAAAAGTCGGCAATTTTTCAATAGGCTGCCTGTTTTTATTAGCCATAGCGTTTAGCCTGATGACGATGATGATGTTTCAAAAGTTGTATCTACTCCCGCCCTCATGACCTAAAAGTACCAGTAATTTACTTGTTTTCCTTAGAAAATTAGATGTAGTAAATTATCAACTTACCGCACCTTTGTCAATCAAACACAAAAAGGTTCTCAAACAAATAAAAAACGTTTCATGTAATATTGACAACAAAATAACGTTTGTGGATATAAGAAATAAATAAATTATTGACTAAAATAATACTAAACTGACAATCTATGAGAAACAATTGAAACATTAAAAAAAGCCGGTTTTACAAAAAATGCTAAATGTAATGAAGGACATTTCACGTAAAAGTTGTATTGGTTTTAAAATATTAAATAAAGAGAAAGAAGTAATGAACAGCTCTTGAAACGACAAATCACACCGTAAAAATCATTTGCCAATCATTTTCCATTTACTATATGTATTTCAAATTCTATTGGCATAAAAGGAAATTTATATGAAAACTGGAACAATTTACTTTCAAATTCCTTTTCTACGTTAACATTTTACGAATTTGGTCTTGTGACTATGTATGCGTAAGTAAGCATATACTTGTAAATACATAAAGTAAGATGTACCATAAATTTTAGGGTTCGTCTAGTTGTTCATAAATTTTCCTCTTTGCGGTAAACCGTATTTACAAAAAGGTTGAGAAATACAGACAAAAAAATCGAGATGCTAATTTAATTGATTTTTCAATGAAATATTTTATTAAACATTTTTTGATGTCAACTTTTGTGTAAATATCGAAATATTTGCTAAAAAAAAATAAACTTTTTGATAATTGTTTGTGTACGATATTGTACCGATGATACAATTGATGACATTCATTGACATTTTGATGTCAAAATTGTTATCAATTATTAAAATACTGTTGAAAAGCTGGTTTTCTATTTGATTGCTTATGGAATAATATATTGATGATTTGTGGCCTTGGCAACTATCTTGATTGCTGCATATATGTAGTTTAAATATGGTTGGAATTTTATTGCATGAACTATCAAAACAGCCATAAAATAAGAACTAAAGTAAAACTTTCGGATTTCATTGGGTATTTCGAAAGCAAAAATTTACATTTTCCGACCGAATTGTAAATAATTATTTCTCTTGTGAACTCCTTCCACACAAAAACGATATTAGGAATTTAATAAGATTATAATTTATAGGATTATGATTAAAATTATAAGTATGTATATAATTTCATATTGCACATAAAATATTACAGGCGTACCCAGAAGAAACGTCGATGTTGGCATCTTTAATTGATTTGAACTAGTCCGACACAAAAAAAAAAACAAGAAAATTGTATCTAATTTACAAGTAATAATTAGCTTTTTAATATTGCGAAATTAAATGGTGACAACATGTTGATAAACATGTTTTAGATGCAAGTTGTATAACTTCAAAGTGCTTAATTTTTTAAATTAGAGATCATTTTCAAAGTATATGTAGTTCCTTTCGTTTCTCTTTAGATTTGAATTTACAGAATAAAATTTTTTATCGGACTTGAATTTTTTGAGATAAGAGAAACCATTCACCAGCATTCGTAAAGGTTCCACTTTTAAAATAAAGGGACAAATATTTGTATTGGTACTTATTTATGGCAGACTTGGTTTCAAATCACTTTTAACGTTCGGTAAAGTTGCTTTTAATTCTGAAAAGCATTCTTCCGTAATTGGAACTTTTAACTCTTCAATATTATCGTCTCGATCATGGACAACATTTGTATCAGCAAGACGTCTGTATATTTTAACTGCAGACTTAATTGGTTGATCACTTTCGTTATCTAGCTTAGTAGTCCCGTATGCAACTTGAAATATATTTCATCCGTTTTGGATTTCTTTAAATAAAGCGGATGATGAATATATGCGGACAGAGAAAAAATCATGGAAGTATTTAAACTGCTGACAGATAGTTAAATCAAGCGACTGAACTTTATCCTATAATAAAACTAGAATAAACAACAACAATATTGCATATTTGTGTCTTAAAAAGTATACATTCGGGCGAATTAATATAAAATATTTTTCTATTGTATAAGTAGTAATAATAAGGGAATGAAATAATTTATTGAATGCCTAAGAAAATCGATAGTTCAAGATTTTCAATGATGGCAAACATGTCGTCGGTGGGCCTGTCTGTCTAATTTAATCATGACCATCCGCTTAAAAAGTTATTGGGGTTTACCTAGATAATCTTAGATTATTCGAAAATATGGTAAACACCAATAACTTTTTAATCGAATTTTCACGATTAAAGCAGACACACATGTCTACCGACGACATGTTTACCGATCGATGAAAATCTCGAAATATCGATTTTCTTAGGTATTAAATAAATATATTTCATTCGCTTATTATTACAGAAAAATATATTATATTAATTCGCCCGAATGTCTACTTTTTAAAACACTTAAATATTAATCAAATTTTGTTGTTGTTTTTATTCTAGTTTTATTTTAGGATAAAGTTCAGTCGCATGCTAAATCAACCAAAAACAGTGACCTGTTATCTCCACGGACATCTAATGAAATGATGTATGAAAATGCTACCCTTATTAAGGTGCTAAAGGAGACTGAAACAAGGTTCATCTAAAGAGTTTTAGAATAAGGACTTGACAACTTTGAACTTTCATTGTGAACGCACCCTTAAACCAATAACCAAACTGTCAGTGTCAAAACATTCAGTAAAGACAACATTTTCATCATGGTGAAGTACACGAATGAACAACGTTTACAAATAATTAAAATTTACTACAAAAATTCCGAGTCGGTGACTGCAACTTCAAGAGCGTTAATTCCAATTTTTGGTCGTAATTATCGTCCCAATAGCCAAGCAATTAATTCATAATGTATAGTGAAAAAATTTAAGTCTAAATATTCGCTGTCGGATGTTCCCGAGCCAGTGAGACAACGGGTTGGTAAAAGTGCCGAGAATATGGCTGCCGTTCAAGCGTCCGACGCAAACGAACCAAAACAGTCGATTCGCTGCTACAGAGACATGTTGCAACGTTATTTCTTTGGTCAATTGCATGAGCTAGACATTAATGATATGTGGTTTCAACAAGACGGTGCGACATGCCACACAGCGGGTCTAACAATCGTCTTATTGAAATCTAAATTCGATGAACGTGTTATATCCAGAAATGGTCCTTTGGTTTACCGCCTAGATCGTGTGATTTAACAATTCTATACTTTTTTTTATGGGCTACGTTAAATCATTGGTCTATGCCAACAAGCCGGCGTCGTTAGAGGAGCTAAGAGCCAATATTGAACGAGAGATAGCGGCCGTTTCCGTCGAAATATGTGGCCGAGTCATCGAAAATTGGGTTCAACGTATCGACACATGCAAACGTTCCCGTGGTGGAAATATGAACGATGTCGAATTCCATACTATAATGTTTTGATTATACTTTGACTCAATAATACAATTTTTGAGATTATCTCAAATGGTTTGTGTTTTATTTAAAAAAAAAGTTGTCAAGTCCTTATTGGAAAACCCTTTATAACCATAAAAGGTTGGAAGATAGATTCCATTCTTGAGAAAAACTATGGAGCAAATGGAAAATCTAGCTTTTGAAAACGCCTCCTTAAAACGAAATCCATAAAATGAAAAAAGAACATAGGCTGGTTTTATCTGTAAATGAAAATTCAAATTAAAACCATTTTGAACGTTATAAACAACGGCCTGAATCTTTTCCGGTTTATTCAAAATTAAATTTCTCATTTTTCAGAGTTTCATCAGAATATTATAAGGTGTCGAATATATTACGGGAAAAAATGGAACTAATCTCAATAAAATTATGGAATTGAACAGAGAAACTTATTTGTTTTTACGAGTTTAATTCAACTTGTTCTGAGAATTTAACTCAGAAACTACATACATACAAATTATGTGAGTGTAATTCCATTTTTCTACGAGTTTAATTCCGATGCGACTTTATTTCATGGAACCCCTGAATCTAGCAATTAGAGAACCCGAAATCGACTATAATTATCGAAGAAAGACAACAAGTTAAATTGCCGTCGACATAGCTGGTGTAACATAAAATTCTGGAAGTGAAGAGAAAAAACCAACCGATGTTAAACTCTAATGGCTTGGTTTACGTGAATGAAAGAAAGCTTAAGCTTTTTACAAAATGGTATCTAGGCGCTAAAACTGTTAAAGAAGAAAAGGCTTACACTTATACTGATGCTTTAGACTCCAGTCAGAAATAATTTTTATGAATCGATATATGCAAAATATTACTCCAAAATAAAACCCGAGTGCTTTTCTCCTTTTGACTTTATTCTATTTTTGTTATTAACAATTTTGCTGACATGTCGATGGCTTGACGCATATGACCAGAGAGAGAGAGAGAGAGAGAGAGATGTTTACTCTTTTGTTTTCGCTTGGTGGTCGTTTGGTTGCGTTCGTTCTATGGTTGGTTTCTTCTGTTTGCCGTCTTAGGCAATGACTATTTTCTTTATGGTAAAGCAACAAATTCGGTGACAGGGAAAGTAGCAGATGGAACATCCAATATTCCGGCCAGTTTAAAGGTTCAAACATTCTTTAGTTTCGGATAACGTTTCCGGAGAAAATTTAATCATCGGCCGTTTAAAGATTTCGTGACGGTTCGGGCCAAACCGTCAGAGCCGGGATGTGTCTCAATGATCCTGCCATATTTGGCCATTTTAACGGTGAGCACTCCATCCTTTTAGTAATATTACCTGACCCACCGCCAAATTGTTTTTAGTTTAGAGTCATTTTGGACGCTGTTGGAGACGAGCCAAGTACTCGATGCATCCTTTAGAAATGTATATACATTCGCTTTTAGTGTGCTGATAAACATTGAGTAACTGGGCATAGTGCAATTCTTCGAAGGCGAAGCACCTATGATCCGACGTAGAAGACGTGATTTGTTTCACATAGATTTGTCCGAACACGACGTATCATGAATAGCGAGCTATCTCTTGCAGATTTTTGTCCCACTCGTTTTGTTTATG
This sequence comes from Tipula vernalis, assembly GCA_958295665.1. Classification (NCBI taxonomy): domain Eukaryota; kingdom Metazoa; phylum Arthropoda; class Insecta; order Diptera; family Tipulidae; genus Tipula; species Tipula vernalis. The sequence continues at coordinate 19,903,318 of OY282560.1, forward strand.
ATCGTCAACATCAGATATTAGTGTTCGATTTATGCGCTCAGACGCGTTACTCTGTGGTGAGTCGACGGGAGTGCTAACGTGGAAAACTTCATATTTCGACAACATTTTCTTAAATAAATTGAAGGTGAATTATTTTCCGTTATCGGATGACTTGAGGAATGGAGAACATCAAAACCACTTCATTTCTACCCTCAATTCTACACCTAAATGCTTTACTCTGTTCTTTTGCCTTACATATTCGGGAACCTGAAACCAGGAGAATTGAAATCACCTGCAACACCGGCGCCATCACTTTGGAGGAAGACAACGACTCCACTGATTTACTCGACAACGGGACCAGGGTTGCTCTTGAATTTTCCCCCACCAAGAGCAGTTTCTCGCAAAAAGCTCGAGAGAATCCATCTGGTATACTGACCCTTTTCGGTATCCAATCTGGAAGTCGAAAGCCTGTAGAAAACGAAAGCGTGTTCGATAAAGATTACGAGAGGATACCCTTTTACATAAGGCTGAAACTTTTACACACTGAGTAACACGGAGTAGCAACTAGGTCGCCGAGTAGTGTTGCAGCGCCGCATTGAGTTGGTCCAAGATAAACTTAATGGGACGCTCAACTCACGAAGCTATATTGGGTATGAAGCGGTGTTTCACCCTCACATTCCTAGCGCCTAATCTGTTCCGCGGTTCTTAGTACAGGATAGTCAAGGAACTAGCACAAAGGCCGTCCAGAAACCGTAAACGCTGTACGCGATTGTACGATCAAGAAATTTTCCGAAATTGTGAAAATGGAATGTAGAAATTAATAGCATTCAGATCCGTGTCGCGCAAAACTTCCATCAAAATGTCTGCTACAATGGGTGATAAAGGTGTCCCATTGCAACACATATTTACCTTGATTTTAAACAGAAGTCTAAAGTCTCTAGAAATTCTATTTTCGAAACTCTCGTGTGCGGTCCTATGGTTGGCCATTTACTAGAAAATTATCTCTAAAGCTAACCTGAGATTAATATTCGTTAACAGTGACATAACATCTAGGCTTACGAGCACATATCCTTGTGGGATGTTTTGGTCTTTAAGGAACTTAACTCACTCAAAAGAATCTCATTGCCAATTGCTACCTTCAACAAATCAGCCAAATATCTGGACGTTTTGTATGTCCGGCTATTAATGAACGACACAATAGGTCTCAGCGGGTGATTGTTTTTATGGACTGTGATGGCGCATAATGCGTCATCAAAATATTTTGTTTTTAAATTTGTCTCATTGCGCCTAAATGGTTATTTTTATTATTATTATTGTTGGAAGGCCACGCGGGCGATCAGCCACTTCGCACTGCGACCTAAAAGATCTATTGTGCTGGACCCTGCTTAACTACCCGTCCAGTCAATATTCACTTTCTTAATAAACCTGACAATACTACCTCCCGGTACGTGATACATACTATCTGGGCTTATTGCTCTCCCTACTAGATGTTTACTACAGCATGTAGTTCCGCTAGAAAGACGGTAGCATTGGAGCCCAAGGGCCTCGAGAGGGTTGTCCCACTCCCATATATTACTACTTCTGCCCCATATTCTGTTTGATTTTACTCTTACGAGTTGCTGGAAATTGCAAATCGCCCGTAGGTCACCCAGCTTTACTACAGGAAGGCTAAATAAAACTGGAGGGTGCCTGGTATCCAGAGTCCGCATATTTTGGACTGATTAACCTATCAGCCGTTCATCCATCGGCATATGCTGTTCCACCTTAGATTAGGGTTTTTTGTCAAGGTTTTTTCCTTTAGCGCCGTACTTTAGCCTGTGCCAAATGGACAAAAATGTACCAAATGGCCTAAGTTACCAGTGGTTGCCACGAGGAGGCAGCACGTACACTTGCGAATTGTGAACAGGTTACCCCTTACACAATTGTACCCGTCATGCAGCTGTCTAATGACAAGATCAGAACAGCTCACGCGATGCGCACGCTACTGGAAGGTTACGGAGCTGGTAGATTAATCTATTTAACTTTGGCCCCCCCCCTCCAATAGACGCCAAACCACCGCCTAAATGGTTAATACCGGCAATTTTTATTTTATTTTTTCCATAACAAACTTTTATTAAATTTTAAGCACAGTGCAAAAATAAATTAATTGGCTAATAGATGCCGCAGGTTGCCTGAACTGATTGTGCGATGCCGACTAGTTTTTGCGTGCGGAAAAAAAAATTTTGCCTTTATTGGAGCAAACGGTATTTGAAGATTAGCTGAAAATTTAAACATGTTCCTGAGCGATTTCATTACTAAATTTTGGGTTTCAAATCGATTTACTAGAAGAAAGCTTATAGTTACGAAGTACATTGTTTCAAACTTAGAAAGTATTTTAATTATTTAAGTTTCAAATTTAATAGTTTTGTCTATGTCCAGTTTTGTACCAGCTTTTCTTAAAAGGCTTTTTATGTCCATAATATTTTGTTTATATCCTCGATTTTTAGATATACTAATTTTTAGCGTACACCAAGCAATATTTATTAAAATAATAATGAAAAACCAAATTCTAAAATCTCTTTGCTTAAGATTGGCAATAACTCTTCTTATATATGAGAGCATTATTGTGCTGAAGAGCAAATTGAAGACTGACCAGTTTATAATCAACCAGGAATGTTACTTCATAAAATAAACCGAAACCGCGTCATACTCCGACCTCAATAACTGTCAATAACTAACATATTCCCTTTATCAGCGCTCAAAACAATAATATTTCGATTATTTTTTATACAATTTTTGGTTTCGAATGTTAATTCCTGTAGAGCTGTTTTTTGGCAAATTTTTTTTTAAAACATAACATATTCTAAATCTAGCTATATCTCGTTCCTGTTCATTCTCAATGCTTTGAATAACAGATTCTGTTTGGGCCAACACTTTCAAATTAGGAATATGTGTCTTATTAAAACAGGGCAAATTAAATGTTGGTCTTAAACTAACAATCTCTAAAACATTGTTTGGAACATCAATGTTAGTGATATTGCGACAAACGTTTGTATTTGCAATATCACACACAGCGATCTGTTGACTAACCAATGCATCAAATTTTCTATTTATAATATTCAGTTAAGATTGAAGTGAATTTTTAAAAAATCATGCTTGCGTAGCATAAAAGTCATTTAAAAATTGTATTTGTCAAATCCAAAGTTCGTCCAAAGAATTTTTCGTTTGAAATTTTTGTCAACACAAACACATGATACAGGTCATGTATTTGGTTTTAATAAAGTAAAAATTATAGAGAGTGAGAGACTGAAACAAGAACCCGTACAAACTAAGTTACAATATTTAATATTAACACTTAACCGACTGGTCTTTTTTTTCACCGCGGGCGCCGTTACGACGGGCTGTTTCGCGAGAATTCCGCACAACATAATAGTTAAAATAGAGTTGTGGCGAAAGTAAAAATATTTTTGCATTGTAATATTTTTTTCCTTGTAGTACAAACCTTCATTCATACATGGAAGCACAAAACGGTTTATTTTTTGCCGTTAGATACTACAAAACCCGACGTTAAACGTCAGAAGTCGAAAAAGGTAGTCCCTACCGGCCCCGCCGGTTACCATCAGCTGACGAGGCCGGTAGATACTACTCGTCCCGTCGGTTAAGTGTTAAGTTCCACTCAAATTTGTTTCCAAATAATTTTCTATTTTCTTTTTTTATGTTTTTTTAGCATTTTCTATTAGTCGAAATTGAAAATCTTTGATTTTTTAAATTTATTGAGTGAACATTAGAATACATTTAGTTCATTGTGTATTTTGTAATTTTGGCATAAATTTCACTCCGTTTTCGTTAGTTGGATATGAAGTGAGTTTTTATCTTTACATTAAAACGTAGCATTAAAATAAATTACAACAGTAGTTATTTCCTATTTCTTCTAACAAGTTTTTTGTATTCGTTGATGATCATTTATTATTTATGATCAATAAGAGTGATTAATAATTATAAAAAAAATTAATTAATGCGATTTAGAAGTTAAATCAGGTCAAACACATTTTACGATTAATGAACCGCAACGTCTCAAATCCATCATCACACGCACACAGCATGCAATCAATTAAATTATGCTGAATCATATAGAATAGTCATAATAACATAAGAAGTGATCACATAACATCTAAATTCGTTTAATTTCCATACGTAAAAGCATAATTTCAAAATACTTAAAAAAAAAACTTTCGAAAAATTAAATCCTTCCTAAAGTATTCGCACTCATAAAATCTTACAAAAAACACTAAATACTCAATGCATGCGATAATAATTTGAAACAATAATAAAAATCTGATAATTGCGGGCTATATGTTTTCTTACATAACACTTAGCAATGAAGCACAATAGTTTTGACAGCCAATTTTATACGGGTCTTTGAAAATGTTATATTTTTGAAATTTTTAATTACAATACAAAAAATTAAAAAATTTACATAAGCAACCAAAAACTCTATTATTGTGTATTATTTGCATTGAAAAGCGATGAAGACAACCGAAGCACCGAAGAAGAAGAAATAGAAATTTGGATCATAAAATTATTAATTATGTGTACTCGCATAAATTTAGAGTGTGCCAATATTTTTATAGTACTGCGTAAATAATTGTATCATGCGAGCTTTTATTAAATAACCGATTACTATCTAAAGCAAACTCGTAATGTGAGGATTCATTGATCCGATATAAATTAAATAAACATTTATGTTTAAATAAATAAAATATTTCTAAATTTAATTTAATCAAAAATAAAAGCGAGACAGAGAAATGTTTGAGTGGCGAAAAACCAAACCGAGCGCGATTGACCAAAATGTTTGACACACATTTTATTATACACATTGCGAAACAGATATGTTTATGATCAACTTCCTAAATAAATTATTTATATTTATATTTTGTGGCAATATCGAATTTATAAAGTTTATACATATTTTAGTATAATACTTGTTAACGAATAAACTTAGTCGATTGTCGGTTAAGAATGGTATCACCTAGTTTGAATTTGATTTAAGTGAGTGAATATGATAGGCAGAAAATTTGACGAAAAAAGCTCAACCAAACGCATTTAGGAAGCATTGAATAGAGTCATATTTTCTGTGATTAATAGCCAAAAGCGGATTCTTTTAAATTATATGCCAATAGATGAGTTTTGAACAACCATAGCAAAGATGGCAATCTAAACCAACGTTTCCAATTTTTCTCAAAATGGTAATTCCTAAAGTAGGTCGGTAGTTCTCTACCAAAAATAATTCTATTCGTGTTCTAATTGGCTAATGGAGTGGTCACGCGTCCTTATCAATTTTGTTTTTGTATATGGAGACAAATACGTAAAATCGCATATCCTTTATATGGGATCGAAAGTCATGTTTGAATATTATGATTTTTATGTTTTGAATGTGTAGCACTGAGTAAAACAAACAATTTATATTACGTCATTTTTTGTTATTGTTGTTGTTTTTCAAGAAACAGGGTGTCAAATATTTAAAAAATTCATGCACTTGGTATTGTATTTATTGCTAATGGGTATTTTCCGAAAAATTTTGCGGATCATTTCTTTGTCCACTCGGGTAGCACTAGTAGTAATAGAGGGATATTTAATAATGGTTGTCATTCAATTCAATAATAAAATGGACAAAATAAATTAACTTCGTTAGCTTTAAAACGAAACATAATTTCACAGCAGATTTTATAAATAAAATGTTGTTTATGAATTGTAAGTTTAATAAAACTTTTTTTTATAACGATTTCCAAGCTTCAAACTTATTTATTTTTATCCTCAATTTGAAGAAATATGAATCACTTGACAGAGGAAGAGGTTCCTGGAGCGTCACTTCCCAATCCCAATCCTGAGGAAAATAAGGTTGATGTTCTAAAGAGGTGGCTTGCATGCCGTGGCATTTCAAAATGATTTAATGTGATATTATTGTTTCCTTAGATTTACAGAATGAAAGAGTGTATTTCTAACGGGCAATAGAACCAAGTTTTGCCTTCAATCGACAAATCGAAATGGTTTTATATAAAATTTCCAAGGAAACCAGTGTTGTCAACTCCAGTAAGCGGATGAAAAAATTTTCCCTCAGTCTTGTGAGTGATTCTAAAATTTTTTGGGTACACTAAAATAATAGGGTTTGTGAATGAATCAGAGCTTACAGAACATACCCGCGAAGACAGCTGCAGCAATAATGGACAGGGTTATCAACCCACTTCTGTTAATTCGAAATCATTTCGGCGAGGCCGTATATGTTTCACAAGCGGTCATGTAACGAATATGGGTCAAAATGTCGATGCAGATTTTTATTATCTAAAGGCAGAAGTACATCCTTCTTATTCAGAAGATTATACAAAATATTGAATCAAGGTCACAAGAAACGCAACCAACCACAAATCGTCATCTCAGTATTTAAATGATACAAACGCATTTGTATAATTTTGAAGTTAGAACTGCCAACCTACATACGTAAAAATGTAGATTGGATCGTTAAATTAGATTCAAAAGTCGTAATTGTACCATATCAACACGCTAGTTTTTATGTTATACAAATGAATTTTAGTCAATTTGGAGTTAGGACCGTCACATTACATAACGTCAGACCTAACTCCAAAATGATTAAAATGCGTTTGTAACGAGGGGAGGATGGAGGTAAAAGGATGGAGGTAAAATGCACTGCATTTCCTGAAATTTGACCAACATCGCAATGACAAAGGTCATTTGAGATATTATTGGAATTAAAGTTTTGGGTAATACTCTTTACAAGATCCCGAAAGCTGATAGTATGTCTTTTGTAATTAAAACCCCTTCTTTTGTAAATTTATCCGTTTAAAACGTCAGCAATATTAAAACCATGATCTGCCGGTCGGCATCACAACTTTTGGGATGCGATGTTATTCCACAAGAAGGTAAAAAAGTTCCCGGTCTGATATTGCTCCTTCATGAGCGTCAGACATGAAACATACACCGCCCGATGGATGCATCCCACATAGAAATTAAAAAGTGGCATGAGACTTATAAGTAGAATAAGTGTTTCCTTTTCCTTCGCACTTCAAAGCCATCAATAATAACCCTCAAATTTTTAAATTTTCGGAATGCTTTAGATAATTTAGCCTTATCTTTTTCCCTTTGTAGAAATATATTCAGGGCCTTAAACTTATTAAATAAGATATAAAGGGCTGAAACCTCATGAGGTCTTGATTAATATAACTCCCAAATTATTCAGGAAATGAACCTTTTAAGTCAATCTTAAGCCCAACCTCCAACACAATTTACAAGCCAACCTCAATCCCAAATGCAATAACCAAATTAAGCGCTAACGCAACCCTAAACCTAACCACCAAATCAACTTTCAAATCAATACTTAATCTAACTCCTAATCTACCCTTAAATAATTTCCCAACCGAACAGTTTACTTAACCCCAATTTAAGCTAACTAAATCCAGACTCGACTTCAACTCTACGTGGCTCGAACCAAATCTCAACCGTTTCCTTAACTCCATACTTATTGACTAACCGAATTCCAAAATTAACTCGATTCGAAAGCTACTTGCATATGTTTGAACTCAACTCAATATAACCTCTCACTAAACACTAAACTCGACCCCACATTAATCCCTAACCGAAGTCCTCACTTAAATCTAACTCAATTTCAACAAAGGCTTATGCCACGGTGGTGAATGCCCGTAACACGTCTGCACATTGGTCCCATCATATTTCAATCCTCGCCTCAAAAACCAAAGTAGCACCTCTCAAACCAGTGTACTACTCTAGTACTCTAGTCAATGGAAGACATTCGTAGTAAATTGAATTTCGTATATGTTATTACAGGATTCGAAATACATAACATTACAAAATCAATAAATTTTCCACTTGCATAGACGAACGAAAAATAACAACATTGGCAACCACAATAGCCAAATGCACGCCACCTTCATTGGCTTATCTACAGAACAATTACTGCATCATCAACATTAAGAATCTGGTTATCTCACATGTCTTCTTACCTAAAATGATAAACTATGCTGGTCCGATACATCTGTTTGTTCGTCTGCCTATCAACCAAGACAATATATCTCGAACTAGTGTCCAACCTTATCGCCGAGGCCTGCATTGCTTCCTTTAAACGTTTCAGATCCAAATGTTATACAGCGATTGCGCGACGAACAATTTTGAAATAGTTGCAACATTGGCTCCTCATTTCAGAAGTTTATTGGAAACATATAGCCGCCCTACTATATGTCGTTACATGATGCTTAAAGGCATTTTCGACAGTCGTCTTATTAAGAAAGTGTTTCGCCTTGACGAAGTGATCCATGAGATTGAAAGGGATAATCCATAGATGATATACGTCCGGGGAGTATAGTGGATGAGGCAGAGTTTCGTAACCCAGCAGATTCAGTTTGCGTACAGAGACATGCGGTTGACCAATGCAGGCTGAAATTTGAAAATTTTCTCGTTGCGTCGTGCCCAGTTCGTCACAGTACTTCTTCGCTGTGATTTTTTCACCAGGTTTCAGAAAGTAGTAGTATACCCCTCATGTTGAAGTCCACCATAAAATGGCCATAGTCTTCTTCGGGTGAGTGCTTGACTGTGGGAAGAGCTTGTGAGGCTAATATTGGTTCAGCTACTGCGCCAATCGTTTAGGAGTCACTTTTTGCCGCAAGTAACAATACTGTTGAGAAAAGGGTCGTTTGTGTTGCATAGAAGCATCGTCTTTCCAATGTCGTTCAGATGACGGGAAACAGTTGCTATGCCAACAGACAGTGTTCTTCTGCAAGTTTTCGGACCGATATATGGGGATCACGTTCCACCATAGTCTTCAGAACGTCGTCGATCTGTGGCCGATCTGTTTTTGTCCGATCGCCTTACGCGAAAAGTCGAAGCTTACATATTTGGGATTCTGATACGGTGGGTGGGCTTTTATGTTCATTTCGTTGTGTACTCCGAGTATAAATAAATGTGAATAGTTTTGGAATGAAGTTCGGGATGGTTGGTTCTTTGTGTCGGGTTTCCATAATTCTCAGGCGGTTTCAGTTCCTGGGCCCGTGTCCACAAATCACAGCGGTTCGTTTCATTGTTCGTTTTGGGGTGAGGTTTTTGCCCTCCGGGTTCACCTCGGGCGAATGGGACATGGCCTGGTGGGGAAGCGTCTTGCATCGTTGTCCGGTTGCGGCCTCTTAGTCAAAATAGCCCGATGACGAAGGAGCTTCCACAGCAGACTGTGTACCGGTCATACGGGGTAGTCATCAATGCGGTTATTCAAGGACGAGCTTACGTCTGATACTAATTTACCACAGCAAACCTCTAAATTCGTATCTGCTAATGAAATCACCTTTCAATTGAAGGAAAATTGTACGAATAACTTAAACAAATAAGCGCACAAAAGTGAATCGTATAAAAGTGGATGAAGTTACTATACCAGTAAATGATCTTTTCATCATTGAGCAAAGGAAATTCTAGAAAGTGGACCATATGAAGAGTTCTTCAGATGGAAAAATTACCCAAAAGAACAACAATATGTTCCGAAAGTTGTTGTACTTTGAGCGCGAGTTGTATTAGAGAAAGCAATTCGCTTGCTGCTATATACGGTTTAACAGAGGGCGTAGTAAAACAACACTGAGAAATTTTCGAAGATCGGAAACGTTTGGCGTGTATTTAACGCCACCAGCAAGGGAATACATGTTTCCAGTGTCATAAGTCGGTTGTTTAAAGCTAGATACCTGTTGTAGAGGCAAAGCTGGTGATGAATTACTTCTTCAATTAAAATTTGTTAACCAAGTGACAACAATCGCCAGGCGCAACTATAAGTCTAAATTTGAAGCAATTTAAATATTGAAAACAATTTAGGATTATTTGAAATTGAAAGTGTTATTTCAGATTTTGAGTGGATTTATCATTTGGATAGTGGCAAGTTATCATTTTATTGGTAATTGAGAAAATAATTAAAGTTTATGCACTTAACTACTTGAAGATTAATTCGAGGAAACATTAAAAAGGAATGAAATCGATCACATTTATAAAAGTTTTAAATACAAAATCCGACACAACCAGTTGAGGAGAATGAGAGCCAAACATCACAGGTGTTTTCTGAAAAGCTTCCTATCACGTTTTGTATAGCACGTTAACTCCACGTGTTTTTCTTTATTTGAAGCCTGGCACACTCACGATTCTCCAAAGCCTGATTGCTCTAACTAGAGTTACTTATAAGTATTGAGTAAGAAGCCACTTTGAAAAGATGGAGACCCTGGTTAGGCAACCGAAAATACAAACAATTACGATGAACATAATAAATTAATTGCACAAAATATACTGGTAACAGATTGAACAGATTGATTGTTGTATCAGGACAAAATATTAAATTTTTCACGATCTCAAATAAATTGAAATTTACTCATTTTTATATTAATCTACTTAACAGTATCTGATTGAAGCACAAAAACTTGACCTAGTTTAAAAGCAAAAGTGTATTTAGCTGTCTAGTACCATTGATGGCGCAGCATCCATTTACCTCCCCCGCACATATTATTTTTGTGTATCAAATTTATGTTTACAATTTTTAATGGTTTCTTTCATCACAATTCAAAAATCGATGATTAAATGTGCTAAACCATACCATATGTGCAAATACCACTATATAGTTGAATTTGCCAACTTTATTATTGTTAATTAGCAAGTATAATGATTTCCAACCTTGACTTAATAAAAATGTAATAAAAATTAATGTTATTTATGAATATTATGCTTTCCCATAGGTTTTCGGATTTTCGCAATAATAGATTTTATAGCCAACGTACTACTTACTACTGTATGTATTTGAAAAACTCTCGGCTATTCCTAAATGAGGAGGTAGTCATTGGAAAATTCGAATACAAAATTATTTATGTCAAACACAAATTAAAATGTCTTCTACTGTCAACGTACTCTCGATATATTTTTAAAATGGGATTTTATAAATATTTTCATCGTAAAATTAGTAAGTGTGTACGGTAATAAATTTCTCATTATATTTATTGACTTTTATTTTGTTAATTGCAGATGATCTAACATCAACAGAAATCTGTACGATTTGCTTAGATGAGATTGATACTCCGATTACCTTGCCGTGCGGTCATTCATTTTGTGCAAATTGCATTACCGATTATGTCCATTATATTTGTAAGAAGATGAAACAACATCCAAAATGTCCACTATGCAGAAAAATTATGTTGCCAAGAAATCGTGATGATATAAATCAATGGAAATTTACATTTATTGCTATGTCTTGCTTAATGATAATGTTGTATTCTTATATTTATATTTATAATTTGTATACGTAATTTGATATAGATGTTCTCATATATATTTTGGTTTTATTTTATTCAGCCGCAGTTTCGTTTAAACTTTAGTCACAGATTTTGTGTGGCAAAAAATTTATGTAAGTTTAAGCTAAGAAAATTATTCCGACTGAAATCTAACCCAACGAATTTGCTTATTTTTTTTGACACTGTTATAAGATAATGTAATGAAATCCTAGGATTTCGTTATCAGACAGGAATCCAGAGGTCTGGGTCCCTATTCCTGAATACGATTCGAATCTGTGTACAGTGTACCAAACGAAAATCCAATTAGATCCATAAATGCTTTGGTATTCCTGAATAGGAACGTATAGCTGGTGCTGTATAGGTAGCTGGCTAATGCTCACATTATATCGTGGTGATTTCATGATGGGTCCATGTTTGAACAATCTCATAGAGAGGAAACCAGAAAAAAAGAAGCGCAACACTACCACGTTTCTAGGCGAGCGAAAAAATCATAAAAAGGGTGTGATCGTCTGGGATGCACCGCACCCCTTAATCATCGGCCAGTCTATCGGATTTGCCTACCAGATCATGACTGATACAGACGAAGCCAATGACAGATGGAAGTGCGTCTTCTCAACAGACCATATGTTGACCGCACGGGCGTAAGCGGTCATCATTAAGCGGTCAGTACATGTGCCGTGTCGGCTTCCGACAGCCTGCCATGAGAGAGCGACACGACCGGTGAGTTATTTAAACACCGACCCAACAACAATAACCTTTCCCCAATAACTCATCACGATCCCCTTGTCACACCCTATTCACACATCATCCCTGTATGACTCCACAAGAACCAAAAGAATATGTATAATTATTAAACCCGATTATAATTACCTAAAATTACCTTAACATTACTACTAAAATTAAATACATAAATCAGTTACTTGTAAATTATCATTCACCAGTCAAGTGAAATCTTGTTACCGAGCAAACGGCGCAGTGGTTAAAGCTGCGGCGTTTGGATCGGGAGGTACCGGGTTCGAATCCCGATAGGGGCGGGATGCAAAAGGGATTTTTCATCATCTGATTACGATCGGTGATGACGATGAACACAACTATGACCCCCTGTTGAGAGTGCAGAATCCATGGGCCGACCCACCTTTCAAGTCAGCACTATAGGTTGGCATGAAGCAATGCAATGTGCAGGCGGTTTATACAAAGCGGGTGGGTCTATAGCCGTACGTCCTCGATTTGGCTAATACTGCGTAAAGTAGGACGGTAAAATTAACTGCGAAAGAGTTGGGAGTGCCTTGAGCCCCAGAAAAGATTGCATAGTTTAAAAAAAAAAAAAAAATAAAAAATAAAAAAAAATCTTGTTTTTAAAAGTTTCTTTTGTTTCAAAAGTACTTGTATCTACTCGCAACTACTCACACTCAAATGATGGTTTAGATGTTAGAAGCAGTTCCGCATAAAATTAACGACAGAGGGATTTTAGTTTTAAAAATTCCAATAAATGGATGGCTCTCTACCAATTTTGGTTATGGGAAATGTAATTTTTTAACCCTAATCCAACCAAGTTGTGCCTTTTTGGCTCATTTGATTTTTAAAATGCATCGATTTTCAAAAACATAATTGTATGTATTTTATTTTGAAACATTCCGTAAAAATTTATGCATTTCTATATCGGTCTATTTCTCGTTGTGTTAGATTTCAGTTGGATTAGTTTGCATAGTTTGAATTTTCTTATGTAAATTATGGCCATAAAAGATCGGCATCTGGTATAGTTATACTTATCTGTGCTTTAGTGATAGGTTGTGCTTCATAAATTATATTTTGAAACAATAAACAATTTGGCCACTATTCTTATCCACACGTCAGTTAGTTAAACAGAAACTCAAAATAATTTTGTAAAAAAAATCGTTAAACAAAACCGTTATACTTTGTAAAGCTAGCATTATACTCCTTCAGTTCAATATTTTCAATTCAGTAAAAAAATTGTACTAGATTTGGGAAAGCAAAAATTCATTCTACGGTTTAACCGGTTGAAAACTTTTGATCTAACCTCATAAATCATGAAATGTCAATAAAATTTAATTGATGTGCAAAAATTTTTCTTCAAATATTTTAATACGAATATAATTTATGATGTTAACTTAATTCTAATGTTTGTTGGTGTTTTAAATTAGACTGAATTGTTAAGAGCATTCTTATGCGAATGTTACAAATTTTATATTTGGCTGTTTTATGGTAAACTTTAACAGCCTTTCCACGATTGATTTTTTCATATAACTACGAAATAAGGAATGTCCCCGACATAACATCAAGAATATATTCAGTATTGAAACAGCAAAAAGTTTAATTCCAAAATCGTTGCAAAACAGGAATATTCTGAAAAACATAAATTTTTGACTGCTACGTATATACGAAGTAAAGCAGGGTAAACAAACCACGAATTTATTGATTTAAAAAATGCCTGTATAATGTTTAGTATTATTGATGGAAATTTTCATCAATTAACATATTGTTGACTGGCAATATTGCGCAAAGGAGTCACTAGGTTCATAACATCAGAATAACGGTATTATAGCAATGCGGTGTTGTACACTTTTATCAAAGTAATGCAGTTAGGTCGCTATCCATTGGGTTTCCGGTGGTTGTGTGAACAAGACACCTTGTCATTATTACAGAACGTTAGGTCTGTATTAGGTACTTTTCATGTCAGATGCCGCGCCTCAAAATGTTTAGTTACCAAAAATGTAAAGCTGAGAACCTTTCATACTGGTTGCGTCGGTTTTGGACATTCGGTTGCTATCAAATATTTTATTTAGGTCCATTTTACAGCGTGAATTTATAGTAAGAACTGAGATATTCTGAATTTGTAACGTACATGAGCTAGATTGTTTGGTAAATATAAAATATTTATGCCAAAAATGAGATTTATAGGTTACATTGACAAAGCACTTCGCTTTGTACTACTTTAAAGTACTTTTCATACCAGGCGCGTCGGCTTTGAGCTTCAAAAATAAAAATTCTTTTTTTCATTTTTGAAATAAGCAAATTCGTTTTGTTTGATCGAAAACATTTATGTTTATAGAAATAAATTCAATTTGTTGTACAATAATTTATTTTTAAGTGATAATTAAAAAAAAAAATCAATATATTGCAATGAAGTTATGTATAAAACCAATGCAATGCGTTCCACACTCGACTGCAACATTTTAAGTACTTTTCATATTAGCCGCCTCGCCTCGAAATATTTAGTTCCCACAAATGCGAAGCTGAGACCCTTTCATACCGGTGGCGTTGGCTTTGAACATCCGGTTGCTATCAAATATTTTAGTTAGGTCTACTTTACACGTGAATTATAGCAAAAACTGAGATATTCTAAATTTGTAACGTACATATGAGCTAGATTTTTTGTTAAGTATGAAACAATTGTGCAAAAAATATGATTTATAGGTTATGTTGACAAAGCATTTCGCTTTGTACTACTTTAAAATCTAGCAGTCGAGTGTGGAACGCATTGCCTTGGCTTTATAGATTACTTCATTGCAATATATTTTGATTTTTTTAAAAGTATCACTTAAAAATAAATTATTTTTCAACAAATTGAATTTATTTATATAAAATTAAACGTTGTCAATCAAATAAAACTAATTTACATGATTCAAAAATGAAATAAAGAATTTTTATTTTTGAAGCTCAAAGCCGAGGCGACTGGTGTGAAAATTACTTTAAAGTACTTTTCATACCAGGCGCCTCGCCTCGAAATATTTAGTTACCACAAATGCGAAGCTGAGACCCTTTCATACCGGTGGCGTTGGCTTTGAACATTCCGTTGCTATTAAATATTTTATTTAGGTCTATTTTACACGTGAATTATAGCAAGAACTGAGATATACTAAATTTGTAACGTACATATGAGCTAGATTTTTTGGTAAGTATGAAACAATTGTGCATAAAATATGATTTGTAGGTTATGTTGACAAAGCACCTCGCTTTGCACTACTTTGAAATTTCGCAGTCGAGTGTGGAACGCATTGCCTTGGCTTTGTAGATAACTTCATTGTAATCTATTTTAATTTTTTTTAAATTATCACTTAAAAATAAATTATTTTTCAACAAATTGAATTTATTACTATAAAACTAAACGGTATCAATCGAATAAAACTAATTTACATGGTTAAAAAACGAAATAAATTTTTTTTATTTACGAAGCTCAAAGCCGAGGCGCCTGGTATGAAAAGTACTTAAAGTAGTACAAAGCGAAGTGCTTTGTTAACATAACCTACAAATCACATTTTTGGCACAATTATTTTATATTTACCGAAAAATCTAGCCTATATGGACGTTACAAATTCAGAATATCTCAGTTCTTGCTATAATTCACGTGTAAAATAGTTCTAAATTAAATATTTGGTAGCAATCGAACGTTCAAAGCCAACGCCACCGTTATGAAAGGATCTCAGCTTCGCATTTGTGGTAAATACAAATTTTGAGGCGAGGCGTCTGGTTTGAAAAGTACTTATAATTGTGCAGTCGTCTGTGGAACGCATTGCCTTGGCTTTATAGATAACTTCCTTGCAATATAATTTGATTTTTTTTTAAAATTATTACTTCAAAATAAATTATTTTTCAACAAATTGAATTTATTTCTATAAAATTAAGCGTTGTCAATCAAATGAAAGTAATTTGCATAATTCAAAAATTAGAATTTTTATTTTTGAAGCTCAAAGTGGAGGCACTTGGTATGAAAAGAACTTAACCCATCCATTGTGTACGGACGTAAAATTTCTCACACTAATAATTTTAATATACGGTGGTTTGTTGAATAACTCGGTAACATAAAAAGAAATCTTCAAAATTAAGATTCCTATCTTTTATTGGTATCATTACAATTCGTTCTGCTTAGTTATGAAAAATTATGTTCGGTACCGGGCCACCTCTAGCATTGATGCAAACTTCGGTTTGTTCTTGAGCACGTTGGCTTTCATATCACGTTGGCTTTCATACACCTCGCTTTTCAGATAGGACCACAAAACAAAATCTGGTGATGTGAAATCGGGTGAACTGGGTGGTCACACCGAATGAATGTGAGTACGTAACACGTCCGTATGTAAATCTAATTTTAAAATTAAAAATATTTAAATTAGCGCTTTATTTACTCGTACAAATAGATGGAACAAATTTTCTACGAGCATCATTAGCAAGGTGATTATGTTACAGCAAGGTATTTATGTTTTTATGACCTTAATTTATGCTGTTTTTTTACCGAATTAATATAGTATAGCAGAATGTTTTATTGCACTTATATTTTCAGTTAGTAACTGCTTTCCAGTTTTGTAGTTATTTAGAAAAAATCAACAGTCGAAGTATAACAGAAACACACTGAAAGTCAAATTTATTTATTACCTGAGTATTACTTTAGAAATAAAAACAATCGTGAATTTCTAATGTTGCGAAATTTTATAAATTTGTAAACACGAATGAAGGGTGTAAAATTATTCGCCATTTTGAAATTTGTCATAGTGTACTATATACCGAACTGTACCATATGCCGTAGTGTATCATATTCCGTTTTAAAATATGCCGTTTTGTCATATTCTGCAATGAAATATGCCATATCGACCGGGACTTGTATTTTTGTGCTTGTCTTTCAAATGAAACTCGCAATATATGAATCTCTTCTTATTTTGTTGGCGAAAAATTGTTGGAACAAGTAAATCGTTTGGAGAAAACATGTGGAGGCTTTTCAAATTATTTGAATTTTTCGAGGTGTCGAGAAATTTTCCCTGTTAAGTGTTACATTTTAATCCTCCTTTGATCCTGCTTTGCAAGGCAGGCATTAATTTATATCACCGTAGGGTAGTATTTACAATCGGAAATAATTTTCAAGATTTCTCGAGATTTTTTAGGCTTTCTGAAATTGTCTAGAATATTAAAATTTTGTAAAAAAATCGTCAAATTTACTGATAAATGGTAAATATTTTTACAAACTATAATAGTAACGCGTGACTGAGATAAAATATTCGTTGTTGAATGGATTCAAGCAACTGAAAATTAAAAATATGACATGCAGCCAAAACATGCATTTTCTCAAAATAGATTTGGTTATGATAAGAAATTTAGACCAATTTAAACAATAAAAAAATGTTAAACGTGTTAAACTTTATTTATTTTGTACATAATGTATACATATGTATGTACATGATAATTATATATTTCTATTGGAATAATCTGCTTTTTTTTACTATGAATTTCTGTAAATACACACAAAAAATGTTTTGTCAACAGACATACAATTACGTCGCCGAATTTTCAATAATTTTATTACTGTAACATTAGTACACAATAAACTACATATTGTTATTGTTTTAAAACGAGTTTTATCCTGTCTTCTTGTGTAATTTAATTATTGTGCACCCAGATAATCAAAAAACAATAGACACTTTGAATTCGGTACGATCGATTATTATTAAGTAATGTTCGAAACATGATTAAACGGAAAAAAATGTCGGATAGTTTTAAAATTATTTTAGTTTTGTTTATTTTGTACATAGTAATCTGTAAATAGTGTTATATTGTTGGTTGTAGTAGTTTGTAAATAAAAACATTTTTAAATCACAATAGAATTTACATTTCATTCGGTGATCTTCTATCAGCCGGTTTGTGTCTAATACATAAAGTGTAGTGTGTCTCTTAAACTTAATAAAATTTTGAGTGTTGTTTTTAACAATAATTTTCAAACTAATTAAAAATGAATACAAAATTAATGGATAATTTTACGTATAATTATGATTTTCATGTTTAATTTGGTGCAATAAATACAATTTTTAATTGGTTTTGTTGTTGTGATTGTATATTTCATCGCGTCATCACCAAACAAGAATTATTGATGGTCAACTCAGCTTGTTGGTAAATTTTTTTTTATTTTTTAAAGAGAACAACAAAATTAATTCAATCAAGGTTTAAATGGCTACTTGAAAATTCGTCGGTAGTAAAAAAAAAACCGTGCACTTTAAATTGTTTGGAAGCATACAGATTTTGGATATACGAATTTAATAAGAAAAAGTAAGTTAATTTCAATTTTTTGCTAGTAACCAAATATTTGAAGCCTAGAAGTTATTCATTTCCTTCAGCTCCTGCGTTAATTTTCGGCCTGTTAAGTGGCTGCTAAACTAAACTGAAGGAAAAGTTCGTAAGCAAACCCCGGAGAAAACAGAACAAACAAGTGCAATATTAAGGGCTCCTTTAAGTCGCTATTAACGAGTATTCCTTTACTTTGTACCTTCGATTAGCTAAATAGACGGTTCTGACTTTAATATTAACCCCTTAACGCATATTATTTTTGAAAAAAAACCACAAAATTTTTTTTTTTTTTTATAATTGAAAATGTTTATTTGCACATATTTTAGCACAATAGATACATTTATATCAACAAAAAATAACGATTTGGATTTTTTTTCCGTATATCTTTTAAATTTTCAGTAATTTATTGCAACAGAAAACAAAAATTACCAAAGACCAAGATAATAATTAAAATTTTTTTTTTGTGTGGTAAGTTTGGAAACATGGTGCAGCACAAAGACCAACATTGCATGATTGGCACATGTAACGGCTTTCCTTTCTTCTTCTTATACCGTTACTATCTCATTGTATACAGCAAACCGCGCAACTCTCTTCGCAGCAGGCGAGAAAAAACTGGGAAAATGTTTTTCCGTAAGTCGTAGTACTCCAACAACGACGCCTTTCACACATTTCTTTACATTTTCTTCAGTATGGTAATTTTCTATCAATCTATCAATCAGCTGTGTTCGAAAACCTAAATTATTTTTCTGGCCTCCTTTTTTTCGATATAAAACATACGAGTTCCATAAGTAAATATCTAATAAATTAAAAAAATATTTTTTATAGTATTTTTCCCCTTTTTTTCTTGTTATTGGATAGTCATGAATATGTTGATCTAGACGATCAACACATCCCATAGTTTCATTGTAGTCTATAATAATTTTTGGCTTCATCAGTGGATTACCGTCCTTATCCGTTTTATTTGTTATTACTTTCTCTGTATTATGAACGGTAGATAATAAACAAACATCCCTTTTGTCATGCCATTTGATAGTCAACATTTTATCTTTTTGCCCGACTATCATTTCGCCTTTTTTGTTTTCTGTTTATTCGCATTGTTCCATATGTATCTGTTTTATGATTTAAAATAAAATCATCAGCCAGTGGGGTTGAAGTGTAATAATTATCAGTTGTAACACAGTATCCCTGATTCAAAAGTGGTTCAAGTAGTGACGCTACGATTTGTGACGGTTTCGACATGTGTTTATATTTATCACTTATTACTGTATTCTTTCCTGTATAAATTATTGATGAAAATAGGTAGCTACTTTGTGACTCACATAATAAGTATAGTTTTATACCAAAGCGAGACCGCTTTAGAGGTATATATTGTACCCAGCCTAGTCGACCTTTATATAGCATTAGGCTTTCGTCGATCGTAATATTCCTCTCTGCTATATATATAAACTAGAAAATTTATTATTTAAATTTTCGTAAATGGGCCAAATTTTATATAATTTTGGGTTTGGATGCGTTGCACGGTCAAACGCATCATTATTATAAAAATGCAAATTTTTCTTTATAACTAAGTATCTTGTTAGATTCATCAGCCTTGGATAAATGGGTGTAGAAAATATTTCATTGGTGGACCAATACATTTTTTCGTCTGGCTTTTTGATAATGCCCTGCAGTATATTTATTGTTAAAAACATCATCATTTCTTCTTTTTCAACTGGTTTCCACGGGTTAGAAGAACTTCCTGGTTGTTGTTCGGCATACCTATTTGTTTTCAAAGCTGTATAGTATTTATTCCCATGTCTGAAGTAGTTTTGGCTGGTAATTTCTTTTAATAAAGTGAAAATCTCGTTTATGACATGTATGCCTATTCGCTGATCCAATAATATTTTCCTCGTAATTTCCAAAGTTTCATCTACCGGTATGTTAGAATACATGTTGGTGACATCAAATGACGCTAACTTTGCATTCGTCGGTATGTTAATTGCCTCAATCTTGTTTACCAACTCCAAGTTGTTTTTAATGGAGTGGTCCCTTTCCAAACAAAGATTGTTATAAAGACATTCTAAAGCCAGGTTTCATCGGTATGTCTACTTTATGAATTTTGGGCATTCCTCTAATTACCGGGACCGTTGGTTTCATAATTTTTTGCTGTCTGATGTCCCTATTATTTAGTAAATGTGTTGATTTATTAATAATCGCTTTCATGTTCGAATTGTACGTTGTCGTCTTAAAAACTTCAGAAAATTTCCTAGACCCTTCAATGATTGTTTGAGAACAAATTTTTTGGTACTTGTCTGTTAATTCACCCCAAATCGCTTCTACTGATAATTCTACCACAAATGTTTCAAATTATTTTGTGGTTGGCTTAATTCGTTGGGTTAGTATAGTATCGACGTATCTATTGAAGCGAATTTCGGATTTAATTCTTCGTTAATGCTTCGTTAACCTTGCAGACACAGATCAAAGGAATTATATCGCTCGTACCGCTTCTTCTGATAGATGTATACCACAAATGTTTCAAGTGACGACAAAAGTCTAAAAATAAATGATGGGTTGATTGTAACGAATGATGGGTTAATTGTAACGAAATTACGCGTTACAATTAACCCCGTAATAAAAAAACTCTTTCGGACTCCATGTACCCTGTAGACACACTGCGATTAAATAAAACCGATTTAGTGAATTTTTCGAGATAAGTCGCAGTGTGTCAATCTCGATTTTAGCTAATCCCTTTGTTTTTGCATAGAATACTTAAACTAGTTTAGCTAAATCGGATTTATTGAACCACAGTCTGTCCAGGGTATTAGCCTTATAAGTCGCTTCTCTTCTCTTCCCCAAAGGTTTTGGGTTTTTAATGGCGTAATGTTCCCACGGCTAAAATCCAGTTTGAGTTTGTTCTTAATGGTGAGCTGACAATTGTACAGCATGATTTACATTTAAACCCTCAACAATGCAATACACAACTATTTTGAATATTGCAGTTTTAATTAGTAAATTAAATAAACCATATGATTTTAGATTTTATAGCAGCTGAATCACATTAGTGTTTCTTTGATTCGAATGGTTAATTCATGTCGTAATTCTCTGCTTAGTAAGGGATTCTGTTCAATTTTGTGACAACTGCACTTAATAATTTAAAATCTATGATGAGCCTAAATATTCTACTAATAATTTAATATAATCCAATGCCGATATAATTTCATTAATTAAGTTAAATTCCTGTTCTGAAAAATTATATCGACATTTAAGTCTAATAAATTGTTTCGAATAGCAGATTTAATTTGAAGAAGCCTTCCAACATAGCTAATAACCTGTTCCATTGTCACTGTTCCATCGCTGTTCCTGCCTAGAAAAGAAATTTCCTTTCTAAATTCACTTAAGTCGTGCTTTTGACGAGTGATATCATTTTTAGTGTATAGTGTGTAGTATACCCCCCCCCCCCCAGTTATATTTATTGCTTCAAAAATACTTAAAATTTTATTATTCTGGAATTAATTTTTATTAATTCCAGAATTTATTTATTATTTTTTTTATTTTATTTTGATCTTACATAAAGAGTACAATTTAGGTTGGAATACAATTATAAATCTCACCGAGCAATGGTTTGATTTGAGTTTATATACATAAAAAATGCAGCGTTATCATCTTTACATTTTTTATGTTCACACGTTTTATTTTAGGTCAATTACATTATATTTTGCATAAAAGGCAAAATATATATTTACAGCATAATTCGTAATATTAGACTTATTATGCATGTTAAAAAATGTGACTGCATGTTTGTTGTTGTATGTTATCGTGGGCCGAATCGTGTGCGTTATTTATGTTGTTGCCTATTGTTATGTTACCTGTTGTGGGTTTACATAACTCCCCACCCCTTCCCCACAATAGTATTAAGATGCGTATTAAGTTAACGAAGCTGTACTTTGCTCTGGCTCACCCAAAATATGATCTGTTAATGAAGAAAAATTATGTGACTCGATGCCAACAAATTATCGAAGATATAAAATTTGTAAATTTCGTTTTGGTTCCATAGGCATATATCGATTCGATTCTACTAGGAATGTCTTACTATTCAATGATAATGGTTCGTCGTCCAAATTCAAATTAGATTCACATAATGATTATCTGAACCAAAAATGTAACTTAATTTAAATATTGAGCGAACAATAGTGACCCTTCAGGATATATTAAATATTGTGCGAGTTGAGCGTGAACTCACTCGTTTTTTGTTTGTTGGAATAGAAGGGTTGCAACCGCATGAAAAATTAAACAAGGTGTTTGTGAAAAAGAGTTGTATCTAAACATTATCACAAACTATAAATAAAACGTCCTACGGTCGCTTTTTATCAATTATTTTTGAAATCTGACAACACCATTGAAAAGAACGACCTCAAATTAGTGGTTATATTTACCAACATACTCATTTTATTCAAAAATGTCACATAGAACCGCGTTATTCTGAGGTCTCGCTATGTTGGCGACATTTATTTTTATGTTTTATACCAACAAAAAAAATTTTGGGAAATTCAATGGCGGGTTATGTGTGATTAACTGGGATTGCTGACTGACTCTCTTTATTATAATGGCGTACAAAAAAGTATATGTATGTTTGGAATGAATATAGCTATCAATCGTCTTTACACTAATGGTTTTACATGATGAGTTTACACTGGTGGTTAAGATATAACAGCTCTTCCCCTCGCAAGTAATTCTTCTGTGAATATAATTTCGTACCTTTTGTATGTTACCAATCTAAACGTTTCGGCGCCTTTCGTTGTCGTGTGGATCGCCGCAACTCTACTGGAGCCTCCGTTTGCACAATTCCACTTGACATTCCTGAAACGACTGTTGCCTGTGTTGTAGATGGTATCGATGTATTTGGAATTTCTGTAGGAATGTTTGATGATTCATTTTCATCTTGCATAGATGGCTGTGTTTTACATTATTTTGTTGATCTGTTGTATTTTGATTTTGTATCAAATCATCGAGATCTTGTTGAATACCAGGTAATGGTTGCAAATTATCACCAACTTTTCGTATTTGTTCAATGTGTCGCTTCCACTCATGACCATCATCCAATTTCACTTGAAAATGTAAAACACCCACTTTGTCGATGATCCTGCCGAATTGCCATTTGTTTTTAGATAAATAATCACGCACAGCAACACGATCGGCAGTATTCAATTTCGGTTTTGGTTGATTGCATTCATGCGATTTGTTTATTTGTTTTTCGACTGGCATCATTAGATCTAAACGGGAACGTATTTGTCGACCAAACATAAGCATTGATGGTGATCGCCCAGTAGCAGGATGTATACTTCGTCTGTAAGACAACAAAATATTTGCAACTTCCATTCGTAAATCACTTCGTTTAGCTTTAATAGTTTTTACACTGCTTTAATACTTTTACGACCAACACGAATAAATATTGTCCGTGTATAGGTCCCGCAAAATCCCCATGCACACGTTGAAATGGTTTTGTTGGCGTTTCCCAACAATGGACTGGATGTAATATACTCGGTTGAGCACGATGTGATTGACACAAATTACAATTTATCACCATTTCTTCAATTTCTTTGTCCATATTATTCCACCAGCAATAGCCTGTTGCCAATGCCTTCATTTTAGTCATACCAAAATGTGCAGTGTGTAATTTCATCCAACACTTGCTTTCGTAATTCCGTTGGTACGTACACACGTATATACCATGCATTAGACAATCCTGTTGTAATGTAAATTCAGTTTGATTGATACCAAAATGATCAGTTCCATTGCACTCACGACCAATTTTCAACGCATGTATTATATAAGTTCGATTGTAGTCACTGGCAAATTTTCGATTGCATTAATTTCGATTACATCTGTTTCTTCGATTGTATTGGTTGTATTCGGAACTGGTAATCGAGACATCGCGTCAGCATTTGTATTTTCATTTGATTTTTTATGCCTTACCACGTAATCAAATGAACTTAAGAATATAGCGTAGTGTTGCATTCTTGTAGTAGATAGTACAGGTAAACTTGCGTTCGGTGAAATGATTTGAGCAATCGGTTTGTTGTCCGTACACATTGTAAATTTTCTGCCAAAAATGTACTGATAAAATTTCTTGACACCAAAAATAATTGCATATGCCTCACGATTGATTTGACTGTATCGTTTTTGAATTGGCCTCTCTGTGCCATCTGGAAATGTATGACTCAACACAGCCCCTACACCGTACGGACTTGCATCAACCGCTAACACTAGTGGTAATTTTGGATTGTAATGAACCAAAACTGTATCCGATTGCATGACATTTTTCGCATCGATGAACGCTTTTTCGCAGGTTGTATTCCACTTAAACTCAACACCATCTTTTATTAAATTGTACAATGGATGTAGCATTGTACTTAAATTCTGCACAAATCGACCGTAGTAATTTATTAAACCGACAAATGATCGCACTTCTTCCTTTGATTTTATGAATACCGTGGCGATCAATTAAATATCCACAATATTCAATTCGGTCCTTCATAAATTCCGATTTGTCCAAATTCACCCGCATAATCCTTTCATTTAATCATTTGAAAACCTCTTGTAAACGTAGCAAATGTGTAATATCATCAGGAGCAGTGATTTTAATATCATTCAAAAATACAACTACGCCATCAATGTCTCTTAATAATTGTTCCATGTATTTTTGCCATTTCGCAGGAGCAGAAGCCACCCCAAACATTAAACGTTTAGGACGATACAATCCTTTTTTTGTGTTTAAGGTAAGCAATTTTCTGTCATCTGGATGTATTTCCAATTGTAAATGTGCCTTTGACAAATCGATTTTTGAAAATTTCTCGCCACCGGCCATAGACGCAAACAATTCATCAATAGATGGCAATGGGTATTCATCGATTTCTAACCATGGATTGATTGTCACTTTGTAGTCGCCGCATATACGGACTCGATTATTCACAAACTGGTGTAGCCCAATCGTTAGTGTCCACTTTTTCCATAATATTGTCCTCAACTAATTTATCCAATTCCTTTTCCACTGATTGCATTAATGGAAATGGAGCCCGACGTGCCTTTATGAACACTGGAACGGCATTACTTTTCACGTGTAAACGTGCTTTAAAACCAGTGATGCAACCCATTGTATTTGAAAATAATTTTTCGTATTTTTGTAGCAGCGATTGTATATTTGATTGCAATGTACTTACTTCCCCCTTCTGTTGCTGTTGAAACTGCTTAAAAATCTTGGCCCAATCCAATTTAATTATATTTCGTCGTGATCGAGCAATGTACAGTTTCAAATCTGTGTGTAATTCGTCGGTTTCAACCTTGACGTAAGTGAATCCCAATATGTCCAGTCTGGCTTCGGTGTAACTTTCCAATTCTGTATTGTTGGGTTGTAAAATCAATGAACTCAAATATCGACGTGCATCGTCCAAATTAATAATCGTAACTGGACTACCGGTATCTATTTCAAATGTAAAAGGAATATCATTGATTTTCAAATTGTAAAAATATTTATTCCGAAGATCATTTTTATTTTCAATGAGCAAAATTTCACTGATCTGCATATTATTTTGAACTTCTTCCAATTGATGTGCTTCGCATTTGTTTTTTTTTTCATGCAAACTCTTTCTAAATGACCTTTTTGTTTGCAGAAATTGCAATTTACATTTATGAATGTGCATTTGTTGGCTAAATGATCCGGTTTGCCGCACCGAAAACATTTTCTGCCACCATTTGTATTTGTGGTAGTAGCCACTTCATTCGATTTCTTCGCATCGGCGTTTGTACCGCCTCCGCCTTTACCACTGTATGACTTCTTCTTTTTCGTATGTATTTTGACATGATTAACTGTATTCGTGTCTTTGTATTTGTAAATTTCAGCGCCACCTCGTTCCGATGCTTCCATCGATTTCGCATTGCTTAATGCCTTTTCAATCGTTAAATCTTGCTTTTCCATTAACCGATTTAAAATACGTTCAATTTTCATACCGAACCCGAATTGATTCCGCAAAGCAGTGTCTAAATGTGCACCAAATTTACACTCGGTTGACATACGACGCAACGCCACCAGAAATTCATCACAATTTTCATGGTCTTTTTGCTTACGTAAATGGAATCGATAGTTTTCCAATATTTCATTCGGTGTTGGTTCGTAATAAGCCTTCAATTTAGCCACAATTTCCTTGTACTACTGGTGATCTTTTGGCTTTTGCAGGAGCAATTTTATCGCACAACACGTTGTACGCATCACCGCCCATGTACATACATCAGGAGATAACTAACCTTATTTCCCTCGCCATTTTCTACCAGTTCAATAGCATTTTCGAAACGATCAACCCATCGGCTCCACTTTCCCACTTTGGCATCAAATGGTTCCATTGTAATCGTATTTTGCATTACTGTAGGAGTCGCCATTTTAGATGTAATTAAAAAAAAATCACACAACTTCGAATCTTTCGATTGTAAATTTTTTTTTGATGTCGAAATTGCACGAATAATTCTTTTCGTTTTTTTTTCTTGTCCTCGTCGCCAACTTGTTATGTATTTTGTAGATAAGTAAAACGCAGTATATTAACTGGAATTGCTGACTGACTCTCTTTATTATAATTGCGTACAAAAAAGTATATGTATGTTTGGAATGAATATAGCTATCAATCGTCTTTACACTAATGGTTTTACATGATGAGTTTACACTGGTGGTTAAGATATAACACATCTACTAAATTAAATCGAAACAGGACAATTGTTTCAAAGAAGGTCGCTTTTCTGTTGTCCCTTCCAGCGTTTGGTGTGACAAAAAAGTTATTGAACTTATCCAAATCGGAAACAGAAGAATTGTTTTGGCTTTTGGAATTGAATAAATAACACATATTAAAAGCTGAGCGAAAAACAGACCGAATTCTTGATACAACTAAGTCAAAAATAAAAACAGAATTCAATTATTATTCTTTGTTGTATCGGCTGTTCCAAAATTAAAGGTCTAGCAATTTTATTTTCTCATAACCGTAAATCGCTTAAACCTTTTCTGAACTCTTAGTATACGTTAGAACGTACAAGATACAATATTTTTTTGGTTTCTAAAACATTTTATGTTGGAAATCGTTATAGTATCGTTTAGGGTTATTGATTGATTTTCATTTTTCCATCATTCTGAAATTTTAGGATTTATAAATCTTTAAAGCAAATTTAAAATTCTTAAAATTCATGAAATTACTAAAACTCTGGAAGCTTTTGATATTCTTAAATTTATTAAAATATTAAAATTCTTGAAAAAAACTTAGTTACTTAAATTTAACTAAATTGTTTTATTAAGCTGTTTGGTTCTTTTGAGAAGTATAAAAGTAACCCTTTTTTCATGGCATGGTTTGCTTACTTTAAAGTTAAACCGCTGTTTGTGAAGAACCCTTGTTGTACTTACTCTTACTTGAGACGAAATCAACCCCGAAATCCGTAATGCAGAAATATTGTTTTGTATTACACTAAGTTTGTGAATCTTTGTTACTAAATAACAAATAGTATATAGTACAACAACTGTCTAGCCAAATTAAAAAATTATGATGTGATATCATCTTTCTGTTATCGCCAAATAAAGAGACATTAACCATATTTTAGTAAATTTAACATATTGTACTAAGCGCGGGTCAGTCGCACGTTTTTATGTAGTGTATTTGATAAAACGATTATTTTTAAAATTATTTCTGATTAATTATATCCAGTTATGTCGTTAGTTGATATTGAATATTATACACAATGTTTATATAGCTCAAAAGTCTATATTTGTGCAATAAACAACTATGGCCGGCTACCCCCATATCAGACAAATTTAATTTGTAAACATCCATATATACATATATGAAGATTACCAATAATCACTCCTATTGTGGGAAAATTACATTTAACATTTAGAGATTTTGATACATACCGAAACGTTAGTAGACTGACTGACAGTGATCACAGTGCTTAGTATGAAACATTAAACTATTGTACTCGTCGTCTGTAGTGAGGTGAAAAAAGTGTGCTCTGCCATTTTTTTTTTTGGTTTATTTAATTTTATCACTATTTGGTAATTTAATTTTCTTATCAGTTAAACTAAACACAAGATGCGACTAATTTGCCATCTGTTATCTTAAATTTTTTTTTTTTTGTTAAATACTAAAAAGTGTTACTGTTACTGAATTCTGACGCTAATCATATGAAAATTATTTGATAAAGTTAACAATTGTAATTTTACAGTGAAAAAGATGATATAAAATTGATTTAAAAAAAAAAAAAAAAAAAATCGATCAAATCGGAAATTACGTTTTTATTTTATGTATTAAGTGTTGTTACCTTCCTGATGTTAACTTTAGAAAAATGTTATTATTTATTTAAGAGTATGAGTCGTCCAAGTGATTTTATGGGACCGGATGGTGGACAAATGGAACGTCTCGTGAATAATAGTACCCAAACAACATCATATGGAACGATCCAGCATGATCGCAATTCATACATTAGTGTAAATGAGCGAACACCATTAATGGGTCGAAGACCTACACATCAGATGCATGGGATCAATGTTGGTGTACTGGCGTTAGGTGTGCTGTTAGTAGGCGGTTCTACAATTGGAATTTATTTACTTATTATTCAAGGTAAGAAGTAAATGTGATTTTGGTTTAATTTATTGGATTTGTTTATCATTTAAAAAATCTCATAAGCACATAAGAGCCATTATAAAAAAAAAGAATGTTCGATGTTAATACCTTTCGAACCACTCTATGAACTTGAAATCAAAACCAAAATCAAGATCAATTTTTTTCTCTATCTGGTTTGTAGTTTTTGGTTCTAAAAAGATGTGTGGTTCAAAGGATATTCGTACTCAACACCACTGACGACTTTATGTTTGGTACTGATAATATTTTGTTGTCAGTTTCTACATCGATTTTTTGAAATTCGTTGTCGTTAAGCAGGCAGTTAAACTTACATCTTTTAAATAAATATTTACCCGATATTAAATTTAATTGTTTAATAAGCTTTAATTATATAATAAATTAATTTAAAAAACGACAATTCGATGGTATATTCCGTCATTCTTAACGGTACAGTTTATGGTACTACATAGGCTGAAAAGTTTTCTGTATTGACACATAGATAGCGCTGTAATGAGTTATCATTATTAAATTTCGAAAATAGAATCTTCTATTAGGCGTCGACCCGTCATTTAGTTTGCATTTCACAGCAGTAAAATTGACGTATTATGCATTTTGTGAACAATGGATAAATTTCAAATTCGTGGTGCAACACATTATCTTTATTTGAAGAGCGTATCAGTTACAATACAACGATATGGACCAGTGCCATGATATTAGGACCCTTTTGTATTTCCGCTGACTATAGGAACTAAGTATTCCTATCCTACGCATTCCGCATTTCCTACAAGATTTTTGTAGACTCGTCATTTTACACGTTATGTTGTTGTGTTGTTATCTTAACTCATCCCATCTCTTATTCAAATAATGATGGTTATGATACCAAAGTCGATGAAGGCAGCATACTTCTTGTGTTCATCGAAGAGTTGTTGCAGTTGTTAAATGTTGTCTAAATACAAATTATGTAAGTACCCCGAGTCGTTTTTTATGCTCTTCTCGCTAATGTTTGCTTGTAGTACTACTGGCGGTAGAATTTGTCACGTTTTTACCTCCCTATTTGACTAAACGTTGAGTCGTACATTTTAATCGTTTCATTATGATATTGTATCAAAAAGCTTCCTTCTAAATATTTGCTTGAGTTGTTACAAAGGATGCTTCTATTAAAGTTGGTTTGAAATACATATGTGGTTCTCGTTTAAGGTTTCGATAATTTGTTTTCTATTGAACTGATAGTCATATCTGTCGTTTGACCCTCTTATAAGTTGATTGATGCAGTGGTCTTCATTTAGTTCCTTCAGTTGACTTGTTTCGCAGATTGTGATGTCTCGGAAACGTTGTATCTGTTTGTTTTGGTTAATTGTTGATCTTATGGTGATTGTAGTTCTGCTTGCTTGTCTTAGGCATCGATACGATCATCATTGGTTCTGCATATTCCATTGCCTCCAAATATACGTAATTGGTCTATTTTTGCCAATGTCTCATTGCGATAGTGCGGCTGTCATTGGCGTGTCCGAGGCATCGTTAGTCAGGTTGAACGGTTTGTTGAAGCTAGGAAATACCAATATTTCCGATGATGACAGTAGCTCTTTAATATGACGAAATGCTTGAGTCTGTTCTTGACCCATACTGATTTTTGGTTTCTTTAATTGATTAGCTTTTACTTGGGCGTTTTCATCCCTTGTAAATGCCTATAGTATGATGCTGATCCGCAAAATGATTTTAGTCCCTTCAGATTCTCAGGGTTTTTTAGATTTTGGATAGCACCTACTTTCTTTGGATCGGGCCTAATCCCTTGGTTTGTGATGATATAACCTAGAAATTCAGTAATAATTATGTCATCAATGTATCTATCATCCTCTGGAAGATGGCATATGCATTTTTGAGTCCAAAGGGAAGTCTCAAAAATTCATGCTTCCTGTTCATGGTTGAGAAGGAGGTTTTCGGTATGTCCGATGTAAGATCGATTGTGGTCAAGACCTTAGAATTTCCAAGATTCGCGATCGTATTAGAGATGTCCAAAATCGGGTAAGTATCTGAGAGGGTGACGGCATTCAATCGCTTGAAATTAATAATCATCATGTATTTTTGTGCACCAGAAGTACTCAGTTTTTTGTTCACTATCCAGATCCCATCTTTTATAAGTTTGTCAATTTGTTCCTCCAGTTTGTTCGTCATATTGATTGGATAAGTGTAGTTGCTCTTCTTTCGTAAATGTTTTGATTTTGAGCCTCACAGTAGTATCGATGGGAACATGTTGTTTACTGGACCAACAGTGCTGTGTATTTTGAGAGCATTACTTGAATTTTCTGCCTTTTAAACTTTTAAACTTTTAGACTTTTAAACTTTTAAACTTTTAAACTTTTAAACTTTTAAACTTTTAAACTTTTAAACTTTTAAACTTTTAAACTTTTAAACTTTTAAACTTTTAAACTTTTAAACTTTTAAACTTTTAAACTTTTAAACTTTTAAACTTTTAAACTTTTAAACTTTTAAACTTTTAAACTTTTAATCTTTTAAACTTTTAAACTTTTAAACTTTTAAACTTTTAAACTTTTAAACTTTTAAACTTTTAAACTTTTCAACTTTTACATTTTTTAACTTTTAGACTTTTGGAATTTTGAACTTTTAAAGTTTTAAACTTTTGGACTTTTAAACTTTTAGACTTTTAATCTTTTGGACTTTTGAACTTTTAAACTTTCAAATTTTAGAACTTTTAAACTTTTAGACCTTTAAACTTCTAAACTTTTGAATTTTTGAATTTTTGGTCTTTTAAACTTTTAAACTTTTACACTATTACACTTTTACACTTTTAAACTTTTAGACTTTTGGCTTTTGAACTTTTAAACTTTTAAACTTTTGAACTTTTAAACTTTTAAACTTTTAGACTTTTAAACTTTTAAACTTTTGAACTTTTAAACTTTTAAATTTTAGAACTTTTAAACTTTTAGACTTTTAAACTTTTAAACTTTTAAACTTCTACACTTTTTAATTTTGGAATTTTGGTCTTTTAAACTTTTAAACTTTTACACTATTCACTTTTACACTTTTAAATTTTTAAACTTTTAGACTTTTGGCTTTTGAACTTTTAAACTTTTAAACTTTTGGGCTTTTAAACTTTTAAACTTTTGAACTTTTGAACTTTTAAACTTTTGACCTTTTAAACTTTTAAACCTTTAATCTTATAAACTTTTAAACTTTTAGACTTTTGGACTTTTGAACTTTTAAACTTTTAAACTTTTGGGCCTTTAAACTTTTAGACTTTTAAACTTTTAGACTTTTAAACTTTTAAATTTTAGAACTTTTAAACTTTTAGACTTTTAAACTTTTAAACTTTTAAACTTTTAAACTTTTAAACTTTTAAACTGCTAAACTTTTGAATTTTGGAATTTTAGTCTTTTAAACTTTTAAACTTTTACACTATTCACTTTTACACTTTTAAACTTTTAGACTTTTGGCTTTTGAACTTTTAAACTTTTAAACTTTTGGGCTTTTAAACTTTTGAACTTTTGAACTTTTAAACTTTAGAACTTTTAAACTTTTAAACCTTTAAACTTTTAAACTTTTAAACTTTTAAACTTTTATTCAACTTTTATTAAACTTTTGTTAATCTTTTATTAAACTTTTATTAATTTTTTGTTAAACTTTTGTTAAACTTTTGATAAACTTTTATATATAACCTAGCTATTCAGTTTCTGTTTTTAAAAATTTCGTTTTGTCCAAATTTATCAGTTTAGAGAATCTTTTCTCAGTGTTTATTAGATGTTCCCCCTCGGTTTCCCCTCCGAAAATAATTATGTCATCAATGTATCTATCATCCTCTGGAAGATGGCATATGCATTTTTAACTCCAAAGGGAAGTCTCAAAAATTCATGCTTTCCGTTCATGGTTGAGAAGGAGGTTTTCGGTATGTCCGATGTAAGATTGATTGTGATCAAGACCTTAGAATTTCCAAGATTCGCGATCGTATTAGAGATGTTCAAAATCTAGTAAGTATCTGAGAGGGTGACGGCATTCAATCGCTTGAAATTAATAATCATCATGTATTTTTGTGCACCAGAAGTATTCAGTTTTTTGTTCACTATCCAGATCCCTTCTTTTATAAGTTTGTCAATTTGTTCCTCCACTTTGTTCGTCATATTGACTGGATAAGTGTAGTTGCTCTTCTTTCGTAGTTGGTTTGATTTTGAGCCCCACAGTAGTACCGATGGGAACATGTTGTTTACTGGACCAACAGTGTTGTGTATTTTGAGAGCATTACTTGAATTTTCTGCCTTTTAAACTTTTAAACTTTTAGACTTTTAAACTCTTAAACTTTTAAACTTTTAGACTTTTGGACTTTTGAACTTTTAAACTTTTAAACTTTTGGACTTTTAAACTTTTAGACTTTTACACTTTTAAACTTTTGAACTTTTAAACTTTTAAATTTTTGAACTTTCAAACTTTCAGACCTTTAAACTTTTAAACTTTTAAACTACTAAACTTTAGAATTTTGGAATTTTAAACTTTTAAACTTTTAAACTTTTACACTATTGGACTTTTACACTTTTAAACTTTTAAACTTTTAGACTTTTGGACTTTTGAACTTTTAAAGTTTTAAACTTTTGGACTTTTAAACTTTTAGAATTTTAAACTTTTAAACTTTTGAACTTTTAAACTTTTAAATTTTTGAACTTTTAAACTTTTAGACCTTTAAACTTTTAAACTTTTAAACTTCTAAACCTTCGAATTTTGGAATTTTAGACTTTTAAACTTTTAAACTATTACACTATTATACTTTTACATTTTTAAACTTTTAGACTTTTGGACTTTTGAACTTTTAAACTTTTAATCTTTTGGACTTTTAAACTTTTAGACTTTTAAACTTTTAAACTTTTAAACCTTTAAATTTTTGAACTTTTAAACTTTTAGACGTTTAAACTTTTAAACTTTTAAATTTCTAAACTATAGAATTTTGGAATTTTAGACTTTTAAACTTTTAAACTTTTAGACTACTATACTTTTACACTTTTAAACTTTTAAACTTTTAGACTTTTGGACTTTTGGACTTTTGCACTTTTAAACTTTTAAACTTTTGAACTTTTAAACTTTTAGACTTTTAAACTTTTAAACTTTTGAACTTTTAAACTTTTAAACTTCTAAACCTTAGAATTTTGGAATTTTAGACTTTTAAACTTTTAAACTATTACACTATTATACTTTTACATTTTTAAACTTTTAGACTTTTGGACTTTTGAACTTTTAAATTTTTAATCTTTTGGACTTTTAAACTTTTAGACTTTTAAACTTTTAAACCTTTAAATTTTTGAACTTTTAAACTTTTAGACCTTTAAACTTTTAAACTTTTAAATTTCTAAACTTTAGAATTTTGGAATTTTAGACTTTTAAACTTTTAAACTTTTACACTATTATACTTTTACACTTTTAAACTTTTAAACTTTTAGACTTTTGGACTTTTGGACTTTTGCACTTTTAAACTTTTAAACTTTTGGACTTTTAAACTTTTAGACTTTTAAACTTTTAAACTTTTGAACTTTTAAACTTTTAAATTTTTGAACTTTTAAACTTTTAGACCTTTAAACTTTTAAACTTTTAAACTTTAGAATTTTGGAATTTTAGACTTTTAAACTTTTAAGCTTTTACACCATTATACTTTTACACTTTTAGACTTTTATTGAACTTTTAAACTTTTAGACTTTTGTTGAACTTTTAAACTTTTAAAATTTTGGACTTTTAAACTTTGGACTTTTAAACTTTTGAACTTTTGAACTTTTGAACTTTTGAACTTTTGAACTTTTAAACTTTTGAACTTTTAAACTTTTAAACCTTTAAACTTTTAAACTTTTATTCAACTTTTGTTAAACTTTTATTAAACTTTTATTAATTTTTTGTTAAACTTTTGTTAAACTTTTGATAAACTTTTATCAAACTTTTGTCAAACTTCTGTTAAATATTTATTAAACTTTTGTTAAACTTTTGGTAAACTTTTATTAAACTTTTATTCTTTTTTAAGCTTTTATTAATTTTTTATTAAACTTTTGTTAAACTTTTATTAAACTTTTTTTAAACTTTTGTTAAACTTTTTTTAAACTTTTATTAAATTTTTGTTAAACTTTTATTAAACTTTTATTCTTTTATTAAACTTTTATTGTGTTCTGATTGATGAAATTTTTATTGGCTCCCATATCAATCAGAAACTTAAGGGTGTTGCCATTTTTGGTTTGATACTTTATGTATGTTATGCTAGAGAGGCACCCATAATAAAATGTAACTCTGCATTCTCCTCGATTTCTTCTTCGACCTCAAGTTCTTCGATGGCTGCTTTTTCTCTTAACAGCTGTGAGTATTCTTCTTTATTCACTTCTTCCTGAGTCTCTATGTGGTAAATTGTTTTTTGTTTTCGTGGCTCATTGTAATACGAGTTTTCTCGTTTAAAGGCTTGTTGGCCTTGTGACTTGTTGCGGCGGACGGTTCATGCAGTTTATTTGTCTGCTCTGTAACGATGGTTCAATATTCATCGGTTCTGGTGGTTTGGGGTGTGTTGGCCTTGGTGTCTTGTTAAAAAACACAAACAATAAAAGTAACACCAATGCAACTTTATAACTTTATTTTTATTCAAAAGAAGTTTTTAGTAATTTTAGAAATATTTATCCGTTAAAAAAAATATTTTCAAACCAATTATGTGTCGTGATTTCGCTGGTATTGTTTCGACTTCCAATTTCCAAAGAGCTTACTTGCACAGGCGTCGAAACATTAACGCCATTAAAATCCAAAAAAGCGCCGAATCAATCAGTATGTATAAAAATGTAATTCTCTCGCTTACCTAACGGCGAGTGGATGTTAAAGGCTTACAGATAATTCAGTTCGAGATTAGCTTTGTGTGATTATTCAAGATTTTGTTTATTTTGCGAGATTTCTGTGGACAAGAATTTGAATTAATTGGTTTTCAAAATTAATTTTACGATCGACATTTATTGTATAAAAATAGATATTTCGAGATATTCAAAATTACTTGATTGTCGAGCTTTCAAAGTTATATACGAGATCGTTTCAGGATACCGAAAGTAGTTTAGAATTTTCGAAATTATGGAAATATTTCTTTAAGACGATATTTTCCGACTTTTTTTTTCACTTTTCGAGATTTTCGATTATTTGAGAATTAATCTAAATTGCGAAAAACGCAAAATCTGCAATTGTACTCCGATTAAGATGTTTGGTACCTCTATATTTAGGCTACGGTATCTATAATCATGGTGCCAACTTACATTTAGACAGCTCGAATATTTCCATACTTTTAGTAGAAAATTCAATTTTATTGAAAATCATCAAGACTAAAGCTCCTAAATTCTGGGCGAAAAATCCAAAATCTGATTGGAACCTTTACGTCAAGACGAATGACCTGCCTAACAAATTCGAGAATTAAGTTGGGTGTTGACTTTGGTTTAAGTTGAGGATTAATTATTTTTTCGAAATTTGCTTAAGTTTAACAGTGTTAATTCACGTTGAGCTGCCTGCATGATATCAGCTTACCGAGTTTTTTTCAGGCTATCGAGATTATTTTTGAAATTATTCCGACGCTTTAAGATTATTTGAAATTTTCAACATTTAGTTGGAAAATATTTGAAAAAGTGACTTAATTTAAATTTTTTGAAAATGTTATTTGTGCTTAGCAACCAATAACCCATCATCAAGATTATCATGATCCAGCCTAAGAAAATATTTATGAAAATTTTAATAGACGAAGAAATTTAGTGTGATGTCTGTGTGTTTAGTAATTTGTTGGAAACCTCCTTGAATTCTGGTTAAGTCTAATCTACTGAACTGTTTGCTATAGAGAAACAGTAGAATATTTAAGGCATTTACAATTCTTATTGAGAACTCTTAGATATTATTCATTTTTGGAATACACGCAATTATTAAATATTGTTTGAAATTTATTTACAGATCGTCCATATCAAACCAGCCACCACCCGTTCGATTTGGTGTTTCGAGAAAGTTGGAACGCAGTCGACGCAATTTATCGGGGCAACAAACTTAATAGTTCGTTAACACAAAACGTCTATATAGTGCACACGGGTGGCAGCAATTGTTACAAATTTGAGGAATGTGTTCGTATTGTTAAAAATATGCAGGTATATACGAATGGACGCAATCGAAATGGAATTTGAACAAAACATAATTCACTTCTCAATTTTGCAGAACAATTCAATACAATCATCAAAAAATGACACCCGCGATCTACCATTTAATTTTCTAATTGGTAGCGATGGTAAAACTTATGAGGTTCGTGGTTGGAATTATGAAATGGGTTTAGAATCACCTAACTTAGATCCTAAATCATCACTCTTAATCGGTTTAATCGGAAATTTTACGTACACATCACCAAATAACAAACAACTGGGTGAAATCAAATCCCTTCTGAGTGTGGCACTAAGTCGACATAAATTGTGGAAGTACTATGGCGTTTATTTTTTACGAAATGAGAGCATTTCTATGGTCGATGGGTTCGAATTAATTACGATTTTACGAAAGAGTTTAGAACATTTTCGATATACTATTGACGTCACGTGATTTATTGATGGTCCTGGTATTTTAAATAAATTTAATTTAATTTTTAAATTCAATGTTTTATGTTTCCCACGCAATTAATAACCGATTTATTTGAATAATTAATTTATTCTATTTTAATTGGTTTTCACAATTTTATTATAAAATCGGATTATTTACTGCTAATTCTATTTAGTCGCGCAAAATGAGTAAATTTCTAAAGTCGTTAAAAAGTATTGAGCTTAAAAATGGGGGCGATAATGCTGACCTAATAATTCCGATAAGTCATATTTATCTGAATCTTATTCTATTTTGGAACAAAAACAAGCTGGTAGTCTCTCTGTTTTCCGGTTTGATAACCATGTTGCTGATTATACCGCAGGTTTGGTGTTTTGTGAACAGTTTTAAAAATTTAGCCGATGCTATCGAGTGTGCCTGCCCGATGGCTGCATGTATCCTAACAACTATTAAATTAATTTTGTGCTACGTTAAACGAGAGAATTTAAGGAATTTGATTGACATTATTCAGTTCGAGTGGAATGAAAGTGAGTTATGTAACTGAAAAGTATTAAACTATATATTGTTTTACTCGTACGATCTTTGTTTAGATTGTAAGCTGGAGGACACACACGTTCAAGGAACTTTAAAATCGACTAAAATATTTTGCAATCGATTGAGCATAGTTTACGGAACTTGGTTTATTATGGTTTGTTTGATTTATTCAATGTTTCCGATTGGCCAGCATTTGTATTTTGGGGTGACCCACTCATATCCCGACAACTATTCAATGAAACTTCCGTATAAATCGAAGTATCCGTACGATATTTATTCGAATTATAATTTTGAGCTGACCTATTTTTGCATCTTGATTGCCGTCTATGTTCTGGCATTCTCTTTAGCTGGTTTTGATACAATGTTTATAACCCTGGCGTATCATACATCGGTACAATTCCATTTGCTGAACCATCGTTTGATGTGTATTCGTGAACATCTAAAAGAGAAAAATATTTTAGATATAGTCGTCAGCACTGTTGAATTGAAGCGATGTATTAGGAGGCACACCAATTGTATCCATTTTGTAGCAGAGCTGGAGGATGGTTTTAATATATATCTATTGGTACAGTTTGTTGGTAGCTCGATTATTTTGTGTATTGTTTCATTTCAGATTACGCTCGTAAGTATTCATATAATTTACATCCTAAACTATACGTTACGAAATTATTTTAATTTTCCAGAATGTTAGTGTGAATGAGAATATGGTCAAATTACTTGGCTACCTGTTCGGATCTATAGTCCAGCTGTTTATATTCTGTTGGGTATCGGAGAAAATTAAAAATGAAGCTGAACAGATATCTCAGACTGTTTACTTCTTGCCATGGTACAAGGGAAGTATACATTTTCAAAATACCATCAGGTTGGTTATGCTGCGAGCACAAAAACCATTAACCGTGACAGCGGGGAAATTTTATTTGGTTTCACTGGAAACTTTTCAATCGGTATAGTATTACGATGTATAAAAGGCTCTGCATACGGAGGTTTTAACCAAATTTTGTTGATTGCAGATTATGATCACTTCGTATTCGTATTTCACATTGCTGCAGACCGTTTATTCCGATTAATAAAATGTTAGAATCAGTGGAAATTTTGTCACCTGGAGTTAAATGTAAAAAAAAAAAATTGTATCACTACTTATACACCACTTGTAGATTGAATAAATAAAGTTAACACGAAGCCTGTGGTTTGCCACATACACTGCACTATACGCAGCCTTACTTTATTTTGGAAACGAGATTTTTTGATTTTTGGAGATTTTTTGAGACTCACACGAATTTCATTCATTATGCAAGAATAATGGAAGGATAATTTCGTCCTAGTATTTGAATTGATGCGGGACGCTTTAGCCAAGTTTTGTTGGAAGGGTTGCAATCCGTGTACATAGTATAAGTACGGCCTTCTATTAGGTGTTTAAATCTCTTTACTCTTTCTCGCTAGAAGCTCCCTTTCGCAAGCGATATATCTTTGTTGCGCCGGGGCCAGTTTCGCCGAGAATAAGTGTAGTGGTTTCCACTCCGCATCGGTGACCAGACCCTGTTGCTGGTTGACTGCTCCAACCACGATGCCTGTACTGCCGCTGACGGGTGGACCAACAGGATCGCTTGGCTCAGCTGCTTTCGTCTACTCGATCACTCTTGTGTCGTTATTCGATCAGTATTGATTGGTTCCTGCCAGCGTTGAGGGTGAACATCCCGTAAAAGTTGACGATTCTCAAAAAGCGACGCAGCTGGTTTATCGTTTGTGGTAACGGAATTTTTTCGATTTCCTCGTTGCGCTCTGGAATCGGTTTTATCCCGTCTCCGGAAACTTCGCGATTTAAAAATTTAATTTTGTCTTTTGCGAAATGACATTTGTCGATGTTGATAATGATAACTAACCTGTTTTCGTTTTCTCTTCGCGAGAGAAGATTTCTTCCAGATGCTTCAAATGTTCTTCGATGTAGTTGGATGCAATGAGTACGTCATCTTAGTAGCTGAAAGAGTAATTTAGCCCTGGAAAATGGAATGCATGAAGCTCTGCAACGTATTTCAGGCCTTTCGTAATCCAAATGTCATTTGGACGAATTCATATAAGCCGAATGGGGTGGCGATTGCTGCTTTTGCGATGTCGCCTTGAATCGATTGATCGTTGTGAAAGCGGTGGTACCCTCTAGTTGTTCGCGTTATTTAGTGCTCGTTTGTCGCGTTATTTAGTGCTCAATAATCTTCGTATGACCTCCACTCTCCGTTTTTTTCGGCTTCAGATTTAACGAGCTGGGCCACGGGTTGCTGGATCGTCTGCAGATGCCCAGGCCTACTATGCACTGGATTTACTTCCTCGCAAGCCTTTCGTCAATGTCGGTGAAATCTATTACTCGTACGGTAGGTGCTGCTTCTGTTATTCTGTTGCCACCAAGAAGAACGTAGTGGTAGGGTCGATGAGTCGACCGACCCGTTTCCTTTACAAAATCGGCGCCGATTATGGGCATCGTTACTTTTGCTATTACGAAGGTCCACTAGAACAGCCTTCTTAGGGTCAAGTCCAAGGTGATTCTTTGGCTTCGGTATGTTTATAATTTCGCGCCGTTGGCCGCGTACAGGTACAATTCCCTGTGCTGGGGGATCGACTGTTGTTGGGAGATGGGTACGCCGGATACGTCGGCCCCTGTATCGATGAGATAATTATTGTTTGTGGATTTATCTTAAATTTTGAGGCGACTGGCGACAATTCGGATGGCAACTCCGGGCATAACCGAGTACGCATTTGCTCACTTCCGCATGTGGTCCAGGTGTCAGATTTCGAGTCGGTCCTCTGTGCAAGAACATATCTTCATGAGCTTCTTTGATGTCGCTTTCGAAGGTTTATTTCTATTTGGTTCAATCATTTTATGATGGCGTTGATTTAGTTAGCCATGTTGGCGTCGAGGATAGGTGAGGAAGCTGCTGCAACGGATAGTACATGATAGTGCGTCACCGTCTCTAACATTCTGTCGGCTAACTCCGCTAGCTTCGTGTCCGACAAGGATTCGGAGGTTGGTGCTAGTCGCCAGATCCATCTCTGGCTTTCAACTGCCGGAGCAATTGAGATAAGCATTCTGTCCATCAGGTGTTGGAAAATGCAGGGTGCTGCCTTTACGTCGGGCTACAAGCGATTGACTTGGAAAACTCCGACGTATTTATTGATCACCATGAGCTTCTTGGTATCGTCACTGAGGTCCAACTGGAGGAAAACATCCGATAGGTCAATATATGTTACCAAAAACGGTGGAACCTGTGAATTTTGCAAAAAATGTCAGCGAGTGTCGGGAATGGATATTGGTTCAATTCAAGCGCGCCGTTGAGCCCTATCGTGTCATCGGCTGTTGTAGGAGTCCGTTCGTCTTTCTTTCTGCCAGCAACAACAGGCGCTGACAAAAATTGCAACTTCTGCGAATCGTTTTGTATTAATTGTGCAGTAGTGAAATGTAAGGAGTATTGCAGGTAAAAGGTCGAGCTCGCTCCAGGTTTCAGTTTAAGTGGCACTTCCTTGCTTTTCAGATATCGGCGTGTCTTACTGCTGGTTTATGGGATGCAGTTGGTTATTTTCTTATATCTATATTTTTTTCTATCTGACAGTGACAATTCTATCGCTTTTTACACTGAACTACATATATTTTAGTACATCATAGATGTCGCTTTTTGTTTTTGTTAAATTAATATCAATACTTACCAACAGATGTCACCAATCGAAACGTTGTGTCGCATAAAATCCAAGTTAACAGTTACATTTTACCTTATTTTAATAATTAAAACATATAATTATTTATTTATTTTATATAATTTTAAAACAACAACAATATACAGATAAAATACAAATTCCATTCTGTCAAAACATTTATATTTTTAATAATAAATTATAATTATTTATTTTGTATTTGTAAATGTCAAATTCACTTAACCTAATTTTGTCAATAAATTTATTTTATTTTGTTTTTAAATTTATTTCATTAAAAATTACTTTGGTTTCTTACTTAATTCAGTTTACTGAAAGCTTTTATTAAAGCTCATCGAATATTTTAGTTTTTTACGAATTCGGGGTGATGTCCATCGCGACGAAGTCGATATAATTAGGGGCCTCACTTCATGCGGTGTCACACCTTCATCAACATCGTCCGCTTCTGTTTTTATTTCCATTTTTTGGACAATTAAACGAAGAAGCTGATGTTGCTGTTCTAACATGCCATTGATCTCACGCAATTTGCGCTTTTGTTTATCCAACTCGGTTGTGAGGAAATCTTCGTTTGAGTCTAAAACCATCTCGATACCAGCTAAAAAAAAAAATGATTTTAATGAAAAATAAATAAAAAATGGCC
Organism: Tipula vernalis; assembly: GCA_958295665.1. Taxonomy (NCBI): domain Eukaryota; kingdom Metazoa; phylum Arthropoda; class Insecta; order Diptera; family Tipulidae; genus Tipula; species Tipula vernalis. Next base: position 19,945,719 of record OY282560.1, read on the forward strand.
AGCAGTGAATAAATTACTTTTCGAGTCATCTGTGAACGGATTACAAAACCATTTACGCAACATAGAATCTAAAAATCCGAGTTTCAGTTTTGTGTCATTAGGATACTCGATCAGTTCCATTTTATCCACTCTTTCTAACCACATTTGTGGCAATTTTCGTTCCAATTCGGTGTGCAGAACCACTTGCATTGCTAAACGTTTCAATTGTGCGTTTCGTCTGACCGATTCAATATCTCCAACCGCCAAACCGATGAGTAGGTTCATCAGTAAAATTGGCATGAATATCATAAACAAACCTGTAAAATAAATGTTTGGTAAAATGGTGCAAATATACGATAAAACTACTCGATTGCGGTTACATAAAATTATGAACGCCGAAATTGGAAATTGCATTTTTCCACTGTGAAACGGTTGTACATATGTCCCGACAAAGTCCAATTCGCCTAACATCATTGAAAACGTTCTGATGAGTGACATCGGGACCGATGAAAATGACAGATGATTAATTGACGGGTCATCGATCTGAGAGGCATGTATTTTCCCATAAAAATGGAGCAATTAGTGTATCTGCCACATTTTACATACCTTAGACAGCAATATGTTGAACGCCAATCCAAATGCTATGATCAGTATCGAAAATACGAGCAACACCTTAATCAATGTCTGCAGTATTTCCAAAAACATCACAACATAAATACCGACTTGATCGAAACGCTGTAGAAATAGCAATAGGTTGAACCATGACAGAAATACGGTCAATGATGAGGCTGAGTAGTGGGCATCGGTTATTTTACCCGAAAGGAACATTGGTGAAACCATAATCATCGATGAAATGTATAAAAACCAAGAGACAAAATTAATCGGTTCCAATAAGTAATGCCATCGCTGTTGATATATTTGTATTATTTCTCGGATTGAATTCAACGCCACATAGACCAAAATTCCAATGCCGGCGACAGTCATGAATGTTGTCACTTGGACCTGGCATGCAATGTCAAACGAATCTTGTATTATATCGGTGTTTTTTTAACATAATTACTTAATCCTTTACCATTCATTCTACAAAAAAATTATTTATTTACTATGCATGCGCATGCTTACCTCTTCTTCAGATTCTGTGGAGTTCATCTTTTTTATGTTACCCATTAGCTGCGATGAAAATAGGGTGATGAATAATAGAAAAACGCTATAGAAAAGTAAATTGGCCAAATGAAAATATTTGCCGTACGAATTCCATTTCATTTGCAAATATTTTTGGCTTAATGGATGGGCGAGTAGTTCGACACGGCCGTGGCTGACCATTGCCTAAATTTTATTTGTTACAAATGGTAAAAATACAATTATAAATTTGTTGCATTACATCAAAAACGGGAAGCAAAGTTGAATAATATGCCAAATTGGTTCACAAAAAATTTACTTAAGCAAAGCGAAGTGGTATAAGAGTGAATAAACTGTTTTACTAAAGCACAACTATACCTACTTTATGTACACAAAGCAAAAATAATTGTTGTACTTACAGTTCTGTGGTGTGATTAAATGCGAGCGTGCTAAAATACGCACAAGCAAGCAAAAATATTTGAAAATGAGGCCACAAAATGTTAAAAAAATGATCTAATCCTCGTATTTATCTCTTTTGAAATCGTTCTTTCGTTTAGTAGCAAAATTCACCGCGGATATTACGAACGAGGTTAACCTTTAAAATAGGCCTCAGGTGTGAAAACTTTAGCGGGCATACTCATTAAGTCTAGGAGACCTCATTTTAGGTCTAAATTGTTATGAAGTATCTTCGGCGCAATTCGTACACTCAGTGGTAGAATCAGAAGCAAGTTTGCTTTGCAGATTGGGAAGTCTTCTGCCTAGCAAACAAGAAATTAAAACAATTTAACACATTTTCAAAATAATCATAGCTTTCTAAACACGAACAATTGTGTTTTGCTACTAGTTTGACCTATGTCAATATATACTGGTCACATGTTCAACAATTTATTTGTTAAATACCGGATTTCTGTTAAGTATGACTTTTGTACTTAATTTATAGAAAAATTAAAAGTGGTGTTAGTTTTGTATTAATCGATACCATCCAAAGAAATAGTGCCAGAGTAAAACAAATCTCATTAAATATTTTGCTTTCAATAATCTTTGTGTTAGTAATCTATCTAACTTATCTTACCGCATATTAAAGCGGGTTTATTTAAGTAAATCTATTTTTGTTACTTATACTATAATAAAGACAATAAACAAACATGCAGACAAACAAACAAACACCCTAATAAAAATTAAATAGCAAAAACTCACATTAACCACCTCCAATGGTGATGGCCTCCATTTTGGATCGTTAATCTTAATTCGAATTTCATCGATTTTTTCTTGTGATTTCTGATAAGCATTAAACGCATATTTTATCTATAATATTTTGAAATAAATAAAAAATAAAGAAAACAAACAAAACAACTTGTCAATACCTAAATAAATATTTAAAACATGCGGCACGATATTTATAAATTGTAATTCGACAAAAATTCTACAGGTGGCTACACCTATGCTTAAAAAAAACGGTTGGTTACATAACAAATAAAACATTTAGAAAGAGAGTACACTCATAAAGCAAAATTCAATAATCATCTAGAATTCTAGCCAGCACTAGGGATCATTCCGCGCGACGTTGACGCAATCAATAAATCGATAGCGAAACTATAAAAATATGATGAAGTCTTACATTTAGGGCAGGTAATGGAATTGCTTCAAATATTTGTAATGTTTCTCCAGTTTTTTCATCCATTTGGGCGTAAAGATTTAAACATTGTAAACATGAGAACGAATACTTGATCTAAATTATGGATTATTATCACAGGATTGGTGATATCACATTGTTAAAATAAAAATATTTTTTTTTTTTTGATAAATTCTAATTTTTAAAAATTGTCTACTTACATAAAAACTTTTGGAATCTTTTTTACAATTTGCTTTTGTGATGCACTTGTCTTGGACCGCCTCGAATACACGTGGCATTGAAGCGATTAAAGCAAGTGTTACACACGGATATTTGTCAGATTTTAATGCCATCACTTCAATGCCACGTTCTTCGTGCGTAACCATAGCTAACGCTGCTTCCGGAAATTTATAATAGATGGCATAGTCAATTGCACTCATATCCATGAAATTGTAAATGAGTTTACAACCCATCGATAGAAGTAACGCAATTGCATTTGGTTTGTTCTCCATCGTGGCTAGATGCAAGGCGGTATTCTGAAATTGTATGGTTCGTGCTAGAAATTCGAGTTTTTAATATTAAAACGATCGATACTTACACCATCTTTGTCAATTTGATCCAATAAATGTGAATGAACGGAACGCAATAACTCAACGGTTTGTGTATAACCAGACATTGCGGCCAATTGTAATGGATTCCGGCCATTATGATCACGATGCAGAAGGGCACCTCGATTTAATAGTAACTGCACAACCCGTGTGTGTCCCTGTTGTGACGCGATATGCAGTGGTGTCAACCCCTCTCCATCGCTTTCATTAATTATAAACGATCCCTTTTCAGAATCGAGTAATTGTTTAACTGTATTAAACCGTCCATACCTGGCCGCAAAATGTAGTGGGCTCTCATTATTATTGTTCTTCAAGTTGATACAAGCTCCAAGTTGAATTAAATTCTCCAATGATCGAATGTGTCCCTCCCTGCTAGCATAGTGCAGTGGTGAACAGCCAGTATTATCTTTTTCATTCAATAAATGAAATAATTGATTTCGTGCCTCCGTTTTTTGTACCTCGCTCGCAAACTCATCTAATCGACCTCCATTCATTATTACCAAATGTAAAACATTCCGTTGATTTACGTCTTTCAGGTTTATATTTGCGTTAGCTCGAATAAGGGCGTGCACTGTCCGCCATCCACCCCTCGAAGCAGCCAATAATAATGGTGATCGGCGCTCTTTATCGAGAGAATTTATATCGGCACCCTCATTCACCAAGTAACTAACAATTTCTGGATGATCAAACATGGAGGCGCAGTGTAGTGGGGTCATTTTCTGAACATCAGTACAACCCAAACTTGTTTTTTTCTCATTCGGTTGCATTGTAAACATTAATTTAACAATATCGATTGCTCCTTGAGCACAGGCTAAATGTACGGGTGTGGATAGATCATGTTGTTGGGTGGAAATTTTCGCACCAGATTTTAGACACAATTCAACTGCTTTTATATCACCACCATGAACTGCCGAGTGAAGTGGTACATTTCCTTCAGAATCATAAAACGATATCATTTCTTCACGAGTACAACCTTTAGATTCACCCCACTGAAAAAACACCTCCATCGTTTTTGAACTTGCATTTTTCGCTGCTTCATGAATTGGATAGTATCCATTGTTGCACGGTTTGCGGGGACATGCACCAAATTCTGTAATCTATAATGAACAAAAGTTATTTATTTAAATCCATATATAGTGTTACATTTTTGCCAACCTACCAGTATTCGGGCACACTCTTCATGATCATAAATAGCCGCTAGATGAAGTGCGGTACGCCCATGCTCACCGCCCTGTTGAATATCAATTACAGTTTTATGTTTGCCCATCACCTGAAGGGCTTTGACTCGATTTAATTCGGTTGCCATATGAACTGGGGCTTGCTTTTTATCGTTCAATATTCCAGTACTAACATATTGTGGTCTGGAATAAGAAATTTTTAGGTGTTTATTAATCAAAAGTGTCATGTATTAAGGTACCAACGTCTTAGAAAATCTTACTTTGACAAGAAAAAATCGATTGCGTCTAATGAATTCGTTTCAACTGCAACGTGTAAAGGTGTATTTCCGACGATGTCTTGAGCATTAAAATCTGAAATAGCAAACAACATGTGCTTAGTAATATTCAAAGGTGATCAAATCAAGTTCCAAATACTTTTCATGACTTTACCTCCTCCTTGTTCCAATATATATTGTAATATGTTAACACGATTGCGGGCAGCCGCTTGATGTGCAGCCGTTCTTCCTTTGGCATCTTTTACGGATATTCTTGTATTGTCACCTTGATACAATCGGATGAAATCATCTAAATTACCAGCTTCAGCTGCCTATAAAGAAATTATATATACAAAATGTTAGTTAAGTTAATTTATATCTTTATATTCTGTTTATATAAATAAGAATATTGCAATATCTAACGAACAACAATATAACGATATAGTGGAAAATAATTAAAGGAAAATTTTCTGTTCTCGGTAAAGCAGACATTCATATAAACTATTTTGGATGAATATATTTTGATTCAGACAATCAGACAATACTCTCAGTGGCAGATTAAGCAAAATCCGGGGCCTAGGCAAGCTTTCGTTTTCGGGCCCCACGAAATAATAAGACAATTCGAGCCCTATCTACCTCATTTTAGACAATATAACGCTACTCGTTTGATTGATAGGATTGGATTCGCACCGTTGTTTGAAATTCCTAAAGGAAACTCGAAAACTCTAGAAGCATTTTTCTTGTTTCCGATCTATGCAGATGGGCTAATAAGAGAAATAAAATAATATTGATACCGGTTAAAAGTTTTTAATTTAAATACCCAAGTTCGATCCTAAGCGCCCATATTCCAGATAACTTTTTATTAAGATATAAACACGTTGATCCAGATTTTAGAAGACAAGAGAATTCCTTTTTCACAAAAAACTATAAGCTCCAAAAAATATAATTCATAAAGGGACATCTATTGAGAAGTACGATAACTAAATGGCGATGATCAATTTTAACACCTCCACTAAATCCTCATGGTTATTTGACACCATTTCGATTACAACAAAACAAATTCTTTTCAGTAGGTATACCGGTTTCGTACGGATGATGTATTCAAACTTGATGATTCCTTCGCTCACTTTTTTCCGATGGCGCATTAGCCCTTGGTTGATAAGACATTTTTTCGCTGAGTTGAATCTTCTTTATTGTGGCACTTGATATGAAAACAGTTTTGTCATTTTATTTGAAGACTCCGTTCGACAAGCTTTTTAACCATGGAGCTACGTGAATGGCACTAGACATGGCAATATACTCTGCCTCGGTATTAGATGGAGCAACGATGGGCTATTTTTTGAGCCCCACAAAATCGCTCCTCTATGTTAAATAAATACATATCCGGTTGTGGACCGACCGTATTGTATCAACTGCCCTAAAAATTATTTAAATAAAATTATTTAAAATTTGTCAAAGTATAATGAAGGCACAATGGGTAAACGGCCCTTATCACGAAAAGAACAGGAAGAGCTTCGTAAAAAGGAAGAGGAAGAAGCGGCTGCAAATGCATTTAAAGAATTTGTTGAAACATTTCAAGAAGCCCCGTCAAATATTTCCAAAGTTTGGGTGAAGGCTGGTACATACGATGCTGGTTCAAGAAAAGAAGATAGTCGGGAAAAGGGTAAACTATATAAACCGGCAGCAAAATTGGAAGAAAAAGGTACTGCTGAAAAAGCTCAAGAGTACGCTAAACTAATGGCAAGCGATCCAAAAAAAAAAAGTCAAGAAAAAAAGAAGAGCAATTTAGAATTGTTCAAGGAAGAGTTAAGACAGATGCAAGAAGAACGTGAAGAGCGCCACAAATACAAAAGTCAAGCAAGATCCATGTTACCATCTTCTTCGTCTACGCCTTCTTCAGCGTCAGTCACAGAGCCCGACAGCATATTTAAAGATGTTGAAATAGGATCTTTCGATAATGGGGATCCGAACACAACAAATTTATTTTTGGGAAATCTAAGTCCAAAACTTTCAGAACAAGAGTTGATGGAATTATTTGGAAAATATGGCCCATTGGCGAGTATTAAAATTATGTGTCCAAGGTCTGAAGAGGAAAAATCGCGTGAACGTAATTGTGGTTTTGTCGCATACATGAGCCGTAAAGATGCAGAACGGGCCCTTAAAGCTCTTTATGGAAAAAACGTAATGTGTTACGAAATGAAATTGGGCTGGGGAAAACCTGTACCAATAATGACCCATCCAATTTATATTCCCCCATCTTTAATTGAATATGCCAAGCCACCGCCACCTTCTGGATTACCATTTAATGCACAACCACCTTCAAATGAAACAAATATACCAAAGGTTAACGCGAGCGAATATATGACAGATCCGAATGCTAAAGAAGCTTTGGACCATATTCTTTATAAATCGATTGTCAAGGTTGTAATCCCAAGCGAACGAACGCTTTTAGCGTTGATACATCGTATGATTGAATTTGTTATACGCGAAGGACCGATTTCGATTTTTATTTGAAAATGATAGTGCGGCCCATATATACTATCGTTGGAAGCTGTTTTCACTGCTTCAAGGGGTGTCAAAATGAGTTTAGAATGTTTGCTGGTGGGTCAATATGGAATCCACCTCTGGTAAATTTCTATACTCAAGGAATGCCTGAGGAACTTCTCCAGGATGAAGATTTGGGGGAACCCAACAAAGGAGCATTGTCCAACGCGCAAAGAAATCGGCTTGAGGACCTAATTAGGCATTTAACACCAGAAGGAGCCAAAATTGGTGACGCCATGATATTTTGTATTGAACATGCTGACGCAGCTGATGAAATTTGCGAGTGTATATCAGAATCTGTAGCTAATCCTGAAACGCTTGTAACGAAAAAAATAGCACGGTTATATTTGGTTTCGGATATTTTACATAATTGTGGCGTAAAAGTACAAAATGCCAGTTTGGATTGCATTCAAGGATTGCATTTAAGTTACAAAAATTTAGAAAGTCGTCTTAAAGCGGAGGGTTACAAAGTTCGAGTTTTGCAGGCCATTCGAGCGTGGGAAGAATGGGCCGTTTATCCACGCGAATTTTTAAACAAATTAAAAAATATTTTCTTGGGGCTACCAGTTATAGAAGAAGTCGAGAATGATATTGATGGCGCTCCGTTATCTGGCGATGAAAAAGAAGACGAAGATTTAGACGGTGTTCCTTTAGACGGTGCCGCATTATTGAAAGGAGCTCTACTTCGGGGGATGCCTGAAGTCAAAACATCTAATCGAAGTACACCTTTACGAGTACAAGATAACAGCCAAGATTACAGCGACGGAGATGATGATATTGATGGAATTCCATTAGATGAAGATATAGACGGAATACCGTTAGAAAAATTTTCAGGAATAGGTGGTAAATCACAAAGTGGCGCATTTATACCATCAAAATGGGAAATTGTTGATCCTGAACAAATTGAAGCGCAAGCAGTTACAACTAGTAAATGGGACACGTTGGATCCAGTACCGCCAGAACCTCCGCAAATTTCACGAGACTCGTTTGAGAGTAATGATGAAAGTATGGAAAGTGGTCGCGAGTTTGATGACGATAAGCGGTCTCGTTTAAGAGAAATTGAACTAAAAATAATTCAGTATCAGGATGAATTGGAATCAGGCGTGCGATCTTTAAAAATAGGTTGGAGTATACAGCATCAAGTTGAACATTACAGAAGGAAATTATTGAAGAAATCTGATGAAGAATTGCGTGACCTTTCTCCGAGTGAAAGATATATTGGAAATGTTTACGACGATACGATATGAATCTAGCCCGCCTCGTCAATATCGATCACCAACGCCTCCTACAAAAAGCTCATCACGTTATGTTCTATCACCGACAAGGGGTTCCTCGTCGTCCAGTCGAAGTATCAGCCGGCAAACTAGAGATTCATCGCCAATACGATATGCAAAATCTCCGCAAAGACATCGCTCCGATAAATAAAAGCATAAAAATAAATATTAACGAATATTTTTTTGTATTTTGATTATAAATTCTTTTCATTTAGAATTTTAAGTTGCAGAATTAACAATATTTATGTTAAAGACAGAGTTCAACGCTTTTTAAGTAATAGGACAATTACAAATTACAAATGACAATCAGAATTTCAATATTGTCGCAATTCACTCTCACCATTCCCTTGATAAGTTAACTTGTACTGAATGGTCCCCTTCAAGTATCTCGAGGTGCGCTTTACGGCGAGCTAATTTGGTATTCCAGGTGTTTAGTTAAATCTGGTCACGGAATTTACAGCATATTGATTATCTGATCGACTCAGCTGGGCTTTAAATAAAATAGAACTCACAGCTTTCTAATATGGGATTCATTCTTTTCATCTTGAAGATTCCGTTTAAAATGTTTTTTTATACTAACATCGTTGGAAAATATTAAAAGATCGTCGACGTATACTGTAACAAATAAAATGATTCTTTCTTTGACTTGGTAATAAATGCATTCATCGAGTTAGATCGACTCAATTCAAATTTAATAAAAATTGAATTTAACGATTCGTAGATGCCACTGGCCTGGCTTGAGCCCGAAAATGTTTTTTGTAAGCGACATACTATTTGCGATCATTGAATCTTATTCGATCATCGAATTGTTTTGATTTAACCATATACATAAAGTTACAAGTTATGCTTCGTAGCCATGGAGATCAAAAAACGAATTGAAGCATAACGTACCACCGAAGGAAACGTCTTCTCGTAGTCTTTTCCTTGCCGTAGCGCACAACCCATCCCAGCCAAACGCGCCTTATTCTGGTTCACAACTCCGTATGAATTGCATTTCGTTTTAAACAACGACTTGCGGTTAATTGGTTTACGGCTTATAGAAGATTAACCAAGGCCCAAGGACCATTTTCCACAAGCGACTAATATTCATTTTTCATATCTTGCCATATGCTTTATCTGGTGCACTATTTATCGCCAATGAAACGAAATCTCTATTCTCAATGGGCTTTGGATTTTCGCTTGAGCGTCTAATTTAATTTCCAAGTTGCCCAAATTCTTTAACCGTGGTGGCAAATATCAATCATCTTCTTCCTGAAATGTTTCAGAGTCCTGCAACGAAACGCATTCTAGTTGATTATTAAAATTTACCGGATATTCATCTTCCATGTATTCGACTTCGAAGTTTGCCTTAGTCTATTCTCCGTTTCAGTTTTATTTTCCGCATTTTTTAATACAAAATATTATTGACTGATACCTGAACATCGCTTCCAATAATTTCACAACGCTCATCTTCAAGGAAAATTACATCAAGGCTAACGACGATCCCACCAATATGCAAAACCATTATCAAACACGTGATCGATTTATAATATATGCTGCAGTGTTAACAGTCTCCGCCCAAAATTTAATGGATAATTTTCGGTCAATAAGCATATATCGTGTTTTTCTACCAAAGTCCTGTTTATGCGTTCGGCCATATAATTTTGCCCTAGCGTATACGGAGCACTATAGACTAATGCACAATTTTTGTAGAGATATTCCGATCCATTATCTGTTCGCAGCACTTTTATTTTTTCACGTTTGATTTTTTTGCACTTATACCCCTTTAATTTTGGAAACACGTCTGACTTTAGTTTGAATACATAAATGACGATCTTTTACTATAATCATCCAAAAAAAAAACACAAAATAACGGGAATCACCTAATGAATCAATGTTAATTGGGCCACACCCATCAGAATATACCAGCTCCAAAGCTTGTGATGAACTACAACTACTGCTTTTGAACGGTTTTCTTGACTGTTGCCTTCTAGGGAAATTACGCACACTTTGTTTCAGCACTGACAAAATTCAAATAATCAGAAAAATCACTTTTTAATTTGGTTGAGTTGTTAAACCCAATATGGTCGAACCGCCTGTGCCATAATTATTGTTCACTTTAAGTTTTAATGTTTAATGACATTGCGTTCGACTCCACTAAACAAACATCCCATTCATCGCCGCTACTTCCGCCAATAATTAATTTAGAGATTCCTTGAACACCATTCTTTGACGTTTCCAGTCTTTCCTTAACGTATTTTCGAACTATATCTCGGCACATAGAAGAATTTTTGCAAAATCATCTCGTGCGCAAAGTTCAAAAAACGCAGTAAGTGATGTTTTTGGCGGGAACGATTTTTGCGGGGTGAGGTCTGTGTTTCTGTAGTTGAAAACTGCTTGGTCACTGCCTTTGTTTGTACAATATATTTACAGGTATATTTTATATCACACACCGAACTACAAGCATCTAGGTTTATATGGGCACTAACCAGTTTTGACAAAACAGGGGAATAAGGGAGTAAGGGACCAACCACTATTATCGACACTAACGTAATGGCAGTTTCGAAGCTTTGCCAATAACATTCGACCTCCATCTTCAGGCGCTCTTGGTCGGTATAGGGAGTATCTATTTTCATTGTGTATAGTGTCTTTGTGAAGTCTGCGTGGGAACCTCATAGTGTATTTCCCTTCTTTCATGCAAGGAGATTGAGGATTTTCAGCACCACATGGACCGTGGATCATTTGTTTACACCATAATGTCGTTTAGTGTCTTATCGTTGGTTGGATCGTTGGCATCGTTGGCGTCTCAATTATCTTTTAACCAAAATAAAATGTAGACCTGTAGTAACTCGCGCTTCTACATTCTATGGAATAGATAAAACATTAGACTTCTCACTGACATAAGTTTTTCTACTTTTAAGCTAAAAAAATTTTTCAACTATATCATACCTGTCATAGCGGTTTGTTTTGGTGATAGCCCATCGAATATTTCGTACGTCAGTTACACGTAAATGTTACGAATAAATCAGAACGACCATATGTGCGCGTAGGCGAATGAGTCTTGAGTACACTCGTACAAGTATCTCAGACTGTTTACAAGCGAAGACGGTAAAATTATCATTTTGCCTTTGTTATTTGGATTAATATTTCCGTCATTTCATTATCTTAGCTTGATTTAATGATATATATAGCAGCCGTTCGCTTTCAACCTTAATATACATATCGTCATACAACTGATTGGCAATTTATTTGTATTTATTGGGTTCGGGAGATTTTTGCACCTCGAGCTTTTAGCGATAAAGCTTCGTACTAAATCAGACTTACGTTTGCGTGGCATATCGTTTGTTAAATAATACTCCAAGAGTAAAGCACAACTATTCAATTTCAAAAAAAGATAAAAAGGATATTTTACAGTTCCAATTTAATTTTAACTGTTTAATGATAAATAACTGTTTAATTTGTAAGAACCTATTAACGAAAACTAAACTTTCGATGAATATTTTAAACAATCAATTTGAAAATAAAGAAACTGCGGAGGACTTTTAAATAACTGTAGCGCAGCGCAAATTGTATTATGTTTGGTACACGCGACAACATTGTACACCATCACGTATCTGCCCGTTCGGGTAAGCATTTCTCCCTGCTACACTGCACGGCTGCAGTAGCGTCCATCCATGCATCGTGCACGTCCTTAAGTTGTACAATTTTTTACTTTTTTTACAAGCTTCCAACTTCCAATGCACCTTCTTAGACGTTACTAGTTTTTAAAAAGTAACCTATCTCCTTTTCCACGGCTCAAGCTATCTTCATGCCAAATTTCATCAAAATCGGTTCAGCGGTTTAAAAACGTAATTTATGCTATACAAACTTTCAGTCCCTATTGTACACACTTAAAAGTAGGTTTTCTAAAAACGTTCATACATTGATACAGACATTTTATTATTTATAGAACTATTAACCTAAATACTGATTTTTATGTTTCTAACTTCTAAAACATAGGACATTCATACAAACTTTCAATCGCCATTTCACCCCTTAGGGGTGAATCAAATTTTATCAAAATCGGTTCGGCGGTTTAGCCACGAAAACATTACAGACAGACAGACTGGGTGTACTCGTATACAGTGTAATTATTGTAAAAAGTTTGCATCAGCCTTTTATTTCTTGATAGCATAAACTAAATATATTTCGATTCAAGAAAAAGTTTTAAGTTTGTTTCAAAGTAGTGCACGAATATTTTTTTTTGTTACATTGTATTTACGAGTAAGTCAAAACAATTAGAGTCATCTTGCTTATAGAATGTAATAAGCTGCTTGGCCAAACAACATTTATAAGATTTGATCTAAATGCTAAAAAAGGACTAAGCTGCTTTGAACCAAGATACCGAAAACAATATAGTAAACCTTCCCAAACCGTTTATCAATTATCAAATTTATTTGAATTCCAATTTAAAATGTATTTTCGCTTTATACCAAAGTCTATAGGACGAGAGAAAACGTTGAGAGGTATCAAATTTAGTGGTGGGTTGGTTGTGCAGTACATATTTGAAAGCATTCGTCGTTTATAATAAAATTTTAGTTTAACAAATTTACCAACAAAAAGTTAATTTTAAAATTGACGTATACGTTTCTTCCATTTATCATCATTTTGTCAGAAACAGTTTTTTCTTGTCTGCATCTTTTTTAATGTAAAGTACTTGTTATGCAGTATGCACAATACTATATCCTGAATATGTCTAACGAATAGTGATTTATTAAAGATGTAAACACAAAAAAGAAAAATTACAAAAATATATTTCATTAATGAAATAATACGTAATATATTCTTCAACAAAATATCAATTTTTACTATTTTTAATCCCAAAGTCGTTTACCAAATTATAATCCTTCTTGTAAACTCAAACTAAATGAAATTTCTATAAAAAAGTAAATGACCACATTTAAAACCCATATTGGCAGCTTTTGTACACAAGCAGAAACAGTTATCAATTGCTTTATTAGATGTCAAGATAATCTTAATCCATTCAATTCTACCGTATTCTACACCCAACAATATCCTTATTAAATCGAGATATATTTTTTGACATTGATTATAAAATTTCTATCGTACTATAATCTAGATTCTAGATTAGATTAGAAATAAATGCATTTTGGTTGAATGGTTTAATAACATTTTTCTAGCCAGGAGCAATTTTATTGATTTGTCAAAAACACGTTATTTGAAACGACTGTTCTATAAATAGCCACATTTTAGGCCCATTTAGGGCTTTTGTTTATTTTACGCCTCCTTTAGTAACCTTAGTAGAAATAATTAAAATTGAATTTTCTTCACTATACAGGTGGTTATGGTTTTTTTTGTTGTACTTCCATGAACTCATTTTCAATTAAAATATTTTTATACGAAACCGTAGACACTATTTAACATCACAGTAAATAAAAATAATTGTTTTAGGGGTGGTGTGGTGTAACATAACTTTCGATTCGATTTCAATAATTTATGTCTATTGTTCCAAGAATAAAATTGTTCTCTATTTCGCATTTTTATTGCGCTGTTTATAAAGGCACCTCAGTCTATTGTGTACCATACCTTTTCATCATATCGGCGAAGTATCACAAGATAGAGAGATGTAGAAATAGAATGTTGTTTTATTTGAGGAAGCTCAGATAGCAGCAAAAAAGCGAAATAGAACTTTATCGGAATCGAATGGAAAGTGATGTTTGTTACAACATCCCACCCAGTTGATTTGAAAACGAGTATAAAGGATGTTTTGATCCATAATTTATAAAAAAACAAAATAAATAAAAAATAATGATCGAAAAATAATTACGAGCTCTTGTTACACATAGAAGGAATTATTACGGTTATTCTTAAGGATGGGTTTGCAATAAATTAATTATCCAAGTGCAATAAACGTACTTGAACTTTGACTACAAAATGTAAAAGTTCGTTACAAAAAGTCAAATTTAATTCTTCTAATCCTCTAAAGTTTTATTGGTTATATGTATTATACAATATGTCGCCATCACTCACGTATAAGGAAATCTATGGGCTAGGTTTTACGCCTTTATCATATTTAAACCTCAATTATATACATAATTGTCTGGAAATTACGGTATGTTGAATATTGATTTCCAACGAAGTCCTTAGCAAATTTAAAATATCTATCAAAATAATGGGGTAACCTCTTCTTTTCCCCTAGTATTATCCTCTTGGTTCCCACGAGACGGAAACATGCGTACTCATTACATGGTATTCGTATCGGACTTTTTTTATACGAATTTGGATGGAATCATCATTTGAACTACACTAAAATTGATTTTTTACCAAGTTTGGCTTAACATTAATTTTAACGAAGGTTTGTATTTATTGTCTGATAGGCTCATCATTATTAGTAACAAGGGAATATGGCATAAAATAAACATCTTGGTGAAATTGAAAATTTGGAATATTCACGGACCAATTTTGTAAATGTATTTCGAGATTTAAGGTATTAAAAATCTTAAATTAGAAAACTTGTGTAAAATTTTCAGGATTATAGTAACATAAAATTTAAACAATTTAAAAAATTGTTGTAAAATTTGGTGAATTTTAAAATATTTGAAGCATAGCGGTTCGACACAGAAACCACTTACTTGCAGACAAAAAAAAAATGCAGACTGCATTTACAGTGAAACCACACTATAGGTTCAGTATTAATGAGTATGAAGTTTATGCTAAAAAAATTACACTGTTAAATTAGTTATTTTCCAATTGGAATTTAATGAAAATTTAAATTTTTTGTAATTTTGGATTTTTCATACCACCAAACAGATTCTTTTCATCAGCAAACAGGTTCTTTTTATCGTTCTCAGATAGCTCTGGACCATCTGTTTATCTCGTTAACCAAGTGCATCCAATTGTGTTGAACATATTTCAGATAATTTAAAAGTTGACTGATTTTTGATGGTTTAAATAATTATTTAGCGTCGATCCTGGAAATGTCCCGAAGGCCTAGCACATTTCTTAGAATAGCTAAGCCATACGGCGGCTAATGTCACCAAGATAATATATTTCACAGTTTTTGGAATTTTAAATAATTTTGGATTATTTTAAAAGTTTTATATCGCCGACCGCAGAGGTGTCTACAAGATCTTGCAGATATTCTCGGATATACCATATTTTCGGATAACTTGGCCATGTACCAGTCTACTTGGCCAACCTGATCCAGTTGTGATGAACTATACTATACTTCACAGAATTTAGAATTTTTAATAAGTTTGGAATAGGGCCTGTTAGGATGGAACTTAGCTACTCCTTAACCGATTGTGATGGAATTTGACATGTGCGATGGAAATGGGACCTTAAAATTATTTTTAGATACATTTGTGGAACATGGCCTGTTTGGTTAGAAATCAGCTATTCCTCAACTGATTTGGATTAAATTTGACATGAAATACGGAAATGAGATTCTAAAATGATTTTTCTATTTTTCTATATCCGGGACCCTACGCTAACTTTAGAAGTTTTACTGATGCTGCGCGTGCTCTAACCCATTTTTTCTTATTTTCCTTTGATTAGGATTAAATTTCCCGGCAGATGTATAATAAATATATCTACATACCAGTTTTTCAATTATTAATAAATTGATCAATATGAGATACTTCAACACCTGCCAAATTCTTAAAAAAAAATCAACAGACACTGTCATAAAACCTATTGTCTGTTGCAGTTTCCATAAACTATGCAGCTGTCGAGGTTTATCTGCTTTGAGGCAGATCGAAAATCGGTAAAGAAATAATCGGTAATGCCCATTCTAATTGGCCATATTAAAGAACTTTATCTAAAAACTATTTTAGAATACTATTTCGTTGGCAAGTAATACCTTCCACTACAATATTACCATTAAGTAAAAGAGATCCAAGTATCAGCACCATGTGGATCCTCACCGCTTAGCCTTAGCTACATTGCGTTCCGCAACACAATTTTGAACCCACCACGGTGCTCTGGAGTCGGTTTAAAAAAAAAGTGCGGTGTCTTCGAAATTCTTTCGCCCAACGTTTGGATACCTAAAAAGGAGTACTTTCAGACGCTACAGAAAAAAAATCGGCTCGGCGTTTTTTTTCTAGGACGAAAATACGAAAAATAATATGCCTGGAGAAGATAACGCCCTTTCATGTGTGATGATGATTCTGGATATATATACAGGGTGTCATATACATTCGCATTGGTTCATACACAGTATAATGGTAGATATAAGGTGTTCAAGAAGTGTACGGCAAGTGTTGTCACTCATAAAAGCATTATTTATTATTATTATTAAAAGCATAAAAACACAACAGAAAAAATGAAAATTTAGAGAGGTTTGTAAGATTCGTTTACGGCCCCCTCGAGGGCCTTGTCTAGACAAGAAAGAAACAAAAAACAATAGCACACATATCATAAATGAAAACTATTATATTCGCATACAGCTCGCAATAATTTGAATGAATAGTCAGGATGATTTTTTAGTACTTTGTGACGATTCCAAGTCTTACTAAAATCTGCATGGGTCGATTCGACAGCTTGTTCGCTATAAAACCCTAGTCCTCTTTTGGTTTCGGAACAAAAATCTACTACATGGTATAGTATGCCATGAATTTTTGGTGTCACAGGTATCTCGATTGCTTGATAACTAACCTTGAAATCTTCAATATATCTCTTGAAATTGGGGTCTAGTTTCAATGAGAAGCAAGAATCGACCACTTTCTTCAATTTTCTAAATGTCTCCACATACTTGACACAGCCAAGGCATTTCATGGCATCTAAAATATCCACCTTATCGAGCAAGACCTTACACGCATTTCCTTCAAATGTTGGACTACCACCATTTTAGGCTGACTTCTTCGTTCTCCAACATCATATGGTGGAAGAGGGTATTTACCCCCAACAGTAAATGCAATTCTGGAGGTGGGATTATGTCGATAATCCGCTTATTTTCTTCTGCATTGAAGAGATGTGGATGTATGCAATTATCAAATAGCTTGGCTGACTTTCTAAGTCCTCCTTCTGAACGCCACTTTTCGCATTTGGCGCGGCAATCATTGATCGTTCTGTAATTGCCCGAGTTGATTAAGTTTTTTGGGGAGCATCGCGCCATGTGCAAGGATGTGCACTTGAGTTACTCATAAGACCCGAAATAATATTGGCCAGCTTCAAATCCGTTGCAACTGTTCCAAGAAAGGAATTTATATCTATAATGCTGACCATATAAGCGAGACATTATGGTAATTTTCCTGAGTGCTAGGGGCTAAACAAAGAATAAATAATCGTTTCAACCCAGATTCGAGGAATTTTTCAGCATATCTTGTACTTGGAAGCTTTCCTTGAGGTGCCATGGGCGGTTCATCGTTCGATGACTGGATGGAAAGAGAACATTTTAGAAAACCACCCCCACCGTCAATTCCGAATTTGAGTTGTACATTGGAAATTTGTCGTTGCTCTATTACATCTTGAATGAAACTTCGCAGATTCTTGCAAATGACGCCAAACTCTGGAGAATTGACAGATTTTTCACCTTTATAGTTGTGACAAATGCAAAAACTCGTGGCTCAAAATACTCGTCAAACCGATGATTAACTTTCTGATATTTTTTTTTTGATAATTGGGTTCTATTATTCCTGGTGTGTTGGTTTCTGCACGGATGAAAGCAGCAATTCTCAACACTTTTCTAATACTTAAATCCATATCAGTTTGCATTTGACGCAGGGAATTAGCCGAAATCGATGGGACCTACGAATTCCTTGTTCTTCCAACAATATTCACGGTTAATGGTTTCCCGTGATGCTGCGAGAGGAATATTAACCCTTCGTCACGTGAGTGTGGGCCTTCTCTTTTTGTTTCGAATTGAGCCCTAATGTTTGCATGTTATTTAACAAGTTCGTGCTATTGCACACGTGATTAATTCCTCTGGCCAATAATCCTAAAGATTTACCACAACGTTTGATAACTGTTTTTTTTTAATTTCAGGAACCTTAGAGGCCTTTCCGCATTTTGTCTTTTTTCTCTCCTGGCGATTTTTATTTACGACCACTGGTGTCAGATTTCGCGAAAAATTTGGTACCACAGGGCCGGTAACTAACACACAAAGATAACATTGGCACTGGTCTCCTTTCCTAACAGATCTCGTGCTGTACTTCACAGACAGAAATTTTCCAATTTCTGAGAATTCACATCTTTTATCTTCTTTCAATGACTTGCCCAGGCGTAGGTGACAAGCTGGGGACAGTACAACTTGCACTCTTGTATAACATTCATCAAAACCCGAGATTACTTCCATCAAGTTTGATTTCACCTTTCCTTGAATGATCACCATTTTTTTTGATTTTTTCCACAACACAGACATATTTTGAAACGGTTTTCTTCGTGATTTCCACGCTTTTTATAATCCGGATAAAACATATCGAAAATAGAAAAATCAGCGATTTCAGATTATTGTTTACTCGTCAGTGCCTACCGGAATACTAAATGTAAACATTGAATTTTGGCTCTCTTTCTCTCATTCAAAACCAAAACATGCCAATTTTCTTTATAATTATCTCGAGGCGGTGTAGAAAGGGTCTTACGAACGTCTCTAAATCTTTATTATTTTTGTTATGTTTTTACGCTTTTAGGAATCACATCCATTGCCAAACCCTTCTCGGAAACCCTATAGCTATCATTATATATGTGTATGAACCAATGCGAATGTATATGACACCCTGTATATATATCCGGAATTTACATCACACATGAAAGGGCGCTATCTTCTCCAGGCATATTATTTTTCGTATTTTCGTCCTAGAAAAAAAAGCGCCGAGCCGATTTTTTTCTGAAGCGGCTGAAAGTACTCCTTTTTAGGTGTTCAAACGTTGGGCGAAAGAATTTCGGAGACACCTCACTTTTTTTTTTAAACCAACTCCAGAGCATCGTGCCACCAAACAAATTAAATCAAAAATTAAAATAAGTGCATACATTAAAAACATTAAAATGCTACACACTCCGTTGCTATATCAGATACCGTTAGACTAAGGAGTATCAGCAAAAGTGGTTTTCCTTGTCGAACACCGCAGTTAATTGCAATGCAATGCACCATGTGACCGATTTTATGTCATTTTACTTAAAGTACTAAACACTGAAAAATTTAGTTTAGTTCATCACAATTGGATAAGGTTGACCACGTAGACTGGCATATGGCCAATTTATCCGACAATATGGTCTATCCTAGAAGGGGCCTTCGGGACATTTCCAGAATCGACGCTAAATAATTATTTAAACCATGAAAAATCAGTCAAGTTTTACATTATCTGAAATATAGTAATGTTCAACACAATTAGATGCTTTCGATTAACGAGATAAACAGATGGTCCGTCTATCTGAGAACGATGAAAATAACCTGTTTCCTGATGAAAAAAATCTGTTTGGTGGTACGAAAAATCCAAAATTACAAAAAATTTAAATTTTCATATAATTTAAATTCCAATTGGAAAAATAACTAATTTAACTGTGTAATTTTTTGTTATTTTTTTTAGCATAAACTTCACACTCACCAGTATTATCACAAAAGCTGCTTTCTGTGAATGATTTGAAGCTCATTCATTTCAATCATTCAACCATTCACACATTCAATCGCCACACCATAGCCAAATAAAATATTTTGAAACGTATGTTATCGCCGTCCGACTGCGTTTAATAATTACTGAACGCGCCTCACTGCAATCAACACAACAAAAGGAAATCACAATAAAATTTTTTATTGCCACTCTCTTAGACACTCTCGTCCGATAAGGATTACGACGAATAAATAAATTAAATCGGAGAGGTGAATATACTTGTTTTACATAGTTTATTGTTTACTTTATCAAACGGATATGGTTGCGGCGAAGAATGGTTTGCGGCGAAACATCTTTATTCATCCTTCTAAAAATCGATTTAATTGTCCTTCTCTTAGCTCGATATGCTTAGCCCCGGATGTTTCAATTGCTTTTGAGAACCGATTTCCGCCGAGCCATTTTTTCAGGTTTAGAAACAGGGCGAAGTTACAAGCGGCAAAACATGGTGAATGACTCTAACTACCCGCCTCCTAATGGTGGTTTCTCCCATATCCGCATTAATAATCCTGCCTTCTAGCATCTGATTTATTAATCTCCCTAAGGAGTCGTCCACACCTAAGAAAGACAGTCCTTCCCGAACTGCCTCCGTCCTGACATTGTTAAAGGCGCCCTCTATATCGAGGAAGGATACCATACAGTACTCTTTCGAGTGGATTGATTTCTCAATTGTTCGCACCAGGGAATGCAGAGCCGTGTCCACAGATCTCCCTTTCCAGTACGCATGTTGAGAAGTCGCTCACTTACTGGGTTTTATTTTTGTACGTATGTACACGTCGATCAATCTTTCCAATGTTTTCAACAGAAAGGATGATAGAGTTATTGGTCTTAGGTCCTTTGGGTAGGTCTGTGAATTCTTTCCCGTTTTCGGGATGAAAATCACCCTAACCTCCGTCCATTTCCTAGGAATATAATTCAGTTTTAGACACCCCTTGAAGATCACCTCCAGCCATGGGAGAATGATCGACGAGTGTTTTTGCAGCTCTGCTGGGATGATACCGTCCGGGCCAGCCGATTTAAAGGAAATTAAAAACTCAACCGTCTGCTGTTAAGGTTTTGGCAACAATTATTTGGATGACTGAGGCAGCATTTCATAGAGTAATTCCGGGCTGGTGCATTGTCATTTTCGAAGAGAACTTTTTAATCCAAAATATTCTTCTGGAATATTACGTATGCGCTCGTCTGATATGTATACAATATCTTGGATTTTGTTGTGTTTACCATTTGTTTCCTTTGTAGTGACCTCTGCGGGCATCCTGCTCCTCTCAGCGGGGCATTGCTGGCGCTAGTTCGACCCGGTATAAACTACAATTTTTAAGGATTACCGTAATCAAATTCTTCAGATTTATAACAACGATTGTTCATAAAAAACTATCATTCAATGAAGCTTAAGTTAGGAGAATTTAGAATACATCATCAAATGCTAGTTAAAATTAGCTAAGCTTTAAAGTTGAATTAACAGTAAATATTTGTTAAAATATTTTAAAAGTAAAGAATAGTGTTTACAAAATTGAAGAAAATAGCAAACTTAATAGAACTGCCAATAGTAGAATTTACTATCAAGCACAAAATAAAGCAAAGTAGCCAAAGTTTATTAAACAAAACAAAATAGAGCGTAAATTGATTCAATGAGCTTTTATTATTTAGACCAGTGGTATACAAGCAGAGCACCCTGTATTTTATAGAGCCATAATCAAAAAATCTAAGCTTTTATAAGGGAATTAGAAACGAGGAAAAGACGAAACTTTTCATAATAAAACACACAAAACATATGGGAAATCACTTTTTTTCCTAAGACAAATTTTTAAATGAAAACGTTACAAATTCTTAATTATGATTTCTGAAATACTTTCATAAATGTTTGAATTTCAACATATATGAATGTCGTTTAAGTAAATCGTTTTCATTTTCTTGTAATAATTGATTTATTTAGACCAAAATATAAAAAAAATTCATAACAGCATTCTGGTCAAATTAATATAAAAGCTTACTACGATTCGTTTGGTCATTAAGTCAATATACATTACATAGATGGCAGTGATGGCCGTGAAAATTTGGAAAAATCGTTTCAAAAATTACCACCTGGGGAAATTTCAAGTTCAAAAATTGTAGGAAAAGCAAAACAAATTCACAAAATATAGGAACGTGTGATAATTTTGTGATTAAATAATTTTTTTTCGTATTTTTCTGTAACCATTTTAGACATCTTTCGTACACTAGTAAAACTAAAGATAAATTTAGCAAGTATTATTTTAATTTGTCAGAGCCAACTTTGATGTATTTTTCAAAATGAAAGTTCGAAAAAATATATTTTAGAAATAATTTAATTTTAATATTTCTGCAATTAATATTTACTTAATATCAATATGGCCTTCTTGTATATCGATGGCAGCAACGTAGAATGAGATATCTACATTTTTGACGATTTTGAGTTTTTTACATAAATAGGCTTTAAATACAATGTTTTATAAGTGTGCAAAATTTTATACGAAAAAACTTCCTTTTTCATGTACTTTTCCAACGTATAAAACGACATCTGCATCTATTTAGACAATACAACGACGTATAACCGCATAACTTAACTTATTTCAATATACGTCATATAATACCGTCAATATTATAAATTGTAATGACTGTCGCGCAACGGATCGCATCGGCAAGAGTAATCGAATAAAAACCTAAAAATGAAGCAAAACTAATAAACAAAAATAGAGATAAAGAGAAAATAAAAAATATTGGCGCACCAGCGTGTTTTGGCTCTCTCGTGTTTAATTTATCTTGTATTAATTGTATCATGGACCAGTAGTATGTGTATTGATCTGCTGTGTGTTATTATTATTACGTATTTTTTTAGTTCTAAAAGTGCAGTGTTGTGCATAATGTATACGAGATATAATAGATTATTTGACCGTAAGTATTGAAATGATTTTTTGATTATTTTTTCATTATACTAATTAAACACGTCGGCAAATAAAATTATACAGGAGAGCATAAAAACGAAGAAGGGTCAAAAAAATCGATTTTTTTTTATTCTCGATTATTGCACAGTGAACCTTCTTCTATCATCTGATCGTGTTTCCGAATCTGAAAACCGCTTCATTCATATAAAAAGTTTTGATATGTGATACCATGTCTCTTTGACTTTCTTCTCGAAAATTGAATTTTTTAACAAGGTTCGTTAAATTACCTTGTGAGGTCCAATTTTTACGCTAGAGATCTTATTTTTTTTTTGTTTTAAAGCTGAAAGTAAATGCTAAAATACTGATGTGAAACCAAAAAAAAAAAATCCGACTTAAGGTTTGGTATGGTTTCGGTATATATTGAAATTCTTTATTTATTTAATTATTTAAATAATACATATATTTATTTTATACATAATATAGGGCTATAGGGAAACGTCGTCTAAAGCGGCTAGTTTTATTTTTGTGATTTAAAATCTATTAGTTTTTTATGAAGAGCATTTTAGTTTATATTAAATTTCACTAATCAAGCGATGTAACAATTTAGTATTATCTATAGTTTATTTTTCAGGGGCTTTTCCCACACCATCTATAGTAACATCGCCATCAGTAAGCACAGTACCTTCAAAATGTAATTTATTTTCGTCAAGTTCGAGAAATAGATTTGCATTTGAAGCAGAAACATCAAAAGAATGTTCATCGGGATCAGTAACTCCTGTGCCTTCAGAATATAATTCATTTTCGTCACGTCCCAGAAATAGATCTCCATTTGAAGCCGAAACATCAAAAGAATGTTCATCTCCATCAACCAATAATGGTAGAAAACGACGTAAGTTCCCAGTTGACACTTCGATTAAAAAAAGGAAACTTAATAAAAAGGACTTGATTGATTCAAAACGCAAATTTTTGAAAAACCCCGGTAAAGAACATTTTTCTAGATCAGGAAAAAGACAGAAAAGAAAAATGCTTAAGCCAACTTGCAGTAACTGCAGATTAAAGTGTAATACCAAAATTTCTACAGAAATAAGAGAGAAGGTATTTAACGTGTTTTGGGATCTAGGTGATCATGGCAAACAATGGACATTTATAGGGAAAAATACAAAACGATTTCCTAAAAGGCGAGTCACAACTGAAACAGATTCTAACCGAAACTACAGTGTGCAATGTTTTCTTCCAATCACTTCAGACAATAGTGACAGAACTGCACAAGTAGTACAAGTCTGTAAAATTATGTTTCAAAATACATTATCCGTTAGCAACGCCTTTATTAATACTGCAATGAATAAATACAATCCTACAACAGGTGTTTGTGTAAATGATCATAGAGGTACACATTTCAATAGAAAAAGGATTTTAACAGATGCTGTTAAAGAAAGTGTTTGCAATCATGTAAATTCCTATTGTCCCGTCGAGTCGCACTACACCCGAAAAGACACAAGTAAATTGTATCTTGACAGTAGTTTAAATTTTGCGACTATGTTTAAAATGTATCAAAGCTGGACTGCGGAAAATAATATTACTGAGAAAGCTGAGACACTGCGACAATATCGTGATATAATCAATTCGAAAATGAATGTTGGTTTTTTTACTCCTAAAAAGGACCAATGTGATATTTGTACTGCTTACAAAAATAATTCGTCAAAAACTGATCAAACTGAAAATGAATATACAGAGCATATACAAAACAAAAATATAGCACGATCACTTAAGTCGGCAGACAAAAGTCTGGCAGTTACTAGTCAAAATCAAATTTCGGCAGCAACCTTTGATTTCCAAAAAATACTTACTTCTCCTCATGGAGAGACTAGTTCATTTTATTACAAGCGCAAATTATCAGTATTAAATTTCACAATTTTTGATATGGGACGTAAGTTAGGATTTTGTTATATGTGGGATGAGACCATTGCCAAACGGGGATCTAATGAAGTGGCCAGCTGTCTGTACGATTACATAAAAAAAAAATCCGGAGAAGGAATTAAAGATTTTCGTTTTTGGTCAGATAATTGTAGGGGTCAAAACCGCAATCGAATCGTTTTCTTTATGTATTGCGACGCTGCCAGAACACTTCATGTTAAATTTTGTCATCGGTTTTTGGAAAAAGGTCACACGCAACAGGAAGGAGATAGTGTTCATGCAGTTATTGAACGCTTCTCCAAAAGAAGAATGATTTATACCTCTGAAGAATGGTACTCATGTGTAAGATGGAGTAAGTCTTCCGAACCGGCCTACGAAGTCATTGAAGTATCCCAAAATGATATTATGGATTTCAAATCTTGCATAAATCAATTTAAATGGTTTAAAAATTCCAAAAATGAAAAAGTCAAATGGAACCGGGTTCGAGAAGTGAAGTGTGAACCCAATAATCCAACTGTATTAATTTACAAATACGATTTAAATGAAACTAATCCAATGGTCATAGATTGCTCTCGACGAATTAACACCAGAGCACACAAAACTGATAATTTACAGCTTAAAAAAGCTTACACTGAAAGTTTGCCAATTACAACTGCCAAGTATAAAGACTTAGTAACACTTTGCCAACAACAATTGATACCTTCACGGTATCACAGTTTTTATGAAAACTTAAAGCATAGTCTTTCTGAAGAGTTTGATTTAGATACATAATTATTAAAAAAAATATTTTTTGTGACTGATTTTAATTCTAGAACTAGGAGGTTATAATAGATATTATTATTTCTTGAGAATTTGAATTTTTTTTATTTTTATTGAAATGATTTTATTATTTTTATTGTGTATTTCAATTTTAAGTTGTTTAAACTTATGAAGAATTTTAATTAAAATGTTTTACAAAATATTTTAATTTATGAGAATGAATTTATTTTTCTTTTGTTATTTTTATTTTAGGAGTATTTATATTAATTATTGGGAATATGAATTACTTTTATTTTTGCTGAAATGTTTTTAATTGAAAGTTCATTTATTTTATGGAGATAATGAAACTGTTTTTTTAAATAAATTTACATTTTTTTGTTCAAAACTACAATCTATTTTGTTTTAATAACTTTCTTGAATGTTAACAAAAAACAAGCTAGTATCTTGTTAAATATTTTTAAGAAATCAATACATAATAACGAGATTATTTAATTTATTGTCACAGACTGAACTTGGAATGTAGCAACCGACATCTGAAATTTAGGAAAAGAGGACAAAAACACTAGAAACTAAGAAAATAAGAATGACTGGACCTTGTTGTTCATTTTCTAAAATCATATTAGTTAAGAATTTATATTTTATTATCTGATGCAAAAAAACCATATTTTTAAATAATTTTTGGTACTTTTCTGATATATGCCCATGTGTATATTGCCGCATACTCCTAAATAGTAGTATGTATGTATATACATTCATATATATATATAAATATATGTGGCGATATACACATGCGGCATATAACAGAAAAGTACCTAATTTTTTCTTCCAGTGTAGAAACAGATATATGGCAGTTAAAGCATTTAGCCTGAATAAATAATTTTTATTTGTCCGACGTAGAAAGAGATAACTGCAAAATTTCAGAAAAAATATATTTTGTGATGTTATGATGTATGTTTTAACGGTATCATTT
Organism: Tipula vernalis; assembly: GCA_958295665.1. Lineage (NCBI taxonomy): Eukaryota > Metazoa > Arthropoda > Insecta > Diptera > Tipulidae > Tipula > Tipula vernalis. The sequence continues at coordinate 19,972,412 of OY282560.1, forward strand.
TATATAGCGGTGTTTCGATTTTGAACAACCTCTGTTTATAATTGTAAAAAATATCACGTTTTTACGGTTAAAGTGTTCTCCTGTAAAAAGTTGTTTTCGCAGATATCTCATTCTACGTTGCTGCCATCGAACAATAGTTCTTAAAGATATGTAGAAAACTTTTATATAAACATTTTATAATATTTTTGCTTTTTTCATTGAAAAACATGAAGCTAAAAAACACCATTTTTACTATGGATTCCTATGGAAATCAGTGAAAAGTTATACCACTAATAAAGCTTCTAAAAAATACGTCATTAAGATTATGGCTCTATACTCTAGAAGACTCTGATATAAGGCGGCAATTGAACAACGCGTTAATTATTAATATCTAGGGGGACCATATAATATAGCATGTTGGGATGAGTGGCCGTGAGCCGCATGCCGCAAGGCCGAATAACTATTGCAGTGACCCTCATACTCATTCCAGAGTGTTAAATCCAGTATGTTGTCAACAGTTGGATTCCAAGCACTGAGTGAAGTTTTATATCATATCATATAATATTGTGAAATGGCACAAATTTTCAGCAAATAAATTTTTAACGCTGTGGATGCTCTCTAACCGGAGTAATTTAAATTCTTAAGGATTTTCAACAGTATAGAGATGTATAAGTGGATCTAATTGTTAAACGTCGAAGATGAAAATACGTGTCAGTTCTAAATAATCTAACAAGGAAACCTTTTGAACTGTCAAATTCAAAAAATTATAAAGCTGTTCTAAGTTGTAGTACTCTATGAGACATTAACAAAACCAAGCCCCGGGGGTTAAAACCACCCTTTAATTTAATCTCAAAAAATTTATTTTTTTTTTTTCGATGTACCCCGACTTCTACTCCACTTTTTTTGATAAAACAAATTGGTAATTATTTCTCATAAAAAGTACAAAAGTAAGTAAAGTAGTAAATTAGATTATAATGGTTGTATATCTATTTTTTAGGGGATTAAATTATCTTTTTTCGCAAATTAAGGCGTGGTTTTAACCTCTAAAAAGGGCTTGGTTGCCGATTACAAAAATGGTTTCGTTAATGTCTCACAAAGTAATACAACTGAGAATAGTTTTTATAATTTTTTGAATTTGACAGTACATAAGGTTACCTTGTAAGATTATTTGTGAGTCTGTGATTTGGCGTCATGAGGGTGGAAGATTTATATTGTCGTGGCGAATTGTGATATTGGAGAAGAGGTCTCAAAATTTAAGCCTGCCCAAAATAACAAAAAATGTTTGTAAAATATAAATGGTTGGTTCTTGGTTTGGTGATCTTTAACCGACGCTTTGTGGGGAAAGTGTCGTTCGAGCAGCCGGATAGACCCAATTTTTAATTTTTATTTCAAAATATAAAATTTAGTATTGTACGTAGAAAATTGTTCAGCAGAATATTTATGTAAACTCGCACTCAAGTCAGGAAATGTCTACATTCAGTGCGAGTTTACGTAAATATTCTGCTGGCAATTTTTCAGCAGGCAACTAATCGACGTAGTCTATTTGGTAAATAAATTTCCCCTTCCGAATAAAATATTTTTAAATTGCTTGCGATTCTGCTGAAAATTTTTCAACAGAATATTTGCGTAAACTCGCAGTTAGTTTTACATTTATTGTACATCAAGGTAAAAACGCATTGAAAAATGTGTAGAGATAAAATAGAGACATCTACATTCTAAAATGGAAACACCAATTTTGCTAATTATTTTGGATTTCAATTTGACATATTTTTGGCGTAGCTTGTGGAACCTATTTGTTCGACTTTATAGATAACTTAACAGGGAAATAATTTAAACCAATCAGAAGAGAAGTCAAATTTACGAAATATATTAAATTATTTGAGTTGGGTAAAATCAGAGATGGGCAGTGTCGAAAACTGGTATTTATAACACAGTTTTCGAAATTTTTCGGCCCGAGTTCTTGACAGACATTCGAAACCAATGTTTTCGGCGCTTTTGACTGCGAAAAAAATTGAAAAATATACAATTTTAGCTGCATTTACGTCACAAATATTGTCAACAGTTAGAACATTCTGGATATATTAATGGAATCGAACCCGAAACTTCATACGACTCACCCCTATTTGACCACTAAACATTTGAAACATTCCTTATTCTATATAAGAATACGGTGGGACAATAAATGCTAAATCAACATGTGTTTTCGGAATGAATGGCGATGCTTACATAATTTATTCAAATCGTATATTTTACGAGTAAGTTATGTGAGAAGAAGATAACCAAAAAATATAAAAAATGTACTCGTATATTCTTGAACCAACATATAACTTGTTGATTTTAATGGTCTTGCCAACTAAGAATTTCAGACAGTATCTCTTCATCTTGTCCTTGGTAAACATTTTATTACATTATTCAACTCATGTTTGTATTCTGTAACAGTTTTCGCGTCTTCAAAAAAAATATTTTATTCCCTGATAAATTCATCTGCAATGAATACAATTATCCGTTCAATGCGCAAAATAAAATCAAGTTCAAGGAGAAATATTTTTGTATACAATTTTGGCAGAATTGAACAGCTATGAGTTTTAGAAAGCATAACAATCAATGAAATTCTATTCTTCATGTTCTGTGTTCCAACAATGGAAGTGTAAAAGAATCTCTCAAAGTAAAAAGCGAACTGCCTTATAATCTAATAATCTAGATTTTGTTTTATTCAATGTTGAAGTATTTTTTGACGTATAGTTTGCACATATCGTCATACTATGAAATGGGAGAAAAAGTGTTAGCATTTTAAAATGTTCACCTTCTACGAGAAATATCCTTTGCAATAAAATATTGTACGAATAAAACCGGCTTACCAGTTCGCAGTGAAACGTTTCGAAGTGGATGTTTTGTGAAAATATCCAGTTGCACACATCCGTAGGCCCCTTACTCTCGATTGTTTAGGTACATTAGAACAATTTCAGTTGAAATATTGCATTATGTGTTTTAAGTTTATGTTTTCAGTTTACATATTTACCAATCTTGTTTATTTTTTGTGTGCAGACAACTTTTCATTTTTGCCTAAAAAATTACACCTAATAAAATATCTATTGGACTATTATATGGCACAATCAAAGAAGCGATTGAAAGGCCTCATTTTTCCAAATATTTCAAATAACTTCAAGAATCATGATGGGGCTTGCGAACGAGCAATCTTAGCAAATAAATGATGAAATTCAATCGCAAGTCCCGGTTTCCACCGATTTGTCGTTTTGATAACAGTCAGTTAAATGTATGTTGCTTGCTCCAGAGTGTTAACGGCAAAAATGTATTCACTGAATAGAAAAAATAAAAATATTATTTATCCAATCGCATTATTTATTATTCATTCAATATTTATTTTTTTTTTCTGGCGTTGCAGAGCACGCAGGGTATTTGCAAGTTAAATATAAAATAAAATTCTGTTAAAATTGAGGAAGAGAAATAAATAATAGTTAGTAATTGGTTTTTGAGATTTAATTGGCCAAACTCTTGTTCTAGTTAAGTTTTAAAATTTTCCCTCTACCAATTTTTTTTTTTTAAGTTCATGGGATTGTAGATGTAACTTTATATATATTTGATGATCCTTGTGTATCAACAAGTATATTTTAAACAAAGCATCAAACGTAATTAATTTATGTTTGTAAGCTTAGTGTATATCCAATGTACTAATCCTCCATTTTAATTAACAATATCAACACAATTTGTGTTTGCTGTTTTCACGTATTTGCTTCTGTGTACAAAACTTCAAATTACGTGTGTACACAATTTTCAATTTTTTCGAATATCTCAACAAGTTTGTTGGAAAATAAATTTTCAATTAATCTTCCTTACGTCTTTATTTTAATATATATTTGTTTACTTTTAAGTGAGTATCGTTGAATGCAAAGGACGTTTTCTATTGTATAATTTTGATGTTGTAACAAGAACATTTTAAATTTCCAATCAATGGAATATTCTATTATGAATAAAATAATAGTTGACAATCTGTTGAAATGAAATCGAAAATCGTTTAAGTTGTTTACACAAAGGTTGTTGAATTTTATATTGAGAATTTCTACCTCTACCCGCACTCAAAAAGAAAATAAATATCAGCGGAAAAATCATTTATCTGAATAATAAGAAGAACAGAGAGGAAAGTAAAAGCGGCTAATTTTTGTTGGTCGTGCAAATCCCATTGAACAGAGTAGGATATTGAACACTTATTCTCTAACCACATGTCCGTTCACCACCTTTTTAATTAGGAACAATTAAAAGCTCAAATTAGAGCAGAATTCTGAAACCAAAATTTGCAGAATTTGACTATAATTGTTAATTTTTTGAATTTCAAGCGGACAATCTGTATAGATAGTAGGAAACCACAGTCATACCTCAATTCGACCTCGTTTAGAGTCAGATACTTATGAATGATGTGCTTGTATTTTATGAAATGTCGGCTTGATGTTTCTGTAAGCAAGACTAACAAGATATAAGTATATGGCATAAAACAAACAATAAATCTATTATCTAGGTATATGAAGATAGCTGACCTGCTGACACCTAGATTGACAAACGAACAGTCATCACTGATTCAGGAGATACCAAAAAGTGTATAAAACCACAAAAAAGGGGATTTCCAAATTTTTGAAACTTATAAAGAAAGTAAAGACTTGGTGATTGATATATTTGATTGGCTTTTACCACAAGTTCCCTAAGAAGAAATTTGAATGGTAATTAAAAAATTATAAATACTGATTTCTTTTATTGTTCAATTAATTTCATTGTCTTTATTTAGTGAGAGATTTAATCACAATATTATTTAATGCCTGTGTGCTAAAAATATAATGATATAGGTAGAAATTTAATACGGGTTAACAATTTTCTTCAATCGCACATAAAAAACGAGAATAAAAATAATTAAAAGAGACATCATAATTTTGTTTTAATTAAATTTTTGTGATCCCTATCATGTTCATCGTCCCAATGTCATAAATGTTAACCAATAAAAAAAAGGTATTCAATTTTTTTTAAATTTTAATCTGATTATATATGACGACCTCTGTAAGAAGATAATATAACGTGTATCAGATTCGTAAAATTTTATTACTCTTGTGAACCTGACGTACATACATAGGTGCTAAAAGCGTAAAGGATTTCTCTTTGTACTGAACGAATACGATTAATTTCAAACGCTGACCACTGACAATGGTGAAAAATAACCAAAAACGGGTACGCAGAATGAAGCCAAATTCAAAACTTAATAAAACATATCTGTTCGCTTAATAATATTTTGCGTCCAAACAAAAGTTCACCGTAATGACTGTTAGTGATTCCGAACGTACAAGATAAGATTAAAAATAAAATTACAGTTCGATGAATTAGTTAAAATTTCTCTATAAGTGGTCTGCTGCACAGCGCCTTTATAATTCAGTACCAAAAAGGATCTGTTAGGGGAGGAACTAAAGGACATCTAAACTCATATTTTGCGATTAATTCAAAATGTTTCGTAAATTTTCAAAATTGGACTGACTTTTAATAATTTAAGAATTTGATTAATATTTTTCATTTTTTTTTTTTTTTCAATATTTCCATCCAGGAAATTTGAAAACGTAAGACAAAGTTTGACCTGCAAAAATTCATAATTTCAGACAATTTTATAAGACTTGTAATGAAATTTTCACTTAGAATAATTTTAAAATTTCAAAACTTTGAAAATTTCGGAGAATTAGGCCCGCTGCACATTTCAGCTAAGCTAAGCTACGCGATGTGATCTAGGTGCACAGCTTTCGGTTGTAAATAAAAAGATTTAATGGAACGTTGCACACTTCAGCTAAACTATGCGAGCTATGTTTTTTGTTTAGAGCGATGCAAACTATCTTAGCTCGAGTTGTCTTCGCTTTGATATGCCAGCTAACATCGCTCACATATACACTGATGTTTTTGTATATTTTATTATTAACTCGTAGGCTACTTAGTTATATTAGGTATCGTGTCATAAATCATAATAAATGAATTATGCAGAAAAATCAATGTATGTGTGAGCCATGTAACTAGCTGAAATATGCAACGGAGTGAGCTAAGCGGTCTAAACTATGCTAATATGAACTGCGTTTCACGTTTAGCTTACCTGAAATGTACAACGGGGCTTAAAGTTGTTAATTTTTTATTTTTTATTAATATTATTTAAAATAAATTTTATTTATTTATTTTATGTACATATAATCTAGTCTCCTGAACTAATGAGCAATTTGTTTCTGACTTAATTTACTAACTTAAATTAATCTATGGCTTCTTCCCACTGGCGTTCCATTTAGATCAGCACAATGCTCCTTAAACTGACAATCACACCTGCACAAAAGGTTTGTTTCTTTTAAGTCTGCGTACTAAATGCGTGATGCTTAGGAGCTGAGTTGCCTCAATGTTCACATGTTGACGGAGACTTTCTTCATGTCTCCGTACTTTTTCCTGGATTTCGTTTAATATGAGGTTCATTTTAAGGTCTCCCTATGAAGGTCATTGTTCCTGACATACCAAGGTGCATCAACGATGTTCCTTAATACCATGTTCTGAAATCTTTGGATGATATTTATGTTGCTCCGTTTGGTACAACCCCAAAGCTGAATACCATAAGTCCAAATCGGTTTCAATATTTGTTTATAAAGTAGAAGCTTGTTGTATCTTGATAAAGAAGAGTTCCTTCCCATCAGCCAATACATTTCTCTCTGTTTAAGTCTTAATTCTTCACTTTTCTTCTTGGCGTGTGCTTTCCATCGTAGTTTAGCATCCAGGGTCATGGCGAGATACTTAGCTGTGTTCGCATGCGGAATTATTTCCCGATTTATGGTAATCGGAATATGTTCGAATTGTCTGTTTGTAAAGTTGATGTCAACTGATTTAGCTTAATTTAGTTTTATTCTCTACCTTTTTGTCCATTTATATATTTGAGTTATAGCTGAATGTAACTTCTGTGTTGATTCTTCGTTGCATTTTCCAACAGCTAAGATCGCCGTATCATCTGCAAAGGTTGCCACAGTGTTGTTTTCTAATGTAGGAAGATCATATGTGTATAGTAGGTATAAAACCGGCCGTAATACACTGCCCTGTGGAACTCTTGCAATGATTTCTTTCAATTCAGAAAATGTATCATCTAACTTAATCCTAAAGAACCTATTTTTCAAGTAAGATTCCAGTATCTTAGCAAATTGCATTGGTAGAAGATTCCTTAACTTGTGGTTAAGTCCTTCATTCCATACTCTATCAGACGCTTGTGCAACGTCTAGAAATACTGTTGAACAGACTTTTTTCTTTAATGCTTTCTCAATTGTACTGGTTATTCTATGTACTTGATCAATTGTTGAGTGTTGGTTGCAAAAACCGAACTGATGATTTGGGATCAAGTTTTTACTCTCGATTATCGGATTTAATTTTTTTACCAGAAGCTTCTCAAACAGTTTGGACATGACTGGCATTAGCGAAATTGGCCTATAAGACAATGTTATGTGTGGCAGTTTCCCAGGTTTTGGGATCATAATTGCTTCTGCAATTTTCCATAAGCTTGGTACACATTTGCTTCTAATTGCTGCATTTATAAGATTAGTGAGTTTCACCAGAGCTTTCCTTGGCAGTTCTTTTAAGATTTCTGCAGTAATAAGACCCAGGAGCTTTTTTCGTATTCATGTTAAATTTTTTTTGTTAAAATTTTTTGAGTTAAAAAATAGTTTTGTCAAATTTTTAAAGGGGTGGGAAAGGGGGCTTAAGTAATTGGTCTACAAATAGCCCAAATGTCATCCTCACCTGCACGTGGTGCACCCTGCTAGATAACTAACGAGGCTCTGGCGACCGAGACACGGCGGTGTAACCGATTATCGAAAATTGACTAAATGATGTTCTCAAACCAGACCCACTACCAACTCGTACTGGTCAGAGTGGTAGATGCTTTATGACCAGTAAAATAAACAATGAATACAACTAATTCAGGAAATTGTACCCCACGTGGTAACCCAGCTAATCAGCGGGCAAATCCACCCTCTAAGGAGGCTGACTCAAAGGATTCTGGGGTGAGCCAATCATTGTTTAACAGCCCTTCTGGGCAACCCAACCCATTTAAACAACAATCCAGGGTAGGAAGATCACCACCACCAATAGCGAACACCTTAGAAAGGGATAACGCCGAACTGCTCAATAGGATTTACGAAATAGAAAAGTTAACGTTAAATCTAAACGAAGATCTCAAAAACTTACAGCGAGAAAACAAGGAGTTAAAAGATGCTCTAAATGCAGTAATGTCCGAGAAAGAAGCCACTAAGATAAGCGATACCAACGATCATATAGAGGTTATGTATGAAACAGACGAGGAAGAACTCAATAGAAAAATGGGATGGATTCTGAACCGTAACAAAAAAAATAAGAAACGTAAGATGAGTAAATCACCACAGATTTCACCCGAATCGAAACAATCAGTTGAGCAGCTTCCAACCGGAAGTAGGCACGTGCAACAGGAGGATAAAGCTCAGGTTCCGTCGGAACAGAAACGATCAAGTAATGAACTCCCAACCGGAAGTAATGTACAACTGGAGAAAAAAGTGCCACGGCCACCTCCAGTAATAATATCTAATTGCAATAATTATCAGAGTATTAGAAACATCATGGACAACAATCATATAAAGTTTCAAGCTACAGCTTAAAATAGTGGTGATATCAAAATAAATATCACAGACGGTGATAGCTATAGAAAGTTAACAGGAGCTCTTAACGAAGAAAAGACAGCGTGGTATTCCTACGAAGATAAGCAGACAAGGCAAACCAAAGTCATTGCTAGGAAGCAACACGCTTCATGCAAACCAGAAGAGATAAAAGAGTATCTTTTGGAGAAAAAATACAAAATTAAAGAAGTTACACAGCTGCTAAAAAGAGGTGATAAAACACCTCTTCCATTATATATGTTGTCTTTTGAAAGAACAGAAGACATTGAAAATATTTATGCAATCAGCGAAATACTCCATATGAAAGTGCAAATAGAAGCAGTTAAAAAATCTAAACTGATCTCCCAGTGCAAAAAGTGCCAAGTCTACGGACACACGCAAAACTTTTGTAATGAGGAGCCCAGATGTGTGAAATGTGTAGGAAAAAACCGTACGGCTGAATGTACGAAACCAAAAGACACCCCACCAAAATGTGTCAACTGTGGAGAGACACACCCAGCCAACTACAGAGGTTGCATTGTTATAAAAGAGCTGCAAAAAATTCGCAAAAAAACAAGGGAAACTTCAATAATTACCAGGCCAGAAATTAACTCAGCCTCAACAAGAATACCTACAAATTTAAGGCCACACTAAACATTAAACCAGCCATCAAGAACTAATCCAAATGTAACATTTGCTGTTGTACTATCTACTGGAAGTTCGAGAATACAACATAGTTCTCTTTTATTTAATGATTCAAATAATAACCAAACTAATAAAATACTACAAAATATTCTTGATAGACTTAGTTCACAAAAAGAAAAGCAAGAAAAAGCCCTTATATCAATCCTACAAAGGCTCACCCTACTCGAAAAACATGGCAAATAATTTAAAAATTCTTGCATGGAACTGCAATGGTATATTGCAACGACAAAATGAAATACAACTATTTCTTGATTTAGAAAAAATAGATATATGTTTATTATCTGAAACACACCTTACTACTCAAAGTCATATAAAAATCCGTGGCTACAATTATCATCAATTATTAATCACCATTTTCACCAAATTTACAAATTTTTGACCTCCTGTATCTTATGCAACAACAACAACAACAACAAAAATCGAGTTCTACAATAATTTTTTTTTACCCAGGACTTAACATTCAAAACATAAAAATCACAAAATTAAAACATGACTTCCAAAATTTGTGATTTCACGTATTTTTCACCATACTATATATGTTTCCATATAAGTAACCTTTTACGGTTTAAAAAAACTTGTCAGTCAGGCCCAACGAAAAGGCCGCAAGAAATTTGATTTTAAAAAAATTTCTTAATCTAACACAAATATCGCACCCAAGTGGCCATATTATTTTATGCGCAGTCGAAGATCCCTTCTCCAAAAATTATAACAACTTCTAAAAATTTAGAAGATAAGTGACCTACGATACGCTGTTCCAATCTGGTCGAAAGATCATCCCCAAGTGGCCTCATATTTTTAATAAGTAAGTCGATGAAACATGAAAAATTGACGAAACGGAAAATCAAATCAAATGAAACATGTAAAAAGAGCAAATTATTTAACGCTATTGTATTCTTCGCGCAAAATATTGCTAAATATTATAATAAAGTAAACATTTTTTTCATCTCGAGTTTGGGACAAGTAGGAGTGGCTTATATTATTTAAAGTGATTTGATTGGTAGAGAGTTCGTAAATAGATACTATGATCTATTATAAATTGTCGAATGAGCAGAACTGAATAGATTCAAGTTTAATTATTTAGAGTTAAATTACCATCACTACCATGAATACTGCAGATGCAGCTTTGCAACATATAAAAAGTTCATTTTTGTAAGAATAATTGTGGCTGCAAGAAAGGCTGAATCTTGAAGAATGTGGATGACGCAACAAGCGGCTAAATCGTAATCAGTGAACCCCGAAAATCCCTTAGATATACATGTATATTTTTCCAAATTACGCAAAGGCGAGCGTCAAAAAATTCGCAGTTAAACAATTCACCATGCGGCGATTCTGTACGAAAATGATAAAGAAAGCCAACAGTTTGTCCTGTTCCTTTTTGATTTTGACGAAAGTCGCTGAAAATGTTGTCTACATAAAATAACTTAACTCATACATTCTTATTTTTTTTTACGGTATTGTGCGTTGGGGTAGGGTCAGCTCATTCTCAAAAGCTAAATAACTGATTTTATTGATTGATGGCTCACATCAAAGGAAATACACTCTTTATTGATATAAGCTGCTTAAAAACACTAGTCCTGATCTGATGACATTGTCGAAATCATTTTTACAAGTACACACCTGACTTATTTCGTTATCTTCATAAAAATTCTGCACCAACACATCGATTTCTAGAACAAGAGTTTCTTTTCTTCCTGAATCTTTTTTGCTATTTTTGCCATACACTACGACACACCGAAGTTGTTTTCATATTCATACAATTTTCCATAAAATCATATTCTTTTCATTTGTTTTTGTAGAACTTTCATATTTTTCTCGTAATTGTTGAATAAATTCCATATTATCGTTTGCAATATCATTGTCAGCATATCCGGAACTAAAGGGTAGTTTTGAAATGATTCTTTAGATTTTTTTTTTCTATACCTTCTCGAAATTTTTATTCTTTATAACTGTCACTCCTTCTTTTAGTAAACTAATGCCCTGTGCATTATCTGAATCCGTTATACATCGACGGACTTTTCGAGATGTCGATGAAGCTTTATATTTCTGGCACTTTAACTTTCATGACTGAATATTTAATATTTTTACGTTTTTAAATTTTAGTTCAAACTCAAGGTGACGAATTAAAGCATATTTATATGGAACTGATTTGTTGATTCAGTTTCAGAACCCACGTTTACACAGCTGCCCTTTAAACTTTTTAGGCAATAAAACCTTTAGACTGATAGATTGGAGATTCGTGGTGATGTGATAATAAACCATAAATATGAGTTAGTAGACAATATCAATACTTTAGAGTACACAAGTGCTATGTCCACTTTTAAAATTTGTGGTAAATACAAAATTAAGATGTCAGAAAAGTGTTTTTTATCATTAATGGTTCAGTTTTCTGGTGCTACAGTCGTTTAGAACACCATTTCTGAGGAAATTGAGCGAAAATTTAGAAGGACATTGAAAGAAAAGGAATTTAAAATATGGACGTAGCACTTGTGCGCTCTAAGGCAGCACTGCCCAAATGGCGGCCCGCGGGCCACATACGTTTAGTGGGTTTTTATCGGTTTCCTAGGACTCACGAGACTTTTAGGTCTGTGACCAATTCTCCCATTGAAGCAACCTACATAGTTCTTCTACAAGCTATTTTTAAGTCAAATATGATCCACATCTCCAAAAAAGTTGACCAGCGCTGCTCTAAGGTATCGAAATCAAATAAAATCTAACTTTAAGTTGAAATTTATATGACAATAGTAAAATAGTGCGTTAAAAAAAAAGATAAAATTTGGAATACTATAATCACATCAGCAAATCATTACATTACTCTTATTAACCTTTAAGGTAGTTTCTAAGACATTTCTTAAATAAGTTAATGTTCTCAATTCTTTTTATTTCTCTAGGCAATGTATTATACCCTTTAAGTCCTTTATATAGAATATTATTCTCTCTTGAATTCGTATTGAAGAAGTCGAGATGGAAATGCGATCGCCGTCTTGTCCCATATGATTGCATGTCAGAGGTGTGAAAAAGAGGTCGATTAAACTTAATTAACGCTTTAAGAATTTTAAATATTATTATTATGAGTTCGTATTCTACTATCTTCGTGAATCTTAGTTGTGGTATTTTTTGGAAAAGTTCGTTTGTTGGATGCCTTAGTGGCAGGTGGTATATGTGTTTTAGTGATTTTTTTTGCAGTACCTCTAGTTCTTCTCGCCGGAATCCAGCGCGACTACCCCATACGGGGTTAAGGTATGTTAATTGAGTTAAGATGAATGAATTATAGATAAATAACAGAGATTTTTTGATCGAAAATATATATGGACGAATCTTGGATTTGATCATCTCAATATGGTGATTCCATTTTAGTTTGGTATCCAAAATTAAACCAAAATATTTGAAAACCTCAACACGTTATATTACAACACCATCATAAAAGATATTGTATTTATTAGCAGATTCTGAGATTTTTTTATTTGTGAAAATCATATATGTAGTCTTTTTAGCGTTTAGTTGAAGTCTGTTTTCGTTGAGCCACAGGTTTAGCTAGTTCAGATCCGTTTGCAATTCATGAAACAAATTTCCTAGATTTGTGTTACTATACTTGAGAACCGCATCGTCAGCATATAATTGAATTGTTCCCTTGAAATTTAGTTTACAGATATCATTAATGTAGATGTTAAAAAGAACCGGACCAAGTATGGAGCGTTGTGGTACACCTTTTGTGATATGCAACGAATCACTTTCTATCTGGTTTACAGCTACAACTTGAGGACGGGAAGTAAGATAAGACCGGAACCAAGACAACTGCATCGGCTGAAGCTTCAAAGGCTGAAGCTTGAGGAGCAATATGTCGTGATCTACCGAGTCAAACGCCTTTCTTAGGTCTAAAAAAAGACAGGCTACAATCTGTTTTTTATCAATATTCTCCGAAATAAAATGTTTTAGTTCGAGACATGTCGCTTTAGTACTAGATGCTATAGTAAAACCATACTGTTCTTTAGCAATTATGTTATTAGTATTTAGAAAATGTGTAAGGCGAACTTTCACTATTTTTTCGTATACTTTTGATATGGAACCCTTGCCATTTTCAGTTTCTCTGGAAAATATTCTTGTGCGATTGAATTATTGGTCAAGTGGGTTAATGCTCTCTTCAACTTTTCTTGGAAAAATTGAAGGAACTTACTTGATATCCCATCCCGTCCAGAAGCTGCTGCCGTCTTCAGATGTTTAATGATATGAGTTACCTCTTCTTCGCTCACATTATCCAGATTCAATTCAACATCCACATTCTATTCTGGAATAACTAAATTAACAGGTGGCCAGGGAAAATCACACGCATGTATGAAACACGAATTCGTCTCATTTGCCACTGCCACAGGTTCATCAACTATCAAACCATCTATATTAAGGGAGATATTTTTGGTTACCAGTTAACGTTTCTTATTACATATCGCTAGCTATACCAGGCTCCAAATTCTTTAGCGTTTCCATTACAACCACTTAATTTAGATGAAAAATACTTTCCTTTAGCTTTTCGAGTTCTGGTTACAATAGTGGTTTTCAGATAATTAAACCTTTCACTGAGATGCTTGCAATCTGGATACTTGATTTTAAGCCTAAACAATTTCTCTCTCATCCTAATATCTTGGTACAAATCTTGAGTCATCCAAAGTTGTTTGAAGCGTGATCGTCGAGTAACTGGCTTGTTTTGTGTATATGCTTTAACCATTCTCTCAAGATCGTAGACGAGTTCGTCCAGACTACGACACTTGTCTATGTTTTCCCACAAGTAACTAATTTCAGCTAAATTATAATTAAAAATTTTTTAAATTGTGAACTTGCTCATTTTTGTCAACGAGTAAGCTTATTTTGATCTGAATTGCTCTGTGGTCTGAAAATGATACATCCTCCAATGAAAAGCTACGTATTATCCCAAATTGAACTGTTAAAACATGGTCGATTACGGTTGTATTACATATCCTAGTGGCATATTTGGGATCCATTTTATGTACTAGTAAGACACCATTTGAAGATAAAATATCCAAATATTGACCCACTTTAGAGTATGGTGATTCCAAAATATTTAAGTTAAAGTCCCCTAACACCATTGCTATGAGTTCGCCCAAATTTTTGAGGGTACAGGTAAAAAACTTAATTTTATTATTACAAAAACTTCAATCCAACGATTTAAAAATAAATTAACATTAAATCATCCTGGGAAAAATTTGAGTGAATTTTCTTCCAGAGCTAAACTATGGTGACCCTTTGTGTCAAAGATCACCAACATGACATTTTTTCAGAATCAAACGCTGTTTCCTCGACAAAACATAAACATGCTACCATTATTTAAATGAAAAGTGTAATTCCTTTAATATAAGCCAAAATCGCTTGCATCGGATCACTTTGAAAATTTGAGATTTTAAAAAAACTGAAAAAAAAATCTGAAAACGGGGAACGGCTCTGCTCTGAAGGTAGAAGAAAACAAAAAAATTTTAGTTCAGTTATTTCATGTACTCGTAGAGACCATTTTCAGCGTTTTTCGGTAAAATCAAGAGGAGTCGCCGCGTGCACTTAACGTCAAAATGTCTTGAACAAATTAGGAAATTTCGAAATAGATACAGAGCAGAGTTAAGAATTTCGAATATTCGAAAACTTCGAACTTCCAGAAAAATTTCCAGGATATTTCAAAATCTTTAATAATCTCCTAAAATCCTCTTGCTTTTGCTTTTACTCTCTCTTTACAAACATGAACCTTGGGCCAATATATTAACAATGTTTTTGCGTCGATTTTGCTATATATACATTTTATAATTAAAGGTACAAAATTGCACAATTATATAGATGCGCAATATTTTTGTATTGGTTGCAAACGGTTTTAGGTTCAAAAAAATACCCGACCCAATGAATTTGGGATTCTAGAGGAATTGGGTTCTAATCCCGATAGGGAAGGGATGCAGACGAAAGTTTTCACATTCTCATTACGATTGGTGAGAGCGATGGAAATTCCGAGGGAAATTTATATCCAAACAAATTGGTTTTTGAATATTTTAAAAGAAAGCCACGAAAATCCATTGGGTCGGAAATTTTTGCTGGAAAACTTTATAACTAAACTATCTGTCAATTTGGGGCATTATGCCAAATTTCCATTATGAATCTCCAGAATAGAATAAAGCTATCGCAAGTCATTGACCCTTAATTTGATACAGAAAATAGCAATTGAATTTAAATTTGAATTAAGCAGTTTCTAAAATCACAAACTATTGAAATTTTATCAATTGCAAAAGAATTTTTTTTGTGTACACCAGTATTTATTTAATAATATTGACTTATTTATAATACTAATTAACAAACATATTTAATTAATGAGATTATGTATTACGCTGCTTTACATAATATGGCACTCCTGAAACCAAGCCTTTTATTGATAATTTATAAAATGACGAAATTATCAAAAATTCGTCCACGGTTTATTTTAAGCAATTTGTAACTAGTCGTAAAATTAAGTTTTATACTGTAAATCAACTTTATTACTTTAAATTTTAACTTATTTTTTAACTTTATTTTTTTAACTAGCAAGCTCAAGGATGTAATTCTATAGAAATTATAATTTTTCTAAAAACTAAAATTACAAATTCGACAGAATGTCAACGATTTCTCAATATTATCAGATAATTTTGGAATAGTTTAGATATTTGATTTCTATTTCTATTATCTAAATATGTTCTCTACTGAATCTAAGTTGTTAATGCAATAAAACACTCAATCACAAATTTCAATTTTGTAAAGATTTCATTTTTATCGTACCGAAACATTAGTTTTAATATCATCATTTCCACAGCAATTACCCCCTAAGTAAATTTAATATTTAATAATAATGTTTTGTGGTGGAAGACGCCAAGTTAAATATGTTCGTCTTCTTACATATTCATTGATTCAAATATGGTCTGTATAAATCTTTTTGGTATATGATCTGATTGTCTCCAAAAAAATGTTTGTATACAGTGATATTTTTGTAACCAAAATGGCAATACATATTATAAAAAATAAAACCGCACCTGTAATAGCTCATCCACTCGCGGCTTAACCGATGGTGTTAAACGCAAAACTCTTGATATATTCACTGGAAATTTTAACGGCTTTTTTCCAACCATATTCACAAAACAATCAGTCACTGAGTATTTTTTTTTAAGTAAGTTGTCCATTTTTGAAAAACACACTAGATAAAATCACTTACACAATTATAATTAAAAATGTCCATCAATCAAACAACACTATAATAATTTATCGCACTAAACTTCACACTATAAAAATAAAAAAAATTATTTGAGATATTTCATCCTTGACGGCTGAATGTTGACTGAGGAATAAAATTTGTATCCGAATACTTTTATATACTCGCCCAACGTATAATGTGTAACGAGAAATAGAAAACGGAAAAATCTCGTTTTTTCTATTTTCACATACAAAATTTTCTACTTTTACTTTTTATCCCAAAGCTTTTTCAACACAATAAGCAACGCCGAAGTATTATGTTTGCAGCCATATCATCTATACAGTAAAAGATGAAATTCTCTGAATGTGATAATTGAGAGAGAGGACGATGATGTTTCATAGTTTTTTTTTTTTAATTAATTTACTATTTTTCACAACTGATTTTTCACTTAAAATTGTAAATATTTTGAAATAATTTTTTCGCGTGGCAATTGAAGACTTACTCGTACATATAAAAAAACAAAAAATAAATAAATAAACATTGTTTAGTAAAGGTAAAATTTAATTGCAATTTTCTACAATTTCCAATTTTTTTTAGTTTCAGACAACGTTCTGGTTATGGAGGAAAATCATGTTGAACGTCCGCGTGACTGGTATTTGATTGAAATTGGCAAATATTTTGGTGTAAGTTAACCGATGTAATAGAGACGGACAGAAGGTAAATTTTCTAATTTGAAATAACCTCGTCACATTTATTTATTAAGAGCATTGACATTGACGAGCGAACATTCTAGTTTGTATGCTTGGAATGGGGGATGATTTATTCGTGGTTCAATAAAAATTATAACTTTTTGTTCCCTTGGGCCAGTAAATATGATAGATAAATAGATATATTAAAAATATCATACGGCGTTTAGTTTGGATAGTAAAATTGGTAAGTTCAAGGGCGAATTTTATGTTTTTTTATTATTTTAGTTGGCAATTAGTTCTTCGTCCTTCCGCACTCAATTTTCTTTTCAAGATTTCTTTATGATATGATTGTTTTGTGGACTACACGCATTAATTATTATTGATAAAATCGTGCGCGACGTTCGAAATTTTTGTTTGCTTGTAAAACGTACGCGGGTTTTAAATGTTCGACTAAAATATTATACTGTTTTCCATTAACATTTATTATGAAATATTTTCTTAGAACTCTAATAGTTTGTCCGTAAACTAGTTCTGCAGCATTTCATTTAAAATAATCTTTTATCGCTAACCTTATGCTTAATAAAACAAAGGGGGGCTCGTCTGACCACTTTTCTAAATTAGCCCGAGCTCTGAGCGGATTTTTGAGTTGTCGATGTAATCGCGCGATTATTGAATCCATTGCTTTCAGGATGATACGCTGTGGTTTGAACTTTATCACTATCGAGATCCTCTGTCAGTGGTAATTTTCAGCGAACACTCAAAACGCGTGACATATAGTATGATTCGATTAAAGCCTTAGCGCTGTCTTTAATTGGTATTACTTCCGGCCACCTTCTATTTCGATCAATTACCGCTAAAAGGTAACGAAATCTTTTAGAGGGTGGGAGTACCCCCCCCCCCTATCCTTACTTGATAAAATTTTCCAATAGTTGATTTTATGTGCCTATAAATATTAGTTTTTTGACAATTTAAGCAATTTTCAGCCATTGAAAACGGTATTATATAAATGGTATCATATACTTGTTTGTTGGTATGAACAGATCGTCTCCTTTCACAAAATGTCAAAAAAGTTTGACAGATAGCTAAATTTCGAGCAATTGACGATCGTGTGGCGGTAGACACATTCTTTTCCCAGGCGATTGCTGAAGCTGCAGTAGGACTAAATCTGAAGCAAGAGTCAAAGACAGGGTAATTTTATTTCTGTTTTTAGTGATGCTTCGAATAAAAATGACTTGAAACTATTCCAAATTCTTATTCGACATTTTAGTGCTGGTAATGGAATTCATGTTAAATTACATGAACTTGCGTCACTCCCAGGAGAAACTTCCAAATTAATAACGGAATTGCTTGTAAAGGTTATCGAAGAATATCAACTTTCAAAAAAGCTAGTGGCATTTTGCGCTGATAACGCAAATATGAATTTTGGCGGTGTCAATCGAAATGGGAGTAAAACCGTTTTTTTAGAATCAGAAGTAGTACACTTAAGAAATTTCATTACATTTCGCAAGAATAAAAATCTAAACTTATTTCAGATAAATTGCAAAACGATAACATCATTGGAATTGATATCCATATTGCTGATTTAATGGGTTGTAACATTGAAGGTGCTTTCAACAAAATTTATGGTCGGTTTTATGTTTACACCGGATTAAGTAGGCTTATCTGTGTACTGCGGATCTCTGCACAGATGGACACTTCTTTCTCCGTTACTCGTAGGAACAATTATGGATCTTCATAATAACAAAAAACAACAAAAAGAGTCCGGCTCTCTAAAAAAAACGGAAAATGTGGACAACGAGACTCGGGTCTGTAGGCCTGACTCTAAGTCTACAAATAAACAACGGGACCTAAGCTCGAGCGAGGTTGGTCCCTCCAATCGGGTCACCAAATCAAAGCACGAACGAAGCTGGTTCCTCAAAACCAACCTATAATACTAGGAGCAAAGCCAGGAGGGCAGTGGATAATATAAATAACATCTCGCCAGAAGACAGAACAAATAAAGATAAATCCACGCTTGCGTGGGCAAAAACAATCACCAAGAAAAAGTCGGAAGGCCCTTCAGCTGGCTCACAGCTTAAAAGAAATAGATCTCAGGAGGAAAGTCCTAAGATTGCAAAGCGAACAAAACTCCATGCATGCAAATCCCAAGAGGATGGCAGCATCACGCCCGCCAATTGGAGGAAGGTGGAAGGGGCCTTAGTCACCACCTATCTGAAAGTCCTGTCAAAAAATCCAGGACCTGCTCCGACTTGTCAAGACGCAGGCTGGCACAGGAATCAGGTGAAATTGACTGCCTGTGCAGATCAGAACTCCCTGCTGCTTTATAAGAAGGCATTGGAGGGACTTGGCGAGGTATGGCCCGGAGCCAGCCTTGCTGTGATTGTTTGTACCAAAGGTAATGGTACAAAAAGGTACAATAACAATTTATCCAAATGGTTGGTTCCACGATCAAAAATAAAACCACTTGAATATTTGGTTTATCGGAAACAATAAGCTTTTTTTTTTGTTTAATTTTAATTTTATTTAATTTTTATTTTGGTGTTTTCGTTTCGATGGTTGTTTGTAAAGAGACAGAATTAAATTTTAGTTTTTGACAAAATGGTAGTTTTTGTGGTAGTACAATTCAATTTTGGTAGTACATTATTTTAGTTTCTAAAATTAACAATATGTGTCCTATGTGTAGCTGTTCTATGTGCTATTGAACGCACTCAAAATTAAATTGAGCAAACAATTTATAATACAATTTTATAATTTGTAAGACCCTACCTAATTGTCAAATTGTGTGCAAAAAAAAGGTAAACAATACAAAAAGGTAAGCAATTAAATTTTACATAATTAATTCTAAATTATTAATTATTTCAACATATTTTCAGTTTCAAACTAATAATAAATTATTGTGCAACTAATTTCAAGATAAGTTTTAAATTATTATATTGATTTGAAGTGAATTTTAATTAATACAAATTCTTATTTCATTTTAGCTTTTAGGTAATGACATTTACAAAAATTCAAATATTGTAAGAGGAATACAATTTTTAAAAGGAATATAATTCAACTTTGTAAATGTAAGTTAACTAAATTATTTTATATTATGTTTTTAGTATATTTAGTACTGGTGTCTTCAACATCCCGGCCGGCTTGAATCGGTTGATTCAACATACTGGAAGTCTACAAAGTTTGTGAATTGAACGCTTCATTTGACCTTTATGTGTTTTGAGGGTGACAACTCTTACGTTGCCGTCTGCTCCTGGATGCAATTCTATGACTTTGGCCAGTAACCACTTTGATGGAGGTAGGTTATTTTCTTTTACAAGCACGATATCGTCAATTTTTATGTTATTTTCTTTCATATGCCATTTGCTTCTGTGTTGTAGATTTGTGAGATATTCCAGATGCCATCTTCGCCAAATTTGCTGGTTTATTTTTTGTAACATTTGCCATCTGGACAACTTTGAAATTTTGACATCTTCAAGGTCTTGGCTAGGTAATTGAGTTGTAGGTCTGCCGATTAGGAAATGCGCTGGCGTCAAATAATCCAGATCCTCGCTTGACAGTACACATATTGGACGTGAATTCAGCATGGCTTCTATCTCCGTTAATAGCGTAGTCATCTCCTCGATCGTGAGTATATGGCCATCAGTTACTCTTCTTAAATGGAATTTTGCGCTTCTTACAGCAGCCTCCCAAAGGCCACCAAAATGTGGGGTGCTCGGTGGAATGAATTTAAAGTGTATTTCATCTGCCAATAAAAATTTTGAAAATGTGTTAGAGTTTTGTTTTAAAAATGTATATAATTCATGTAAATGATTTCGGGCCCCAATGAAGTTGGTTCCGTTGTCGCTCTGGATCTCGCTGCAAATTCCCCTGCGAGCCACGAATCTGCGGAGTGCGGCCAAGTAAGCATCTGTAGTGAGGTCGGAGACAAGCTCGATATGCACAGCCTTGGTGGCCAAGCATACAAAGATGCAAATGTAGCTTTTGAAAGTCTTCTGGCCCCTTCCTCTAATCGAATGAGTTTTAATTGGACCTGCGTAATCTACTCCGACTTTGTGGAATGGTCTAATCAGTGTTACTCTTGGATTTGGTAAGTCACCCATTATTTGATTGGATTCTCGTGCACTATACTTCGTGCATTTTATGCAGTTGTGGATTACCTTTCTAATCAAGTTTTTACATCCAACGATCCAATACTTATACCGTAGTGTGGCCATCATTAATGTGTGCCCCGCATGTAGATATCTTACGTGATGTTCCTTTATGATTCTTTCAGCCAGTTTATTTTTTGCTGTTAAAATAAGCGGATGTTTGACGTCATAGGTTATGGCTGCGTTTTTTATTCTCCCACCAACTCGTAAAATGCCTGTTTCATCCAGAAAGGGGTTTAGATATTTCAAGCTACTTGAGATTGGTAATGCTTTATTGGATGCGACGCATTTAATTTCATGCGAAAAATGTTTGGATTGTATGTGACGGAAGATATAAAATTGAGATTTTCGGTGTTCTGCGGTAAGTATAAATGTTGTAGAGGGTGGTTTTGGTTGTCTTTTCAATTTTCTATCTATAAATCGTAGTACGTAGGCTAGGATTCGGACTATTTTACTGAAACTTGATATATTTTCGATCAAAGTGTCTATTACATTAAATGGTGGAATTTGAACGTGTATTGCTTGATTTCGGATTTCTTCGGTCGTAATACATTGATTTCTTACTCCTGTTGGCCAATTATTGCAGTTAGCTAGCCACGTTGGGCCATTCCACCACAGGCTAATTTCCTGCAATTTTTCTGGGTCAACTCCCCTGGATGCATAATCTGCCGGGTTGTCTTGTGAACTGACATGTCTCCACTGAGATCTGTTCATATGGGTTAGTATCTCGCCTGTCCTATTACCTACGAAGGTGTTCCATTTTGTAGGATGAGTGGAGAGCCAATCTAACACAATAGTCGAGTCGGTCCAAGCGTTGATTTCGGTGATATTGGTTTTTAATGCTTGCTTGGTTGAAATAAACAGTTTGCTTAACAGCAATGCTCCACACAATTCCAGACGCGGAATTGATACTTGTTTTATTGGTGCTACTTTTGTTTTTGCAGTGAGTAGCCTCACGATTGACTCTCCATTAGGTTTCATTACTTCAATGTAAATAACTGCAGCATATGCGTACTTGGAAGCATCTGAAAACCCATGTAATTTTAACTTGGTGTCTGAGGTTGTGCCTATGTGTCTGCCTATCTCGATGTTTTCTACTTTCACTAGGTTCTCCCGTAATTTCAGCCATTCTGCTTTTACATCGTCTGTTAATGTATCATCCCAATCTAGATTTCGGAGCCATAAAGTTTGGAAAAATATTTTGACCTTAATTGTTATAGGAGCAAGCCATCCTAAAGGGTCGAATAGGCGACTTGCTTCTGACAGGATTTGCCGTTTTGTCGTAGTTGGTTGAGAGTTTAGGTTTACTCTAAACTGAAAACAGTCGGTTTTGGGATTCCAGTGTAGGCCCAAGACCTTGGTAGCGTTTGACTCTTCTATCTCCAAAACGTTCATTTGGTTGGTTGATTGGGTACAATTTTTTTGTAGCGTTTCGTCGTTAGTAAGCCATTTTCTGAGATTAAAACCCGAACTGGACAATATTGTGTCTATTTCATGACATAACCTAATAGCATCTTCAGTTGAATCACATCCTGTCATCAAGTCGTCTACGTAAATATCATTTTTTATATGAGTTACGGCTTCTGGGAAAATCTCCTTGTATTTTTCGGTGGCTTCGTTGAGTGCGCGAGTGGCCAAATATGTTGCGCTTGCTGTACCGTAGGTGACTGTCTGTAGCTGGTATGTGGTGAAAAGTTGGTCACTTGTTTCTCGCCAAACTATTCGTTGATATCTTGTGTCGTCCTTGGCTACACGAACTTGTCTGAACATCTTCTCGATGTCAGCTGTAAAAGATATTTTATATAGCCTAAAACGGATTAAGATATCATATAGAGTTGATTGTATTGTTGGGCCGACTGCAAGACAATCGTTCAAGGATATTCCTGTGGTCGATTTAGCGGAACCATCAAAGACGACTCTTAGCTTTGTAGTGCTGCTGGAATTCTTGATTACCCCATGATGTGGTAGGTAGTATCCGCTGAGGGCTGCTTCTTTATCAGTTATCTTCTTCATGTGTCCCAACGATATGTACTCTGCCATGAAATCTTTGTACTGTGATGCAAATTCTTGGTCTCGGATAAATCTTCTTTCCACAGAATGCATTCTTTGCACTGCTGAGTAAAATGAATCTCCCAACATAGATGGTGATAATTTGAAGGGTAGTCGTACTTCAAATCGACCAGTATTGTCTGTCGTTTTCGTTGTTGCGAAATGTTTCTGGCAGAATTCTTCCTCCTGAGATAGTTGGCTATGTGGATCTTCGACAGTTTCAATTTCCCAAAACCTTCTTAATAAGCTTTCTACGCTGTTTTCTGGATCACTTAGACTAACTGTGATGGATTGTCTTGGTTGAGCTTCATTTGTTTTATCTACCACTATCCAACCGAGTAATGTATTTTGCATGATAAGGTTGCTCTTCGTCGTAATTTTTCCTTCAGTGAGTAACTCAAAAAATGTGTCTACGCCAATAATGATATCAATTTCCCCTCCCTTATAGAAGTAAGGATCTGCCAATTCGTATTTCTGGAGAGAACTGATATCGCTGAATTCAGAAGTTGCCGCTTGTTTGGCTGTTAGTTTTGATAGAATAAATGCTTCAATTTGAAAATTCGGCTCACTTTTGTTCCACGGTGATACTGCTAGCGATACTGAACCCTTTGTGTAGCCATTGGTAGTAGCTCCTATGCCCGTTACGGCAAACTTGGCATTTTTTCTCTTTAATTTCAACCTCTGAACACAACTATCGGTAATGAATGAGCTTTGTGATCCTGAGTCTAACAATGCTCTACACAATTGTTTTTCATTTGATGTGTCGAGTACATGCACTAGCGCGGTGGGTAATAGTGAAGTCCCGATTTTTATGTTGATTTTATCGCGAATTGAGTCTAGTTGGTTGGTTTGGCTAGTTAACACAACAGTGCTAGATTCCTCTGTGACTGGTACATTCTCGTGAACTAAACTGTGATGTTTCCTGTTGCAATGTTTACATCTAAATTTTGACTTGCAATTGTAGACGTTATGATTGTTGTTCAAGCAGTTAAAACATCGATTCTCTTTTTTCAATAACTCTCTTCTTTGGTCTAACGGCATTTCTTTAAATTTGTCACATTCGAACAGCTTGTGTTTTTGTTCAGGACATACGGTACATGGTGGAGCTTCAGAAATAGCAGTGGTATGGCCTTTTATATTGGGTTTTGTCTGGATCCATTGTAACTGCGGACGTTTGTTTGGAGTTTTCATGGATTCTAATGCATCGATTCGCTTGACAAGGAACTCGAAAAATTGTTTTAGTTTTGGAAGATCATTGTCTGCTGAAACTTGTGCCCATAAACTATTGGTTTCATCGTCTAGCTTACTGACCATTATATGGATTAACCAATGATCTCTTGTTTCTGCTTCTTCTCCTAATGCTTTGAGGCCACGTATTATTTCGTCTGAGGTATCTAAAAGTCGACGGACGTTTGTGCTATTTGGTGTATTCACTGTCGGTTGAGACATAAAATTTCTGACAAATGCGTAGATGGTGTGTTTTCTACGGTCATACCGTTCTCTCAATTTCTTCAATGCCTCAATGTAGTTAGCGTCGGTAACGTTGAAATGCTTTAATAGCCCTGCCGCTTCACCTTTTAGCGATCCCTTTAAATATTGCAACTTTTGCGATGCTGTCAGCTTAGGGTTATCATGGATTGTAGAGCAATACAAATCGAAAAACGACTGCCATTCAGTGTAGTCGCCGCTAAACAATGGTATTGATATTTTAGGCAGCTTTACTTCTGCATGGTTACCCGCGACACTGGTATTTCCGATTGTATCATTCATTGATACTGTAGTGTCCGATTTTACCCTTAGCGAGTGATTTAAACCTGCCACGGCCGTGTAGTAATTTTCTTCGAAATCTGCATCTAGCTCTTCTTTTTCGTCCAGTTCTACTATTTTATCTTCTACCATGTAGAACTCTTCTCGTAGCTTATCAATATGAGAAAGTCGCGCCTTGATATCCTCTACCCGTGTGTCATCGGTTATGTTTTTAATGTAATTGAGTAATTTTGTTACATTCCCCTTAATGGTAGAACGTCTTTTCTTTAAAGATGCGAGTTGCGCCATTTTGATATTCACAATTTAACACTATCACTAATTATCACACTGTTTAACTTAAACTCGCTCAAAATCGAACGATTAGAAAAGTATAAATTAGCTCGAGGGTTAGCGTACACGATCAGAAATTCAGAATGCAAAAGTACCAGGTTCGATGCTTAGTTGTGAGGTACTTGTTTTTTTTTTTTTTTTTTTTTTTGATTTATTGGTTCACGTTTGTTGAACAATTAGGTTTTGATAAATAAATAAATTCTTGAGACAATATGGTTAATTTTTGTAGGTATAAGAATTTTATTTATTTCAAATTTATTAGTATATAGTAGTGTTAAATATTTTTGTGATACTTAAGGTTTTTTTTTTTTGGCTTCCAATGTTGAATCCCACGTTGCCTGGTGAAAACGGTTGATAACTCCACGCGGCTTCCAAATAAATATAAATTTCCAAATTTATTAAAAATCCAAATTCTGTTTGTTGGTGATCCGGCTCGAAGGACCAATGTTTGTACCAAAGGTAATGGTACAAAAAGGTACAATAACAATTTATCCAAATGGTTGGTTCCACGATCAAAAATAAAACCACTTGAATATTTGGTTTATCGGAAACAATAAGCTTTTTTTTTTGTTTAATTTTAATTTTATTTAATTTTTATTTTGGTGTTTTCGTTTCGATGGTTGTTTGTAAAGAGACAGAATTAAATTTTAGTTTTTGACAAAATGGTAGTTTTTGTGGTAGTACAATTCAATTTTGGTAGTACATTATTTTAGTTTCTAAAATTAACAATATGTGTCCTATGTGTAGCTGTTCTATGTGCTATTGAACGCACTCAAAATTAAATTGAGCAAACAATTTATAATACAATTTTATAATTTGTAAGACCCTACCTAATTGTCAAATTGTGTGCAAAAAAAAGGTAAACAATACAAAAAGGTAAGCAATTAAATTTTACATAATTAATTCTAAATTATTAATTATTTCAACATATTTTCAGTTTCAAACTAATAATAAATTATTGTGCAACTAATTTCAAGATAAGTTTTAAATTATTATATTGATTTGAAGTGAATTTTAATTAATACAAATTCTTATTTCATTTTAGCTTTTAGGTAATGACATTTACAAAAATTCAAATATTGTAAGAGGAATACAATTTTTAAAAGGAATATAATTCAACTTTGTAAATGTAAGTTAACTAAATTATTTTATATTATGTTTTTAGTATATTTAGTACTGGTGTCTTCAACAGTGATTGATAGGGAGGAGATCCCCAGCAGACCAAGAGCTAGAGTGTACATCCCTTCGGAGCCTAGTGATCGACTCCAGTTGGTGCAGGTTGGCAACCCGGAGCTGCCAACGCACAACTGGAAAGTTGCCAAGCTCGAGGAGGCAAAAGCTGACTATAGGTCAGCTGTTATCATCTTAAACAGGGAGTCGCTGACTGCACTGGAAAAAACCAGTCAGTCTAATCAACTATGGTTTCAGTGCAGTCACACTCAAAGTATATAAGAAGGACGCAGACAAGCCGGAGGCTCCGAAGAATCTTCAGGAAATACCGCGTTGCTTGATAGCTCATTTGCGTGTGCGGAGGTATCCAGCCAAGCGGGGACACGGAGATGTCAACTTCCATGGAATCTTTAAAGAGGCGTTCAGAGGACTTCTCATCAAGGGATGACTCTGATGTTACTGTGGTGGAGAAGAGGCTGCAGAGATGACACTGACATTTCTTCAAGTCAACCTTCACCACTCTAAGGCAGCATCAGCTGCTCTAATTTTAAAAATTGGGAAAGAAGCGACAGATGTCGTTTTGATCCAGGAACCTTGGATCACTGAAGACCGGGTACTTGGGCTCAAGACTCCCTATTATAGATTAATGCACGCGAAAATAGAAGGTATGGTTCGGTCGTGCATTCTCATTAAAAATAACATAAGTTGTTTTCTGCTATCAAATTTCAGTAATGGAGATGTAGCAGCGGTCAGCATTGAGGTCGATAAACGAAACCTCTGGCTAGTATCAGCTTACTTAGCTTATGATGAAGTGGATACTTCACCAATCATTCTAGGTGAACTACAACTACATCCTTTTGAGTGATGCAAATGCTCATCACGTAATCTGGGGAAGTACGGACACAAATGAACGAGGTCAGTTACTCCTTGATTATATTTTAAGTACTAACCTTCATATATGTAACATAGGCAATATGCCGACCTTTATAACTAGTAATAGACAGGAAGTATTGGATACTTGTCCTAAGCTTTCTGGCGATTAGTTTATTAAACTGGAGAGTGTCGGAGGACCACGCTTTTTCTGATCATTGTTATCTTCAATTTGAAATGGACTTGACTTCTCCAAAAAGTCAAATTTACAGAAAAAGGAAGAAAACTAACTGGGATACCTTTAGAACTATTCTGGGTAATTCACTACCGGTTCCAAAGGTCACCAGGTGCCAAAACCTCCAAAAACTGCGCAAGAGCTCGATGGCTTGGTGGACGAGTTGTCCAGAGCTTTTAATGAAGCGATGTTGGGCTCTAGTCGCCTTAGCAGGCCTAGGGGTAAATCTCGGCCACCCTGGTGGTCCAAAGAGATTCAACAAACACGTCGAAAATGCAAAAGACTCTTCAAAACAGCACGGAAAACAAAATCTGCTGTAGACTGGGACTCCTACAAGGAAGTCCTCAAAATTTACAAATATCAATTGAGAAGTGCCAAGAACAGCTCTTGGAGACTATACTGTGGCAAAACTCAGGAGTCTTCAGAGATGTCTAGGCCACGCAAAGTACTAGCAACTGGTCCTTCCATCCCAAGTTATCTTCAGCGGCCGGATGGGATATGGATCACTAATAGTGCGGAATCGCTGAAACTTCTGATGGAGACTCATTTTCCTGGTTGTTCCGAATCAGTACCTAGCACATCAGTAGGTAAAAGCGCAAGTAGCCTCATAGGCCAAATTATTAGCAGAAGAAAGATCCTGTGGGCGATAAACAGTTTTAAACCATATAGGTCGCCTGGACTCGATGGTATTATCCCTGCGGATATTCAACAAATTACAAAGTAAGTTTAGTTTTCAAAGGCAGCTTAGAACTATGTCACATTCCTAATAAATGGACAGAAGTGAAGATTGTTTTCATACCTAAGGCGGGAAAACGCTCACACTGCAATCCCAAAGACCTTAGACCGATTAGCTTGTCTTCCTTCCTTTGGACACACTGGAAAGACAAATAGAAGCTCATATTAGAGGCACGATTGTGTCGGAAAAGCTGTCTAAATCTTAACATGCCTATTGCAAGGGGAGATCTGTAGAGACTGCTTTTCATTCTCTTGAATTTTTCATTGAAAAATCTTTCGAATATAGAGACTACGCAATGGTAACCTTCTTGGATATTGAGGGGGCCTTTAACAATGGGCTTCCAGGGGCTATAACTCGGGCACTTTCAGATCTGGGAGTGGATACTACACTCAAGGACTGGATAGATCTGATGCTAAGAGGCAGGATCATAAATGCCAGTTTTGGCGAATCCTCCGTCAGAAGATTTGCAAGCAGAGGTACGCCGCAGGGTGGCGTACTGCCCCCCTACTTTGGAACTTGGTCATAAATGATCTTTTACTGAGATTGGAGGACGGTGGCTTCAATGTGGTTCCCTATGCGGATGATGTTTCTATTGGTGCCCGTGGTAAATATCTCGGCACCCTTAGTGATGTTATGCAAAATGCCCTGGGCACTCTTTCATTATGGGCCAATAGCTGTGGGTTGAATGTAAACCCACACAAAACCGAATTGGTTCTCTTTTCTAGGAAATATAAACTTCCTCACATCGATCCTCCCACTTTAAATGGGTTCAGCTTGACTTTTACAGTTGAAGCGAAGTTTCTGGGTCTCGTTTTGGATAGCAAATTATATTGGAAACCCAATATTCTGGAAAGGGTAAAGAAAGCTTCGGTAGCGCTATACTCTTGCAAAAATGCCATTGGAAAAGGATGGGGGACGGAGCCCAGCATCGTACATTGGCTTTATTCCGCAGTAGTCAGACCCATACTCTTGTATGGGGTAATATTCTGGTGGCCTGCTCTGAACAAAACTGTCAACCAAAAGCTGTTGACAAAAGTTCAGAGAACAATCTTTCTGTGGATCAGTGGTGCACTGAGGAGCACTTCCACTCAGGCACTAGAGACTCTGCTATTTTTGATTCCTCTAGATATCTTGGAGAAACAGTTGGCAGCTTGTACTGCCATACGGCTGAAATCCATCTTAATGTGGACCTGCAACACTACAGGGCACTCATCTATTTTGTGCAATAAACAAATTCTCAAGACCACCGACTATACTGTCCTGTCACTATCTTGTGACACAAAGTTCCGGACTGGGATCCCATCCGTCCTCACGTCGAAAGTAGTCCAGAACTGTCTCTCATCTCTTAACTAGATGGCAGATCAGTTCAACATCCACATTTTATGGGTGCCGGGACATTTCATAAGTACAGGGAATATAAACGCCGATAAAATAACTCGACGTGGTACAATGGACCACTTCTCAGAAAGCAGAAAGGATATTGAAATGCCTCTTGCGGTATGTAAACTGCTGCTTCAGGAAGAAGCTAGCAACCTGACGAATGACAGATGGTCAAGTATCACTTCTTGCGTAATAACTCGGCAGGTCTGACCAAAGTTAGACTTGGCGAGATCCAAACAGCTGATCTCACTTCAGCGAAGTAAGATCAGTGTGGCTGTTGGAGTGATTACGGGGCACTGTCTCATAGGGAGGCATGCGAGATGACTTGGTGTCTTCTCACATGACTACTGTCATAGTTGCGAGGACGAAGAGGAGGAAGAGATAGTACTTCATCTGCTTTGCACTTGCCCTCGTCTAGCACGAAACAGACTAAAGTTTCTAGGGGCCTCTGTAGGATGAACGTCAGGAGTATCCAGCGCTTTGTTAACAGCTCAAAATGGTTCCAATAAGTTGGAGGAAACAATTATTCGTGGTATGGCTACGGCCCATTTTTTGTGTCTATGCTTGGACCTAGTGGACCGCCACCCAAACCTAACCTAACCTATGTACAATATTGTCGTATCTTACGAAGTTGCAGAACTCTCTGGCTAGCATTATTACCAGTAATAGAATGTACATATATTGCAAATGTTGGAAGCTCTAAAATCGTATTTTTTGTCGCTCGATAATTGCCCAAAAAATTATTATGGACGTTTTTTAATGACGAAATGTCTTAAATTTGAGATAAACGTCTGTTTGCTTCGACATTTTGAGACATAAGGATCAATTACATCTGTATTGTTTTTAAATCACGGTCAATTCGGCGGCCCGAAATGAACTCGGTTCGAAAGCTACAAGCGTGCATGAACTCAACTCATTTCAACTCAATTTAACTTCACACTAAACTCTCAACTCGTTCTCAAATGAATCCACGACCGAACCCACACTCAAATCCAAATTCACTTGGTTAAGGGTTTAGTGAGAAGTAGAGCAATTTTTATGTAAGCTGGTTTTAGGGTTGAGTTGGACGGTGTTGAGTTTGCGCTTTAATTGAGGGTTGAGTTGGGTTCAGGTTAGGGCTTAGAGACCAGTTCAGCTGGGGATTTATTTGTGTGTTGAATTAACGGGTATATTAGAGTTAGCCTGAGTTAAGCTCATATATATGCATATAGTTTTAATTCCATATTGATTGATTAATTCTGTATTATTGAGTTAATGTTGAGTGGTGTTAAGTTGGGAATATATTTAAGCTTTTGTATTTTTCAGTGGGAAGCTAGCTTGGGTTGTTAGTTCCTCGAGTTGCGTTGACTTAAGAATTGAGTTTTACGTTGAGTTTGGAGTTATGTTGTGGGTTAAGTTGGGGGTCGAGTTTAAGGTTGCATTACGATTGAGTTGAGTTCATAGACACATGCAGGATCTTAGAGATTGAGTTTGGGGTTGACTTGAGGGTTGAGTTGGGAGTTGAGTTGAGGTTTATTGAGGGATTCAGTTCCAAATTTATTTGGGGAGAGCCGTGGGTTGAGTTGGAGGTTAGCCTGAGTTGAATCCATGCACGCTTGTATTTTTTTGGACCATGTGGATTTGGAGGTTGAGTAGGGCGTTGAATTTGGTGTTGGATTCAGAGTTGAATTTGAGGTTGAGTTAGGGTTGATTAAGCTTGGGGTGGGGTTGAATTGGAGTTCATTCAGCCGTTTAGTTTACCTCATGTACTCTTGTAGTTTATCGGAGTTGTGCTGAGGATTGAGTTGTTGTCAGTGAGTCGGGTTTAAAGGCGGAGATTAGACTAAGTTGAGTTCATGTACGCATTTGATTTTCGAATCGTATTGATTTAGGGTTTGAGTTGATGGTTGAGTTGGAGTTCAGTTATGGTTGAGTTAAGGGTTCGATTAATCCGGGGTTGAGTTTGTGGTTGATTAAGGGTTGATTTGAAAGTTGATTTGAGGTTGAATTGGTGATTGAATTGAGAGTTGGGTTGGCGGTTGATTTGGTGACTGCGCTGGGGGATTGCTTTGCGTTGTAGTGGGAGGTTGAGTTGCAAAGTGAGTTGGGGTGGGGCTGAAGTTTGAATTAAAAGATTCAAGTTAGGGATTGAGTTAATTTTCAGGAGCGAATATATTTTACATTAATAGTATCTAATTTTAAGAATTTTGAATTGAATTCTTCAACTATATCATTCACATCAGGATAAAAATAAAGATTTGACCAGTCTAACGAAAATAAACAATTTACAAAATACTCATGATTGATTGCTTTATAATCAGGAACAACCGTATATGAAATTTTATCCCTGGTACGACTGAACTTATAGCAGGCAAAAATCAAGTCATGATCAGAAATGGCAGGAACAGCAAGCTGCCCAAAAGAAATAATATTATGCTTATCAGCCTCATACAAAATTATCAAATCCAATAGGCTTTTATCCAATCTAGTCGGTTGTAAGGGTAAATAAAATAAATTATGTAAATTCAAGCAAGCACTTAGTTTATTGGTAATTAACATATTAAAGTTTAAATCACCACAACAAATAATTTTTTCATACTGAGATAAATATTCAGAAAAAATTGTTTGTAAATTATTAATATCATCGGTACAAGCAGGAGGCGAGTTATAAATAACCAAAATAAGAATTTTACCAAATCGCCCGACAAGCTCAGACGCCAAAACTTCAACCTTACCAAAGGTACGTGAGAACAATTTACTAACCCTCAAAATAGACCTAAAATAAATACCAACACCACCCCATCGCTTATTATTAATACGATCAAAACGTATTAGTTTATAATTATTGATAAGGAGCGACTTGTTTGTAATTTTGCTGTTACGAAGAGTTTCAGTTAAAGCAAGAAAATCAAATTTGTATAACTCTAACAGAATAGTAATTTCATTAAAATGTTTAACCACACTACGGACATTTAAATGGCCAAATTTTATAGAACAATTTACATTTACCTGCAGATTATCACTTGGAACAATTTTACTATAATACAAGTTGTTAGAATTTAACGTGTTGTACTGTTGGCTGCAGTGGTTGCCCGAAACTTCACTCGTGGAGGCAATGCTGTCCGAAAATTTGTATTACTAAATTCCCGAATGTGTACACCAGTCGGCCAAGTATTTGGATCAAGAGCCTTTACCCGTAAATCTGCTTTTATGCCCAATTTGTAGCAAACAAACTCCAGCGATTCAATGTTGCGTTCTTTGGGAATAAGTTTAAATATTTTGCAGTCCTCAACCTCCAAGCATGTTTTTGGCCATAATAGATATATCATTTTCATTAGAATGAGGATCAAATTTGGAAAAGTGTAACCATACTGTTGGTTCAATGACCTTTACCCCAAAATTTTCGGCCAACTGTCTGGTACCACAAATCGATTTTCTGTCCTGATGTTGAGGATTTTTATTTTCAACGGCGGGCACAGCAACACTGGAACTCATTGTGGATGATGTCACCTCAGCAAAGGTTCTCGTAGAGGACAAATGATTTTGCATGGACGAATGATTTTGCATGACCGCAGGTACAGTAGATGTAACAAATCTATCCCCAGTTTCCATACACGTTTCTTGGTTCAATTTGGCACAATTTGTTCGTGTTTGATCGGCAACAGGCATAGCAATCGCATCTGAACAATCATCGGTAATGATGCAATCGGAAATGTGAGATTCCGCTGGTCTATTAATATTATCCTGTGCTTTCTCCTCGAATCTTTTCATTGGGATTTCATTTTTTTTAATGATCCCATTATTTGACATAAAATTTTCACTTGTTCACTGTTAATGTTTTTACAACTTTCACAAAACCAAAAAATGCTGTCTGAACCACAAATTACATCGAAAACGTTTTTCCTCAATCTAACACATTTATAGTGGGCAACTTTTTTACATAATCCACTGCACACTAACACGTTCTCAGATACACCTGGAACAGCACACTTCATACAAATGTTCGACTCCATATGATTATATAAATAAACCACACAATAACACAATAACAAGGGAACAATGAACAAGGAAACCGAATCACACTAAAGTTTATGTTACACACTATATACACAAAATATTTACGGACACATACTATTAAATTATTATTTGTACAAATCATACAATTTTATTTTATATTAAATATTTTTTTTTTTAAATTGCAAAATTATACACAGAAAAAAAAAACAAACGTCCATTCAGTTCCGTAAGATATCTACATATTAAGATTATTATAAATAAATCTAGTTAATAGAAAATTATTTATTATTCCTTCCCAATGTAATGTAAACATAATAGACACGCCATGTACTAATCGGACTCACTCTCAGTTCAATTTATTACATTCATATCGAGTAATAAATTATTGAGATACGGTTTGTTACATAACAACGAATAAAAATCTTCAACTACCCAAATCTTCAACTTCTCTAACCTCAGTTCAATATATCGAGTACCCACTATAGGGTTCTCTAAATAAAACAACTGAATAAGAATGACAAAAATCTAACTTCCTGCTGTCTCCATTTATGTATTTCCCTATTTTCACTGCTATTGCAATTCAAGACTCACACCGTGTACAACTAGAAGACAACGGTTCTGAAAGATTTCATTTAAAATTTGGGAAAATCCTAAGCATGAGCTAATAAAAATGCATCTGTTTTCAATGCAATTTTCTCAAAACCTCATAACTTTTACGACCTGAAGGAAATGAAAAATTAAGTAAATTAGGTTAATAGTTTTTTTATATTTTGAAAAGAAAAAACTGAAAACGTTTTAACGGACAATATGTTTTTAAATATGAAATATTAAACTCATATGTTCTCACTTTTACTTCAGTCCTTCTACATTAATAATTCCCCTTAGTTTAACTATTTTGTATTTCACACGTAGTTTGATACAATTTATGATCTGCACAATATTTCTAGAACAATCATAACAATAACATTGAAATGTGTAACAAGCATTCAATAGAAGTGCGCAGAGGTTGTCCATTCTTTTTCTAAATTTTGCACATATTCCAGCTTCCTTCTAAGTAACATACTGTAAAAACAAATCACCCTTTGTAAACTTTTATATGTATGTTCGAATAGTTTTGAAAAAAAAAAAAAAAAAAAAAAATCAAAAATATTAAAATTAGAAACGATAAATTTATTTTTATTTATTCAAAGTACATACCTCTAGTATCGACCAAAATTGAACTTTTGATCTTAATCAGATAACCAATAGCTGAATATTATCCTTGTATTGTTGGTGTGTTTGAATATAATTTGTTTTTGGAATTTAGAAAATTCACAAGTGTACAAAATGTTTATTAAAATTATAGTAATATTGAAAACTTAGATTACCTTTATGATGTTGTTACTTTAGATAATTGAATAAAAAAAAAAAAAAAATCACAAGTCAATCACATCAAAAAAATATTTTGTCCAATTCTAATTTTAATAATTTGATTTCAATAAAGTTTTCGATAAATATATAGGTCTCAAGGGTGTAATTCGATATAATGTATCCTTTTACCTTACCTTGTGTGTGCGCTTGCACAATTATGTTGGTATATAGTTTTTGCAATAAATTTATTAAGTTATAAAAACAAAGACATTATGTCTTGTAGACTGAGAAGATGGGAATGAAGATTTGTACATTAGCAGGTCTTTGCTGCACCCATTTTAATAAAATAACTCGCCGTATTTAGATCATTAAATATTTTGTTACGACACAACACTGTCTGATGTGTTGATAAGGATTTATGTATGTATACATAAACCGTATTCGTTTTTCAAAGGTATCCTCAACCTGTCAAAATTAGTTGTTCTTTTATACTATAGCAGTTGACCAGTGTAGAGAAGATACACAACATAAGGAACTTAAAGACGCATTAATACCGATTTAATATGGTTATAAAAGCAAAAATGTTATATTAAAATTATTTAACTTGTTTTTTGATGTCGTTAAGTTAACCGTTGCCAGTTTCATGATGATACAAACATTTTATACTTTCTTTACATAGAAAAACACACCCGAACTATAAAAATGAGTGGCACAGTTCATTTTTCACATTCAACCTCTTGCAATTTATTATCGTGTGTACACAAGAAATAAATTTAACTAAATGCAAGACAAAAAGGTGTTTTGTATGGAAAATTAAGCAAACATTTTCTATTGTCTTTAAATGTATACATGAACGCTGTTGAATGTGATAAAATAAAATTCTCTTAAGTCAGTGTTTTAAAGTAAACACAAGAAAATATATTTAATACCCCAAAACTGTAAAATATTGTAAAGAATTCACGTTTCTACGATTTAGAATAAGAGCAATTCACGCGGTCTCAACAATTTTCTTCAATTTTCAATTATTTTTATATTGATCAATTTTGTGAATTCTATATTGTATCGATTCCCCACCACTTACATAACTAAACACTGTTTGCGGTATATAATTGTTATGTTGTGAATATTTTTAATTAGACGAATTAAAAAGTTTCAAGTTGTTTATATATTAACTCGTTTGCAGACGAAAAAGCTATCGAAATTTAATACTCTGTGTTTAGTTTAAATAATATTTCTTTTTTAATTGAAGGTAGAATTCGGTCACGTACCCTAAAACTGATTTAAAAAAATAAAAAATAAAAGTTAGATAAATTGAAGCAATTAAGTAAGAATAGATTTTAGTACTATACGTTTTATAAAATTGCTTCTAGTTTAACAAAAGAGAAATTGAAAGCATTTATAGTGGATTAATGAGGGGTTTAGCGAGATAATAATTAATTTTTTGACGATTCAAATTTCAATCAGTTTTCTGATTAATTTTTAAAGCCCATTTCAAAACTTTAGAATTTTTTCGGAGAATTTTGAATTTTTTTTATGAATGATATCAATTTTAAGTTGTCAAGGCGATCGAATTATTCCTAAAATTAAACTACCTCCACCCTTTCTAGCGTTTATAGGGTGCTTCTGTTTGCTAAATTCAAGTTTCAAATGTATTTCGCGACCTCAGAATAACAAGGTTCTATCTGAAATTTCAATTTTTTGGAAGTAACTTTCGATTTTCGCATTTTACGTGGCTTTAAATTCGTAAATGTCATTGTAAATTCATTGAATCTTTTAGTTTAGAACATCATCTCTAGATTAAATTAAATTACAGACATTTTTTAATTCTACGACCACGAAAAATGCGAAAATCGAAAGTTACTTCCAAAAAATTGAAATTTCAGATAGATGTCAGATGTTCAGATTGTTATTCTGAGGTCGCGATTTGTCTGTCAAGTTTTTGATACTGTTAAAGTTAGCTGAAAGTAAAGAGTCGATAATGCAGAGCCATACTAGTTTCAGTCTAAAGTAAAAAATCGGTAATGTAGATTGTAAGCCGAAAATAAAAAATTAAGTTGTAATCAGTCAGATAGTGCTTAGTCTACAATTACTATGGATGTAAAACCTGCCTCAAGTTCCTCGTGGAAAATTGTCGAAAATTCGCGAAACCCAAAAAAATATTTAAAATTGGTATAAAATCAATGTTTGAAGATGGATTGCATTGATGTGACTAGTCAATACCTAGTTATAGCAGGAGAACAATTCAGTTCAAGTTTCCCATAAACTTCATTAGACAATCCATCTTGTGTCTGGACTCTAGAAGCTGATTTTATACAAAGTTTCTAATGATTTTTGGAAAATCAAATTTTCCCATCTCCAGAGATAACACTCTAGAGGCTGATTTTATACAAATTTTCTAGTGATTTTTGGAAAATCGAAACTTCCCAGATGTCCCACGGGAAACTTGAATTGATATTTTTCCCAGCGATAGCTATTGACAAATCACATAAAAACGATCCATCTTCAGCTATACATACATATAATCTAGAGGCCTGTTCTTATTTCAAATTTTTGGATACTTTTGATTTTTCGATATTTTTCACTCTTATGTCAACAAAGTTTTCCACGTTACAAACATTTTTATTGCAATCCATGTATCCTCTTTAGTTTCGGCTGAAAACCACTAATTTTTTATTTTCGGCTGGAATGTTAAAAAGTAATCTGCATTATCGAACTTTTACTTTCGGCTTGACACTTTTGGGTGTTTTTGAAGCTTTGAAAATTTCAAGGAATAAATCTTTTAGTTTTGGATATTCATAAAGCAACTCAATTCAAAGCCAATCAAATTTTGAATAAGCTCAAAAAGCCGAACATCTCGAAAATACTGAAATGTTCTCAAGAATCTACATTAATCTTAGAATATTCTACGAGGGGGAATCAAAATGTCTTGCAATCTCTTATGAAAAAAAAAGAGTGAATGAGACAACTATATATTTTTTTAAAAAAAATTTTTGTCGCGGTGAAACTTATAGAAACAAAATTCGATGTAAATTTTACAGTTCGTTTGTTTTCTTCAATTTAGTAGCCCGTGTTTTTAAAGAAATTCTACTGGGCGAATTTGCACCATCATATTCCACAGTAACAAGGTGGGTAAAATTGTTCAAAAGTGGTCGGGAGTCATTAGAAGACGACAACTGCCCGGGTTGTCCCGCAGATGCTATTGATGGGAGTCATTAGAAGACGACAACCGCCCGGGTTGACCCGCAGATAGCCATGAAAACATACTTTTGGCAGAATCAATTGTATTAGAGGACCGCCGTATTTCCCTTTCATATGGTACCACTTATACCATATTACATAACCACCTTCACATGTCAAAAGTAAGTGCGCGATGGGTTCCCCGTTTGTTGACTGCACAACAAAAGAAAATTCGTGTTCAAACTTCAAAGGCGAACACCATACAGTCCAGACTTGGCACCCAGTGACTACTTTCTGTTTCCCAATTTGAAAAAAAAAAATTAGGGGGCCGGAAGTTTTCCAGTGATTCTGAAGTATACAGTCTGTTGTAAATAAATATTTTATGGAGCAAAAGAAAACTTTTTTTTTTAGAGGGCTTAGACAAGTTAATTGATCGACAAATGTATAAACCTTAAAGGAGATTACGTCGCAAAATAAAAATATTGCTGTCTCACTCACTCTTTTTTTTTCATATAATATTGCAAGATATTTTGATTCACCCTCGTAGAATAATCTGGCGAAATCAAATGTAACTCAACGCCAAGCAATCGAACGCTTTTGGACTATAGGATAGGTTTGCTTCCATTTCCAGAAATTCTGGAAAACGGAAAGTTTAATTTTGAATTATTAAATTATTTATTTTGTATTTGTAAGACTGGAAATCTGCATTTTCCCAGAATATTTTAAATCCGTTCCGGAGGAACCGTAACATTAAATTCACTTTTTACTCCTTTTCAAAACGAACCCCAGCCGAAAAAGTTCTGACTTGAATGCCACTTTTGTTTTTTTATTGAACTTCTTATTTTGACTGAGTTACCTTTTAATTTTTGATTGAAACTTCTTTCTGTTTTTGACTGGTATTCTCGGAGCCGCAATAATAGAATACATTTTTTTTTGCCGTTTGAAATTATTCACAAATCGATTTGGGTACTTTCGAAAAACAAATCCTTCTGTTTTAATTTTAAATCCTGATTTTCTTTAGCGAGTTGCGTCATGTATTGCAGAATTACAGGTACATCAGAATTTTCAATTTTTCGAAGCTTTTAAAAGTATTCGAGATTTGTTTGGGATAGGGCTAAATAGTTTAGCTATCAAGCAATTTTCATAATACAGAAACAACTCTTATACCGTTATCTTATATTTTTTTGGGAAACAAACCAAATCTGGGAAAAACTAAAAATTGAAATTAATGTCGTGGTCTATTAATGCGAGCGAAAAATTAACCAGGGGTGCTATTCTTGAAACATTACGAAAATTTTCGTAACCGAAAATTTTCGTAATGCTATTTTCGTAATAGGAATGGTGAAATCATAATTTAGTATTCTTGAAACCATTACGAATATAACGAAGAGAGGCAAAAAGAAATAATAAAATTTCGAGAGAGAAGATGAAAATGTAAGTTCTTAAAATGGTATTCTTGAAATCCGGATTACGAAAATTTTCGCAACGGAACGTTACTAAAATTTTCGGATGGTTTTTTTGTTTCTTATTGCATTTCGTAATGAAATCATTTAGATTTTTGTTTTAATTATATTCATACAAAGACGTTCATAAAAATCAATAATTTCTGTTAATGGTTAAAATAATATGTATTTACATTTCGCTAAATATTTA
Source organism: Tipula vernalis (assembly GCA_958295665.1). Taxonomy (NCBI): domain Eukaryota; kingdom Metazoa; phylum Arthropoda; class Insecta; order Diptera; family Tipulidae; genus Tipula; species Tipula vernalis. The sequence goes on from OY282560.1 coordinate 20,012,525, forward strand.
TTATTTTATTACCACAAAAAAAGGGTACCTATTTGCTTGTGGTATGTTTATTATTTTCTTAAAAATAAGGGTAATAGCTACAATACTAATGGACAATTTGGGATCTATTTTTAAATGTCGCGTGTTGTAATTGGAATTGGATTGATATACCGTCACAGGCGGCTAATACTAATGGTACGTAAAGTCATACAATCATACCATCATACCATAATAGTATCGTACGACAGTACGATCTAAAATCATATCGCCATAGAATCATAGGACAATGCCACTACATAAACAGCCGTGACATCAGTCTAAAAAGTCAAATCCCCAGGCGAATAAAGATTTTTATTTTCCTATGAAACATAAACAAAATCATATTGGAATTATTTTGTGTTGTCTTTATTTTCAATTTGAATGAACATTTTTATTGATAAATATAAACAATTTTAAATTAAATATATCGAATTGCAGCTTGTCCACAATTTTAATTAAAATTAATAAAATTTTAATTCACAATTTTGTGTTTTAGTAAATTGATTTTTATTCTCAAACATCGTCAGGCTTTGTGCTTTTTTAATAAATTTAATTTCATAGATTACTAGATTAGTTTTATTACTTTACCAATGTTACTACATAAACAGCTATGATTTATAATAAAACTAATCTAGTAATCTACGAAAAGAAATTTAAAAAAAAACACGAAGCCTAACGATTTCCGTAAATTCCTCTAAAAATCAATTTACTAAAATGCAAAATTGTTAATTAAAATTTTATTAATTTCAATTAAAATTCTGTACAAGCTGCAATATAAACAATGTGTTTGGTCGTCAAGTGACCGGCCGGAAAATTCTGAATATTTAAGTAAAATTATCGCAAAAAATCCTTTAAAGTGGGTGTCTCATTTTCAAGTTATGGGCTCGATTATAATTCTGTTTGCGGTTTTTGAAAAGATGAAGTTTATGAGTCACTTTATTTGATAGTTTGCGCACTTAGCTAGGTTTTTTTAAAGAATGTAAAAAATTTCGGGAAAAAACCATTTTTTTTAGTAAAGAAAACTTCTACTTTTTAAAAAACTGAACTGTAAACCATGAAAATGTCCCATTAAGTTAATTATTTTAATTATTATTATTAATCTACAGCATAATATCTACAAATTGACAAAACTTTGTTACTAGCTAACTCTTAAAAATACCGCGCAAAAATCACCTAGAGAACGTAGGGAAATTAAACAAAAAAGATGTTTAAATTAAAGTCCAAGAAATAAAATAATACTATTTTATTAATAATCAATAAAAACAATTTTTATTACAAATTATTAAACATTTTTAATTAAATGACATGTTCGAAATGCTCTCCACTCTCTTATAAACAAACAAGGGCTCTCCTGATCACACTAGTTGTTGTCCAACGCAATTGTTAAGGGTTGCCTCTTGTTTCTGCTGCAGCAGCGAAAATTCTTGCTGTCAGAAATAAAAATCTAGGGGCGTAAGATCAGGGGACCTTGGCGGCCAGGCTACAGGACCTCCTCTACCGATCCACCGTGGATTATTTTCATTAAAATTATCACGTATTATCTTTGCAAAATGTGCTGGAGCTCCATCTAATTGCAGCTGCATCCGCCTTCTCCTCAACAATGGCACTTTTTCCATGACAACGTGATTCCTGAAAATTCTAATAATACATGTTGATCAAGCCTGTTTATTACCACGCAAGGTCCGATAAGTTAATCGTGGATCACCGCCCATACATTTATAGCAAATTGGCTCTGGAAAGCTGTCTCCCTTATGACGTGTGGGTTTTCGACGGCGCAAACATGGAGGTTTCTATAATTTGTTATACCGGCCCTGGTGAAAGTAGCTTTATCTGTCTACAATATTCTCCTTATAAAATTGACATCACTTCTTTGCTGTGAAATTATCCAGTTACAAAAAACTGATCTGGCACGATGGTCCCCAAGTGATAAGGATTAAGGCCTTCTTGACCTCGATATGCCTAATCTAATAGACAGACGGCTGATACTTATCGTAGGGTCAGCGCGTATTCGTAATAAATCCTCTTCCAACGTGTACGTTAATATTCACGCTGGACTCGTGTTGTTGTTGGAATAATCCTTGTTCGAGAAAACGTCGATGTATTGCAATGAATGTCCTATACCCAAGTACTGGCCTGTTGGATATCGACGCCTGTATTTTTCGACAGCAACGCGTGCATTTCCATTACAGAACAGGTTTACAAAATGCATATCGGCTACATGAGAAGGTAGTAGATCACGCAAATGTGTCATTGTAATGATTAAGCGTTTACTTAACACAAACTGTCCTTTTAATTTTCACACAAACTTAAAATTGTTAAAACACAGAACACTGAGAGTACATGTGTGACAGTGTCACACGATCGGTTAGCGAACAACTGAACTATTTATTATTACTTACCAATTTGAGTTTTCGATCATTTAAAAAGATTTGGTTAGATAACATCACTATACCTAAACGGCTACAAACGCCATTTTTTCGACAAATTGGTGTTCGAATATTTTATGAGTTAGGTAGTAACAATGTTTTAATAATTATAAATAAAATAACCATTCCATGGGACATTTATTTTTTCGACTTACAGTTCATTTTTTTTAAAAAGTAGAGGTTTTTTTAAATAAAAAAATCGTTTAAGTAAAAAAATGTGATTTTCCCATAATTTGTTACATTCTTTACAAAAACCAAATGCAAATTAACCAATAAAGTGACTCAAAAGCTTTAAAAAACCGCAAACAGAATTAAAATCGAGCCCATAATTTGGGAGATATGATGAAAAATGTGAAAAGCTATCACCAACACACAAGGGGTCACTTGCCGACGAAACAGATTGTCTTTAATTTAAAATTATTTCTATTTATCAATAAAAATTTTCATTTAAATTGAAAATAAAGGCAACACAAAATCCCATATGATTGTGTTTACGTTCCATTGGAAAATAAAAATCTTTATTGCCTTAACACCACTACAAGTTTTTTTTTCATGGCTTTTTATGTAGTGGCATTGCATAGGATCATATCATCGTACTACCATACCATCAAACCATCATGCCATCATACACGACATAACATAATATCATCGTTCAATCGTACCATCATACAATCATATGTACCGCCGTACCATAAAAACAGATTTTTGGAAAAAACAAATTCTAAATCGGATAAGCGATTCTCGAGATATCATGGGTACAGACATCCAGACGTCCAGAAAGACGGACAGATATTTTTTTTTTTCTTTTTCGGACTCAAGGATTTTCAAAACGTCGAGATAAATGATTTTGGATCAAACAAATTTTTGACCGTTTTTGACAAGATTTCAATACATTGGTCTTTTTAGACCGAAGTAATTTTCCCTTTAAAAGAAAAAGTAGCATACACAATCATTTTTAATATATTTAATTTAATATTAAATAAATAAGCCATTATTGACAAAAATTCACAATTTATAATTTTAAGTAAAGAAAGCGTCCGCTTCGCTTAATATTCTCAGTTATACTAAACTAAACTAACATTTTTAATCATCTCTTTCGAAATCTTCTTAGTTTTTTATTCCTCTCTTCGTAATTTTCGTAATGGCTTCAAGAATACTAATTTATAATTTCACCATTACGATTACGAAAATATTGTGCATTACGAAAATTTTCGTAATGTTTGAAGACAGGGCATTTAAAATGATAAAACAAAATTGTTCCAAATGAACTTAATGAATGATAAAAATCACACTTTAAATTACACATTGCATTAATTAATTTCCAATCATTACAATTTTAACAAATAAATATAAAAGTTAAATAGGCAATATAGCTTTAAATAACATATTTTTGTTGTATTGAATCACATATTCCATTTTTGTCCGCTATAGCCAATTGTCAATTACGAAAAAATCTCTTACCCTTACACGTATTGTTTAAAATTAGAAAGTGGTCAAGCATTTAAAAAAATATCCCAAGATTTAGGTATACGACATGTAAATACAAAAATTTTGAAGAAAATATGGTTTTGTTCTAGTTAGGTAGTAAACAAAACCGAATGCATAGTTATGTACATACATCGTTATCTCGAAATAAATAATACATATTTTTAAGAACACGTGAAACAAAGAAAAAAAAGGTACGCTTTTGTTATCACTTTTTTATAAAATATTGAGAATAGAAAATATTAAGTTTTATGAACATCCTTATCAATATAATTAACACAAAAATCCAAATGATTTCATTACGAAATGCAATGGGAAACGAAAAAACCATTACGAAAATTTTAGTAACGTTCCGTTGCGAAAATTTTCGTAATCCGATTTCAAGAATACAATTTTAGGGTTTTCGAAATACTTTTACACTAACTCGCAATACGAAAGTTTTCGTAATGGTTCAAGAATAGCACCCCAGAATCAAAAAAAAAACTGAACTGAGTTCAATTTCTTCTACGAAGAGTTCAGCATTTTTCGATCCAGATTATTTTTTTTTGCTTCAATATAAACCAAGCTGTTGCTTGGTAAAATTGATCGAGTAATCATACTTTTCGGCTTCCGAATCGTTGGATTATCGAGTATTTACCCCTGCGTTTTATGCGAAGTTTTTCGAGAATAATCAAGTTTAGGTTTAGATGAGGTACATCATTTTTCGAGCAAGTTGTTTTTTCTTCGTTTGGATTTACGTGGCAATTAGCATTGAAGTATTTCAATGATGTGATGTTATAGAATTGATGATATGTATATGAATATTTTCGATATTTTATGGAATTTTTAAGCTTATTAGATATGTTTGGTGTTTATTATTTTTTGAGGTTATTTATTGTAAGATTTTCGATATTAGTCCAGTTTAGCTTGCAGTTCAATTAAGCATAGCACTGAGTTTCAGATTTTTTAAAAATTCTTTTATAGAACGATTCTATGTTATTGTTAGTTTTTCGTCAAATTTCCCACTTTTAAGTTTTAAGTTTTTTTTAAGTTTTCCGTGAAAGTAACGTTTTTATTGGAACAAAAATTTACAACAAATGTAAAAAAAGAATTGGTTTTGATCACTTGATTTGGTCTAAATATTGATTTTGAGTTTTATTTTAAACGAAAGTCACAAAACAAAAGAGAGCTTATATATTCTAAAAGCCTGAACATTGCTAAAACATGGTTTTGGTCGAAGTGGTACAAGCAACATCGTTTTCTCTAGTGTAATATTTCCGCTTGCATGCACAAATCAAATTGCTTTTTTCCTCAATAGTGATTATAGGTTTTAGCATGTGCTAGCGTGATAACGTAAGTATATTATATTTGAAAATTAGGCGCATAACTAGGGATGAAAACAATGAGGTTGGTTGCCGATTGGTTATGTTTCACTCAACGCGCTTTGTATTCATGAACGAGCCGCCACTGGAAATAATTATTATTTTTGTAGTAAATGACAATTAAATATTTCTAAATACAGATGTTGTAATTTTTAGAAATGTAATAATAATTATGCAATACAAACAAGTGAAACGGCCAAATTCCAAAATTTAGGTGACTGTGACCTATCATCTGTGGTATTAGCGAGCTAAGATGGGATGGACACTTTATTCCAAAAAAAAAAAAATCCATTCGCACAAAATTCCAAAATCATAAATAATGTAAAAAACAAAATTCCTTAGTACAAATCACCAATAATAATAATTCCAATTTCAAAATTCCAAAAACCAAAATACAAAAATTTATTTAACCAAATGAAAAATTTCACAGTATATACATACAATTCAATTTATTTTATTAAATTAATATTAACCGCAATATTTCGCAAAAAATCTAATTTAGATAAATTTTGGCGCCTTTTAATCAATCTTTTGACAATTTTATTATTATTACAGTAAAAATGGAGATTCGCCATTTTTTCTTTATTTTTGCCGTGACTTTTATTACGTGGATATTCGATTTTTTTATTTTTATTTTAAAAAATAAAATAAATTAAAACTTTTTTATTAGTTAAACACGTATATATATATTTATATAATAAGTTTAAAATAAATTAAAATGTCTTTCTTTTCGTAATAATTATTTAATGAAATTTAGAAGACCGATTTCGGATTACATCCAACGTCAGTCCAATTTTTTAACTACTGAATTATCATGTCATAGATTTTATTTGTTTTTGTATTTATTTTATCGTTGAGAATGTATGTGTTGTGACGATTCTTGTAGATCTCCAACTCTTCCAAACGGTCCATTAGATTGCTTTTCTTTAATGTATGTAATATTTTTAAATTTCTGTTTATGTCTGTGAATGTGTGTTGTTGGGTAACTAAGTGTTGAGCGTAATTTGATTTGAAGGTTGTGTGTGTGTTTGTATGTTTTGCTTCTATTGTGTGTTCATTGAATCTTTGAGTAAATGTTCTTCCCGTTTGGCCGATATAGAACTTAGGACAATCGTTACAAATTAATTTGTAAATACCGCTGTCGTCAATACGGTTTTGTTGTGTTGATAATTTGTTTCCAAGTTTTTGTGATGTTTTGTGTGCTATGTTGTAATTGTATTTTCTAAATGTCTTTTTTAAAATATGGTTTGTGTGTTTGTGTAGTCTATAGCGATGTATTTGTTGTTTTTATCATCGCTTGTGTACATTGAAGTTAAATGTTTTTGTTGAATTTTATATTTTATTTTAGAATTGATGCGGTGTATCATATTGGTTGTGTATCCGTTCTGTTTTGCAATATGCATGATGGTGTATAATTCTTCAACATAATCTTCATCGCTCATGGGAATGTTGTTGAGCCTTACTAGCATATGATTGTATGCTGCCATCTTATGTTGTGCTGGGTGATTCGACGTTCTGTGAATAGTATGATCCGTTTGAGTAGGTTTGCGGTAAATTGAAAAATTGTGTCTATTGTTTTTGTTTTTGATTGTTAAATCAAGGAAGTTGATGGATTTCTCATTTTCAATTTCTAAAATGTATTTAATATTTGTGTGTATGTTATTGATGTATGTGTGCATATTATCAAGTTGTCTTTTGGTGCCGTGAAATAATATTAAAATGTCATTGACATAACGATGCCAATAAATTATGTTTTTTCTATATTGATTTTTGTTACTATGTATTTATGTATGTTTCCTCGATGTGGTTCAAATATATGTTGGCGAAGGTGCCTGATAGTGGGCTGCTCATTGGTAGGCCATCGTTTTGTATGTAAAATTTATCGTTGTGCTGGAAAGTGTTTAACTAATAAAAAAGTTTTAATTTATTTTATTTTTTAAAATAAAAATAAAAAAATCGAAGGACAATTTTATATTTTTTCAAGTTTAATTTATTTTGTCGAATGCGCTGCCCACTCCGAAGTCTCTTAATTTCGTTTTTTGATACTATTAACTCTTTCCGCAATTTATTTATAATGTTGTAGAGTCCGGATTTCTTTCTACCAACAATTAATTTTAGCCGTCGATGCCATGCTTCCGCTGAATTTTGTGTCCTAGGGAAATTTTCATTTGCCGCATCTGCTACAGACCAAAACTCGGGACTATATTGTGGCTTTTTCCCTACTTTATTGCTAGAAATATAAATTTTATAGAACCACTCTGCTAGCTTTTTAGCGTCCGAGTCATCAAAATTATTATTAAGTTCTGAATAATAATCGGAGACCTCTTCTGCAGGAACAAAGGCGAGACTCTTAATCATTAGGATTTGAAGGCAAACATTTTCTGAATTGCCATATTTGGCTGTCAGTTTCATTTTCTGTACTTGTCTCCAAATATTTTGTCCGAAATGGAACAGACAACCTCTAAAATCAATCATTGGAAAAAAATCTTTTCCTGCCAGATAAATAGCTTTTTCAAAATCAATGATTATTCTCTTTGGTGCAATAACAATATTAAAATCACTGGCTATTTTATGCAATTCATGAAAAAACTCCGAGTAGCATTCTTTACTTTTTTTGTCATTAAACAAAAAACCAGTGGCACGATGTTTTCCTCAATTTTTCCATGGATGGTAAACAATTGTCTCATGAGAGACGGCACAACATAAAAAGTCCCGTCCATTAACCAACATGTAGCTTCTCCTAAATATTTGAGAGATGTTTTCGTACCGAGAATTATTATATGTTCTCCATTAAATTCTTTCTCTGAAAGAACAAATAGTTCTTCTTCCAGAAAGCGTAAATCTTGCGGTATATTAATGTCCGAAATGGTAGTAGGTTCTCTAATCCCTGTCGATCTGATTCTAGTTATTTTAGCCTTCTGCGCCTGTTTACTAGGTAAATATACTCGGCTGCTCGGTTCACATTTTACAACAGAATTCCGAATTATTTGTGATGGTAGCAATGTCGTATTTTTAGCCATATTTTTTATGTTTTCGTTAGCTAAGTATATATTTCGTCTAAAACCCTGTGGATCATGCGAATGATCTAAAGGATTTACCACTATTTTATGGAGTAATTCACAAATTTTTGTTTGCACTTTACTTTTACAACAATATTTAATTCTGGTAGCACACCTCCATTTAAATAGTCCTTCTTTCTGCGAATCGAGGTAATATTGATATCCATTTATAAATAGACTTTGCTTGCCTTTGTTCGTTGTTACTAAATTAATTTCCATATTACCAATAATACACGTCTAGATTTAATTATAAATAAATTGTGTTGTATAATTTTTTAAAAATACTTTCGGCTCCAAATCAATACTATTTTAAATTTTGTAGATAATTAACTTTGATGCTAAAAATTGAAATACTGTTCTAAATAATAAAAAGAACAACGTGTTTTTATTCAAAACAATTACCGCAATTGCAATTCTAAAGATAACGATATTATGTACAAACTTGTTCTTTTAATGCATATAATCATTAATTATTAAAACTGATTTTGTTTGAATTTGAAACTGTTTATTGAAACTGTTTAACCAATTTAAGTACAAAATAATAAAATATAAATAAAAAATTTAAGTGTAAAACATTCATTCAATGAATATTCAATACGAAAATAAATACAAAATTCCATTTTATGCCCATCGAAATATAAAAGGCGCACGCCTTTTATATTTCGATGGGCATAAAATGGAATTTTGTATTTTGGAATTTTGTATAGGAATTTTGTTTTTTTGGAATTTTATGTTTGGAATTTATTTTTTTGGAATTTTGATTTTTGGAATTTTGTTTGATTTTTGGAATTATAGTTTTGGAGTTTTCTTTTTGGAATTTTGATTTTGGACAGTCATACCCAACCCGCTAATATTTGGCTTAACGTTTTATTTGAGGAGCAACTCACAAAAGTTCAGGTAATATTTTATATTGGATCAGGCTTAAATTAATTTTCAACCTCACCCTTCTCCTTTACATGTAAAATGGTTATAGGAGGAGAAAGTCAACGGACAATCAATACACTCGGAAAGTAATTTAAATGTATTTTGTTGTGTTTATTTACACCACAGCTAAATTAGCAATTGTACCGAAATGACAACTGCAACAACGATGTAAACATATACGTAGTTCAAGCAGATAAAATAGCATTGCAAATTAACATTGCTATAAAATTCACATTTGTAGCACTGTCAATTTAGCCGTGTTATAATGCAGCATTTGACTGTTTGTATTTTTTATTCCTTTACTTCAAAGGCGTTTTGTTTCCATTATAGCAGGAGCTTCAACAGATAGTATACTGATGGCAAGAAGGTAATGGGTTTTCGGTACTTATATTGCGCTGTAGTCATAAAATTTGCCAGAATAATCCGACTGCCTATTCTAACTTTAATAAACTTCTTTCATTTCAGAAATAATAGCTTCATTTGGATAAATTTACTATTTTAAGGACACATTCACTTTGCTTAGCTGTGAAATACTCCATACATTATACTGAAGTTAGCCAACCATTGAAGTTTTGGCCGTGATATGGCCGGGATGTTTCTTTTCCGGAAACTATCGGAATGCCATTTGGTTTGGCCAATCGCTTCCATTTGTATGAAATTTCAGTACTACACTAACTTAAATAGTTATAGCGCCAATCTCAACATGCAAATCGTCTTGATATTTTCAATGGAATTAGATAACGTAACGCCAAACCAAATGGCGTACCGATAGTTTTCGGAAAAGAAACATCCCGACTAAATCTCGGTAGTATTCTATCTTAAAGGCCTTTTTCTTTGTGTTTTTTTTATATATATTCCTGTATAATGTCAGATTTTAATTTTTGCGATTTTCTTTCATAAAATATGTTATAAAATAAAATAAAAAATATTTTCTGGGCTAGAGTAAATTATATCATATGAAATAATGTTGGGCTGGGATAACGTTGTAATTTTAGTGTTGCCTGATAATATATTTTTTTATTCTGGGATGAAAGTCTGGGCTAACTTCACATACATCATAATTATTCCATTTGGTAGACTTGTATCTGCTCTTGTATGAAGAAAATGTCTATGGGAAATGTGTAGAAAAAATTCTCTCGAGTTGTAAAGGCTATCAAAGATCTGAAACCAAATATATTTCATAATTCGAATTTTGAAAAGCAGTCATTAATGTCGGATGCTTCGTATAGCGTTTTTTTTAAAGTTTGTCTGTTTGGAGAAAAACTCAACAAATACAAGGCTTCGTAACCCGATATTCTTCCAATAAACAGTTTGCACATCAAGTTAAAATATTGGCAGCTATAACATTTATTCTTGTTTCGTTTTCGGTATTAAAAGATTGGACTTGTTGCAGTTATTATTTGATGCTAAAGATAAATCAACATTTCATTCTGGTATAGATGGAACAGAGGATATAACCCGGATCTATGTTTTATTTCAACAGACGATTCGTTCAATGTCTTATCTGCTGTAAGAACTGTAAGTAATAAATTTCCAAGAAGTCAACATCGATGTGTTTTTCTAGAAGTCGGAATAAAAATTCCAATAATAAAATCATTGCCGAAACCGAGATGGAACTTTAAAAAAGGTAATTGGACAGAATTTTCCAAAGCGATAGATTCGAACATCAGATGGATTCCTCCGGTTGTTGAAAATTATAATAGATTTGTGGAACTCCTAATATCTACGGCTAAACGATTTATTCCAAGAGGGTTTCGAAGAACATACATTCCAAATTGGTACAATGAATGTGAAAGATTATGGTTGTTGTATCAAGAGAACGAATTAAATCAGGAACGTACTGCGAAATGGATAAATTTAGTTGAAACAATGGAATTTTCACGTTCAAGCAGAAAAGCATGGGATTTACTAAAGAAAAATGATGATTCTAGTAATAAGAATGGTGTTAACATTACAACAGTACATATGAAGGATGTTGCGTCAAGATTAGTCAAAAATTCAAAATGTCGCATACCCAAAAATAAAATTCGAAACGTTAAATATAAATGGAGAAGATCAAAGAAATTAATTACGGATTCTCCATTGGCTTCGTCAGTATCTTTGATGAAATTAATAGTGTACTAACATATCTAAAACCAAGAAAAGCTATAGTGGAGTGGATGAGGTGTTTCCCGAATTTTTTATTAATTTATCAAAAAACGCCCGTAATTGGTTGGCGAAATTTTATTCAGATTGTTATAATCGTGGCAAAATTCCTCCGATTTGGAATTTATCAAAAGTTCGTGCCATTTTAAAACCTGGAAAGGACAAACATCCAGAATTTTTCCAACACTTGATGAAAATATTTCAAATTATCAAGCCGGTTTTTGTCTAGGAAGAAATTTTTTAACAAACACAACAAGTTTTGTCTTTGGTAACACATATTGAAGCAGGATTACAGGACATATGATACGATTTGAAAGAAAGGATTGATGTTGAAATTAAGTAAGATTTTAAAATGTCCAAAAACTTTAAACATGATCTCTACTTTGTTATCGCATCGAAAATTTGTTGTACATTTGGGAAATCAGAAAAGTAGAATTCGATGTGTGAATAATGGATTGCCTCAAGGTTCAGTTCCTGCTCCTGTTTTGTTCAATGTATATATTTGGCTGATGATTTGGCAATAGCTTACCAATTTCCATACAATGACAGAGCGGTGGTTGATGCAGAGCATACTTTGACATTGGATTTGGATTTATTAAATGATTATTACAAGAATTGGCGACTGAAGGCGAATACCAGCAAAACCGAAGTTGCATTTTTTCATTTATCAAATCAACATTCGAATACTCGTTTAAATGTTTACATGGATGGAATTTTAATTAAATTCAATCATAATCCGATGTATTTGGGAGTTACTTTGGATCGAGCTTTAACTTTTAGAACACATTGTTTAAAACTTGAACAACAGATTAAATCAAGAGTGAACATTATCCAAAAACTATCTGGAACTCGATGGGGTGCGAATGCTAAAACGTTACGTATATCAGCAATTTCACAGGTATATTCAACGGCTAAATATTGTTCACCTGTCTGGCAACATAGTGCCCAAACAAATCATGTAGATACAAAACTCAATAGTTGCATGCGAATTATTTCGGGTACAATTAAAGCAACACCATTACCATAGCTGCCGATATTGTCCAATATTGAACCAGCTCACCTTAGAAGACAGTTAGCATTATACAAAGAACATTTAAAAATTACAAGAAATTTAAACCTTCCTATTCATTTCGACATCGATGGAAGAATAGAAAACCGTTGGGAGACTTAACCAACTATGACATCAATAACAATTGGAAGGCACTTTTCAATGAATCAGAGTTTGTCAACAAGCATCTAATTGAAGATCCAAGTTGTCCCTGGATTTACAAATTAAAGATATCGTTGGACCTTAGTCAATAGATTTAAACAAATCGCGGGGTGACAAATTCTGAATTAAATCGTTACAATCATGAAATTTCAGCTGCCTGTGATTGTGGACATCCTATACAAAATATTGTTCACGTTTATCAAGAATGCATATTTAGAAGATTTAAAGACGGATTGGAGGAAATTCATCAGATGACTGACGATGCGATATTGTAGATGGGTATCTTAGACATTTTTATATAACATAATTATATTATCAAAATATTTGTAAAGATATATATATATAAGCTTAATAATAATGTTGCAGTGAACTCATAAATGTTTCACACTCAATGCCTCAAGGGTATGGTGAAAATCGCGGATTCTATCACAATTCTGAGATTCACACAGCTATAGGTTATTGTAAATAATACCATTTTTGAATTATTAAAACGACAAAATAATGGCAGTAGAAAATCAAAAACATCAGTTCCTGCATATTGTACAAAAGTCTCAGTACTAATTACATAGACTTAGCTGGTTTGTTATGTTTTTGGGGTGTTTTATTTGTCGTTCGCTTTTTGTATAGATACCTGCAGTACAAACGTTTTCAACGTTAAAATAATATAAATTCAATTCATAGTTAATTTCATAAAAATATGGGGTGCCCACGACAAAGGCGATAAGGATAACGGTCGACTGACTTATTTCTTTTGTAATTTAAAAAATTCCAAAATGTTTTTAGCTTTCAAAATGGAAATTTAATTTTCTAAGCCGGAATAAAATAAAACTAAAATCACGGCTCCAATCGTCAATTGTTGATCGATCAGAAGCAATTCAGGAAACGTTTATTGTGGCATATAGCAGACGATTACCAAATGCGGTTGCCGTTCGTTAGATTTGGTTTTAACTCCAATATAAGACCTGTATCTTTCCTTATCTGTTCCATTCTGGCTTTTGAAGACGAATAATATGCAACGATAAATTAAAGTACATTACACCTAGACTCATCAAACGACCAAAACAAACGTTTAAGTTAGTACAAAAACGACTAAATATTTTCACAAATTCTTCAATAAGCAAACAAAATATATTCTACTGTATACATTTTAAATTTAATAAATTAAAATCAGTGACAGTTCTATAAAATAAAACTTCAAATGGTGTGGAAACTTTAAATAAATGAAATATCTGTAACTGTCGGAAAAAAATCTCATTACCGTTCCTTATTACATATAATATATACAAAACATATTTGTTAGAAGCAATCTAAAGAAAAACATATTTGATAGTACATACAACATGAAATATGATTCAAAATGAAATTAAACTGATGATGATTTTACAATGTCAACGTGTCTAGTAAAAATGAAATTTCCGGAATTTAATAATGGTGTCTCATGTTTGAATCAGTATCCAGGTTCAGATTGCTCATAAGGATTAGTTACTCGAAATTTACTGAATTTTCTGATTAAATCACTTAACCTAAGCGTGACTAATTACTAATAAAACATCTTCAAGCTGCAGATAATCGATTATATTGAATTACTTTCACGACTACGCAAACATAAAAAATTCTAAATCAATAGTGTTTAGGTATAAACCTACAAAGCAATTTCATGATATTCTGTGTACATATATGTCAATCTAATTAATCGCAAAATTATTAAACATTCGTCTCTGTCCATTTATTTCTTATCTCTATACCACTTTTGTTTATAATTTTGTTATCAATCTATACAATATAATACGCCGGATTATAATCAATAAAAGTAACAAAAATTACAAAATAACAAAATCGACTTACCCTTAAAATACGATACGGACTATCCCTGAGCAAACAAACGCCTAAATCGTCTGGCGTTAAAATTGCTTGTAACTCACTGTTATCCGCGCCATTATTTCCATTCGCTACGTTACCACCTTGTAGACCATCACCAACTACGCTTAGACCCAATTTACTCAGAATCCAATTCTATATTTTGACAACAACAAAAAAAATTGTTTATACCATTATATCTTAATTTAATTTGATAATTAAGTAAACGGACTTACCCGAAACGGATTATTTTTATTTTGCATATCATGCAGTACTGGATCAGCTTGTAAAACTTCACAACCAGCTTCACGCCCGTCAACACTGTGTCTATAAAGCATATATAATGGATTTGGTAATATTTTGAGTAACCGAAGCATTGATGATTTTCTAGAAGAAAAACAAAAATGAAAAAATTTGTTGAAAAGCGTGGTGGTAAGTATTGTCTGTGTGTAGGTTTTTATCATTTAATGATTTAATTTAGATTCATTACTAACTGATTAGTAATAAAAATAATTTATTACTGTTTGTAAATAACAAATATTACATGAAAATTAACGAAAATTTGTTGGGGCGCCGATAACAAAAACAACAACAAATCACGACACAACAATGGTGTTATCGGAAAAATTAACGTGACAATCAATATGTGTGGCTGGTAGCGGTAAAGCTGATTTTTTTTTAACATTGGATGGTAGAAATGCAGAACATTTTATACCATATGGTCGAATGATAATTCAATGCCCTTATGCGTATCTCGGTCGTGAAGTAATTCGGTTTTCACTAAATACATTTTAGGCTAGAAAATGAATACTTTTCAATGTCTATTTATGGAGAGCGTTCCATTTAACCTTGAGCAAGAGCAAAAGAATTACAAAACATATCCACTTCGAAACGTTTCACTACGAACTGCGTTTGAACATGACATTCCAAAAAACAAAAGACATTTTTAAAACTTAGCCGGTTTTACGCGTACAATATTTTGTAGCAAAGGATATTTCTTGTAGAAGATGATAAATTTTAAATATAAAATGTTAGCACTTTTTCTCCCATTAAATAATATGACGGCATATGGCAAAAATACGTCAAAAATTGTATCATCATTGAATAAAAAAAAATCGAAATCAAAATTTGCAAATAGATCGTTGTAAGATCACCCAATTAAGGGATGTTACCAATTTACTACATTTGGCCCCAACAATCTCTTTGTGACAATCATGGCGGGAGCTATTTACGGAAGAGACGTGGCATTTCAACAGGAATAATTTACTTCGAGAATGAAATAATTAATTTCGTGAAGAAGAGGCTTCAAATGATCTAGGATTTCCTATGCAGACATACCAAGCCCCGTTTTGCTTGAGATTGAAGTACTTTTATGTTGCTTGTGCAAAATTGTTCGAGTTACTTCGTGCTGTCAATAGTAGTGTGTGTACATATCATACCTTTCAACAAGCTCATTTTTCTGAATGCATGAAATGAGATTTGGCTTTGATTTAACTGCGATTAATTTTTTATGACAGCTCAGATTTTTGTGCTTCGAGTTCAATGTTCCACAACTAATCGGAAATCCCATTGAGCAAAATCCATATTGAGGAAGCAGAATAAAACTTGCAACACAAACTTAACAGCTGAAAAACAACAGTTGGAACTTAACAGTCCCACCCAAATAATACAGAGGGCGTTACAGCAACGATGCTGAATGCGATCACCACTGCTTATTCTAGCATCTTGTCATTACTTCAAAAACTACTAGCCCGCTGAAACTATTACACATCTTCGTCCGTGAAAGAAGATTAAACTGTCTTCAAGTGGCACATTGTCCTTTCACGACACCAAACACCTTTAGAACTCTGACTAAATGAAAATCCACATAATCGATGCATGTATTTTTTTTAATTACATCGGAAGGCATCAGGAAAACATCGGAGCTGTCATTAAGGAAACCCATTCATCAATTTTGGAAAGACGAATAGCGCAAAGCTGCTCGCTTCGACCTCAATAAGCAATTGTAGAAGAAGCACATTTAAGATTGCTTTAACTTTTCGGAAACCATTCTAGTTGTGTAACTAAGTAAGGGCCGAGGTGATTTGGCGTCTACTGGATGGGGGGGGATCAAAGTTGAGTAGAGTAATCTACCAGCTCCATAACCTTTCGGTAGGGTGCACATTACGCGAGCTGTTCTGGTCATGTTTTAGGCAGCTGGCGTGATGGGTACAATTGTGGAAGGGGTAACCTGGTCACAATTCGCAAGTGTACGTACTGCCTCTTCGTGGCAATCACTGGTAACTGAGGCCCTTTGGTACTTTTGACCGTTTGGCACAGGCTAAAGTACGGCGCTAAAGGAGAAATCCTTGATAAAAAACCCTAATCTAAGGTGGAACAGCATATGCCGATGGATGAATGGCTGATAGGTTAATCAGTCCAAAGTATGCGGACTCTGGATACCAGGCGCCCTCCAGTTTTATTTAGCCTTCCTGTGGTAAAGCTGGGTGTCCCACAGGCGACTTTTTTTCCCAGCAACTCGTGGGAACAAAATGTTTAAGCTCAGTAAAAATAATAAGGATGATGACGCTCCTAAAGCGTCATGCACCAGCGATAGTTCCGCGGTGGTGTTCGAGAACCTCGGCCCTCTTTCCGCTGTGGGACTCTCGATGAGTGGTCTATCGGATGGGGAGCTCCGTTCGGTGATTGAGAAATTAGTTCTCAACTCCGACATGGACACCTCAGGAGATGAGAACTCGGCCCCTGTAAGTGGGGGTATCGCCTCTGTGAAAGCAGGGAGGAGCAAAGTCGTCGGGGAGGACGCGAAAGGAACTGTCAGCATCACTGACAAACCTTCCGCGGCTCCTCGCGTGAAAATGTGTGGGGCCGCGAAGAAGCGGTACATGAGGCTTCTTGCTCAGGGCAAACCGCCCGAAAGCGAGACAAGGCTTTTGGCGATGCGGCCACAAAGGAAGTCTTGTGCTCCCGCAGAGGCCCCACCGTCAAAGAGGATCCGCTCGGATGAGGGTACTCCACCGGCACAAAAAAGGCCAGGGGAGAAGAATCTGTCCCGACGGTCTCGGGTTCTGCGGTCCGGTCTGGACTTACCTTCAGGCAGGCTGCGGTGTCGGAGATCGTTGGGATCTTGCTTACTGGTTTTCCAGAGTTTGTCCTCACTGGAGAGCAGCTTAAGGCTATCCAGGAGGGCATCCTAGATAAAGTCGCGGCGGAAAACCTGCCTCGAGCCAGGATTGTGTTCGGAACCTTCCCAAACAGTGCTGAATTGCCCATGAAAAAGCTTTTTGGTTTTATAAAAAGCCAAAATGAGGGCATGCACGCGATCAACTGGAGAGTGATCAGGAGAGAGGCGAAAGGCTCTTCGGCCTTTTTCACGTTCTCTATGGACCACTCTTCAGTTGAGAAGCTCAAGCGGGTTGGCTTTAAGGTCAACTATAAGTTTGGGACTGTACAATTGTATCCCAAGGGTGGTCAGAGTGGAGCTAAACCGGCTTCTGTCGGCGGGACCCAAGTGGTGAAGCCTTTAGAAGCTACGGTAGCGGCACCTGTAGCTAAGACAGCCGGAGTGACCGCCCTCTCCAGGAGACAGGTGAGGAGAAGGCGGGAAAGGGAGAGGCAAGCGTCAAGGGTTCCGCGAGGGAAGGCCTCACAAGGGCTCCCCCCGTGCAAGCCACTGGTTAGGCCTGGAGGCTCTCAGGCAGCGGGGGCCAGCAGAACGGCGAACGAGGACACTGGTCAGCCATCGGCCGGACAAAAAAAGCATGCGGGTGGTGGCGGTGCTGAAAAGGAGGCTGAGCAAGGCATTCAGAAGGAGCCTTCGGTAAATTGAAGGCACACATCGCCTGCCTGCAGATAAACCTGCATCATGCAAAGGCGTCTTCGGACGTCCTTTGTCGTAGGTTTATCTGCCAAAACATTGGCATGGCTCTAATCCAGGAGCCATGGGTGATTGGTAACCAGATTAGAGGTATACCAAATCAAGTGGGTAAGTTAATTTATCATAACGGAACTCAGAGTCCAAGAGCGGCTGTGTTGGCCAGTTCGCAAATTAATTTTATTCCCATTTCAGATTTCATCTCCAGGGACTTGGTTGCAGTAATGGTGGAGGTTCTAGGTGAAACAGGCAAACAGGAGGCTATAATGGCCTCCGCCTACTTTCCTGGAGACTCAGAGTTAATACCTCCACTTGACGGTAGGCGGCTCATAGCCCGCTGCAAACGCAATGGGCTGGCCTACCTGATAGGATGCGATGCAAACGCGCACCACACGGTGTGGGGTAGCACCGATATCAATAACAGGGGTGAGTACCTTTTTGAATTTCTGATCTCAAATGATGTAGACATTGTCAATAGGGGATGGAAACCTACTTTTATAAATGCGATTAGGCAAGAGGTCCTAGATCTGACACTTGCTAGTCCGCATTTTAGCGACTTGGTCAAAAACTGGCATGTGTCTGAAGAGGCCTCATTATCGGATCACTTGCACATCAGATTCGATTTGGCGGCTGAGACCATGCAGCGGCAGGAAATCAGAATTCCAAAACTAACCGACTGGGACTCTTATAGAGTCTCACTCGAATCAGAAATGCCCTCGGTTGTGGGGAACATAGAGTCTCAAGAGGGGTTGGAGATCTTTTCGAACCAGCCGCATAATTCTATACACTTGGCTTACGAGAACATCTGCCCAGTTAAGCGAAGAGAGTCCACAAAGATGGTCCCTTGGTGGAACGGGACGCTGGGTAAACTGAGGAAAAAATCGAGAAGATTATTCAACAAGGCTAAACGCACCGGTGAATGGGGCAAGTATAAGATGGCCTTGACGGAATATAACCTCGAACTAAGGAGATCCAAGAGGGCTACCTGGAAGAATTTCTGTGAGGGAATCAATGAATTGCCCTCTGCAGCTCGTCTCCAGAAAGTCCTTTCCTTCCTCCAGAAGCAAGATGGGGGTTCACTGAAAACCGGAAGGAAACCTTAGAGGTACTGCTAGAGACCCACTTTCCGGATTCAGTAGTGGTAGGAGTCCAAGATGACTCGCATGATTCTTCAAGTAAGGTGGCCTATGCGCCTCACAGTAGGATCTGGAGTCTCTCTGGGAAAATTTTCACACCCAGCAAGGTGCGATGGGCTATTGGGTCTTTCAAACCTTTCAAATCCGCTGGATGGGATAGTATCTTTCCAGCTTTACTTCAAAAAGATATTGAGGAAATACTCCCCAGCTTGATCCAGATGTTTCGGGCAAGTTATGCTTTTAACTATATTCCGAAACTGTGGAGGAAAGTAAATGTGGTCTTTATACCAAAGGGCGGGGGTCGTCCAAACACCCAGGCCAGGGCATATCGGCCAATTAGTCTCACATCGTTTCTTTTGAAGACGTAGGAAAAAATTCTGGACTATCAAATAAGAAGTGAGGTCCTTGGAAAGAATCCGCTGCATCGGGACCAGTTTGCGTATCAAACTGGTAAATCCACGGTTATGGCCCTTAGCGGGCTAGTCACGAGAATTGAAAAAGCAGTGACATATAAAGAAATTGCCCTTTGTGCCTTTGTGGACATTGAGGGGGCGTTTGATAATACCTCCTATGGATCTATAGAGACGGCAGCAATGGGAAAAAGTGTTCCACTTTCTACAATTAGGTGGATCCGTTCCATGCTGGAACATCGTGAAATTACTGCCAGACTAGGCGGCGAATCAGTAACCATCAAGGCCGTAAAGGGCTGTCCCCAAGAAGGTGTACTATCTCCTCTTTTGTGGTCATTGGTTATTGACAGACTACTGGTCCTTCTGAGTAGCCATGAGTTTGATGTCCAGGGCTATGCGGATGATGTGGCTATCATAATCAGAGGCAAGTTTGATGAGGTCATTTCTGATCGCATGCAAAATGCACTCAATATAATATGGCAGTGGTGTTACCAGGAAGGACTTAGTGTCAATCCAAGCAAAACTGTCATTGTTCCTTTTACGAGGAGGAAAAAGCTTGCGCTTACAGCTCCTTCATTAAACGGTACTACTGTGCCTTTTTCCAGCGAGGTTAAATATCTAGGGGTTTTCCTAGATCAAAGACTGAACTGGAACCAACATTTGTTGAAAGTTCAAAATAGAGCCATCAAGGCTCTCTGGGCCTGTCAAAGACTTTATGGGCGTACTTGGGGACTACAACCAAAAATGATCTACTGGTCATTTCTTACAACTATTTGGCCTATGGTGACCTACGCATCGGTTGTATGGTGGCCTAAAACTGAGCAGAAGACAACGCAAACTTTATTGAATAAGGTTCAGTGTGTAGCCTGCATCGGTGTTACGGGCTCAATGAGGTCATGTCCAACCGCGGGGGTGGAGACACTTCTAGAACTGACACCGGTTCACCTGCATATTAAAAAGGATGCTGCAAGTATGGCTCTGAAAATGCAGGCGGAAGGAAATATCAAACCAAGCAATATGGTGGGTCATCTGGAAATCCTTAAGGAATTTCAGACAGACCCTACCATAGGAATGCCTACCGACTGTATACCTGACCGGGATGTGTGGAAGGCAGGTGGACCATCATTTGAGCTAGGATCCATGGTATGGTTTACAGATGGATCAAAAACGGAAGATGGGACGGGGATAGGAATACATGGGAGTGGCACTACCCTCTCGAAGTCCTTGGGTACCAATGCTACCGTTTTTCAAGCAGAAGTACATGCTATAGAACTTTGCGCTAGGATAGGCATAGCAAAAGGCCTAAACGATGCAAAGATTTATATTGTATCAGACAGCCAATCGGCCTTAAAAGCTCTTATGTCTTGTACCGTTGAGTCAAGGCTGGTATGGGATTGTCTGAAGGTTATTAAACATCTGGCAGGCTCAAATAAGGTAACACTTATGTGGGTGCCAGGTCATACTGGAATCGAAGGAAACGAGGCAGCTGATGGCCTCGCCCGTGAGGGTTCTGCCTCTCCATTTATTGGACCAGAACCCTTCTGCCGTGTCACTAATGGACACCTTAGAGCAGCGGTAAAACGCTGGGAGGATGTTCAAAAGTCCTCCTACTGGCGCAGAATTCCAGCTTTACGGCAGGCGAAAAAATGTATATCACCTTCGTCTGTCAGGGTTAAGGAGTGTCTTGAACTTAGGAAACCTGAGTTGAGGCTGCTTACTGGCTTCCTCACAGGTCATGTCCCCTTAAGGTATCACTTAAAGAAGATGGGCCTAATTACGACAGATGGATGCCGCTTCTGCGGCCTGGAAGCGGAATCAGCGGAACATGTTCTGTGCCATTGCCCAGCCATTTTCCAGCAAAGACTGCAACATCTAGGAGGGAGAACAATGAGCCCGGATAGTATGTATCTTGTACCGGCCAGTAGTATTGTCAGATTCATTAAGAGCTTGAATATTGACTGGACGGATAATTAAGTAGGGTCCAGCACAATAGATCTTTTAGGTCGCAGTGCGAGGTGGCTTATCGCCCACATGGCCCTCCAGTAAATAATAATAATAATAATGTATGAGATAGGTATAAAACATTGTGAAGCGGATGAATTAGGGAGGAGAAATAAATGTGAATTAAAACGTGTAACATTCGTCTTTTACTTAAAGTATAAATGATAAATGTAATAAAGAACATAAAACCTATTAGGCGGAAACAACTTCCACTTTTTCCCAATACTCGTATTTCAATTTTTCATAAGTACGTGATAAGTATTTCGGTTTTTTTGTTAAACGGTTTCCGCAAAATGCGTCTCCAACAGACACTGGCTTCGGTCCTTTTACGTACAGTAATTACGGCTTACGGCACAAAACTACTGAACGTGAACATTGTGTTACGGTGGCAATTTCTAAAAGCGAAGGTAAAAGTGCTTACACAAACCTATCCCTTCGCGAAAATTAGACCGAATCTACTTTTAAGATCCCGGAAAGCATATAACCGCGCCAACAGTGTTCGAGCATATGGTTTAAAAGAGCATAATCCTGCACATGGTAAATAAGAAATCCAGTTGGGGTCCATATGGCGATTTTCGACTACTATGCCAGTTTGTCTTTTAAGAAAAATTCGCGTCAACAAATAGCAAATTTGTTTTTCCTTCCAATCATTCGTGTCTTTATTTGTGGCCTGACATTTTGTATCTACAATTGAGCTTCTTAAGTATCTACGAACTCTATTTCAATTTTTATTTTTGCTGATACCTTATTAGCAGAAATCCCATACCAACAAATATTTATAGTGAAACGTTTTCAGATTTAAATCAGAAAAGTTGGTGACAGGCTTAGACATGGAGCAGGTAAGTATTATTATAAATTGACACGTAATCATTAAAATTAAAAGCTTCATGTTTAAATATCATTTCATAAAAACATTAAATAGTCACTGTTATTGTCGAACGCGAATTTAATTTGAACTACTCATTTCCTTAATAGCCGGTATTAAACTTCCTCCGCATAAATTTATATATCCATAAAATTTTATATTTTCGACAAAAGACAACCAATCAGTTACGTGGATATTTATAAAAAAAATTATTCGATTAGTAATAAATAATCAATAAATCAATTTGACGCTATCCAAAAAATGATATTCCTGTTGAGTATTTACTCATTGAGTGGTCCACGGCCCACAAAATTCCCAAACGTATTTATGGCATTTTCCTCTCTTTAATGAAGGCGAACACCCGCATTATCATCAATTTTCTTGATAACAGCCAGCCTAAATAATGTACTTGCTATATAATTAATGTGTATATATTGAAAAATTTTTAATTTTTCTTTGAACCCAAAAATCTTATATACACGAGTATATAAAGATGAAGACACAAAACAGAACACTGTCTCATAGTCACGTCTAAAAATAACAAATACAATTCACAAAAAAATGTCAATAAAAAAAGCAAATTCAAATCTGTATTTCTAAACAGTAAAATTTCTATTTATTGCGTGTACAATTTTTATGGCTTGCTAGTACCAGTTATTACGATAATTATATGAGATGCTGCGCGTGTAATCAAATGGAGGAAGGGCAAAATTCACACTCTAGGAGACACTCTACAAAAAACTCTGCATTTACAAACTTTTTTTGCAGAATTATTGAAAATTGGATTTAGGTGTTTCAATTCCGATGATGATGATAAGTGTTATTGACAAAATCTCTTGAATATAAACAAAATAAGTACATTGTAAATAACAGCTAAAAATAATCGAAAATGTGCGTTTTTCTCGGGCAGCAGTTAATTTTGTTTGCATGGCTGACATTGAAATTATTGAAATTCGGAATTTATCAGCGGAATATAAATTAAATCGAATAACAAATGATTTTGATTTTCTTCGAAAAATTGTAAAAATATTGTTTACAATAAGTCAATTTTAATGTCTATAGATCGTATACAGTAATCTGGGTTGCTAGAAGATTTAGCGAGGTGACAACTCAAATAAGCGATTTATAACGTTTAAAAGGTACCATAAGTAACCATCATTGGATAAAGAATTTAAATCCCTTTAAAGAATTAAAGAGATTTTAGAGAAGGTACTAGAAAGAAGGCTCTTTAGAGAAAATACCATTATTCTCTATGATGAAAAAATCTAATTATCACTCATACATCTAAGCCAATTATTACATTATAGCAAAAAAGCTTTTTATTTACATGTTAAGCAGCACTTAAAAAATGGTTTACATTAGAAAATGTTGATTTGAATGTTTTGAATATTTTAATTCAGCAACCGTTCAGAATTGTTAGACAATTTTAATCAAAATTAATTTTAAAAATTCCAGATTCAAAATTTAAAAATAAAAAATAAAATTTTAAATCTTAAAATGAAATAAAATTTTAAATTTTTTAAGAAACTATGTAGAATCCTTTAGTTTTCATATTGTAAAATAACAAAAAATTAATGGGTTCTTGCTTTTTAATGGGATTTTGGGATTTTTTTGACATTTTTCAATCACTGAAATCGGTTGAAGCTAATGGGGAATATTTGGGATTGGTACGAGTAGTACATTTTTTTAAATTGGCGGAACACTAGAGACATATTTTTTTGAAAACATAAACGACCAAAATTCTATTTTTTGTGTTTCGGCGGTAGCAATATAAAAAATTTAAAAAGCACTGCTTAACATTAAACATTTCCTATTTTTATTTCGTTTTATTTACTGTCCTTTTGAAAAACAGTAAGTGCATTTATTTACTGGTTCGTAACTTAATTTACTAATATGTTGTGAAACCCCTAAAATATCAAAATTTGAATTCTACACTTAAAATTTAACATGTAGTTTTCACATGCAATTTGTCCATAAAATTACCTTATATCTTTTCTTATACAACAAGTAGTTTCATTTACCTTTAACATTTGATGCTTAACATTTTGTTATAAAGAAATAATTTTCTAAAGGTAGTAACTAATTAAATACGGTAATTATGATAAACACGTTTACCGCTAGATGTTACCGCTAATGTTTTCAATGAATATTTTGTTCTGTAAAAGATGATAGCACTTCACAGAATTGAAAATTACACTCAATAAAACGCCCAATCAAAATGAAAATTGTCACAGCAATTACAGGTCCCGAAACCTATTGACAGAGGTATCAACCATCGTAATCGGACCATTTTAGATTTTTGCCGCCCAAAAACTTGTGGGCTATAGCACAGTTAATTTTCAATAAAATTGAGTTTTCTAAGAAATGTTTAGAAATAATCGAGCAATTAAATATATATTGTCACAGCAATTACAGGTCCCGAAACCTATTGATAGAGGTTGCAACCATCGTAATCGGAGCATTTTAGATTTTTGCCGCCCAAAAACTTGTGGGCTATAGCACGGTTGATTTTCAATAAAATTGAATTTTCTAAGAAATGTTTAGAAATAATCGAGTAATCAAAATGAAAATTGTAACAGCAATTACAGGTCCCGAAACCTATTGATAGAGGTATCAACCATCGTAATCGGAGCATTTTAGATTTTTGCCGCCCAAAAACTTGTGGGCTATAGCACAGTTAATTTTCAATAAAATTGAATTTTCTAAGAAATGTTTAGAAATAATCGAGCAATCAAAATGAAAATTGTCACAGCAATTACAGGGTTCGAAACCTATTGATAGAGGTTGCAACCATCGTAATCGGAGCATTTTAGATTTTTGCCGCTCAAAAACTTGTGGGCTATAGCACAGTTAATTTTCAATAAAATTGAATTTTCTAAGAAATGTTTAGAAATAATCGAGCAATCAAAATGAAAATTGTCACAGCAATTACAGGTTCCGAAACCTATTGATAGAGGTATCAACCATCGTAATCGGAGCATTTTAGATTTTTGCCGCCCAAAAACTTGTGGGCTATAGCACAGTTAATTTTCAATAAAATTGAATTTTCTAAGAAATGTTTAGAAATAATCGAGCAATCAAAATGAAAATTGTCACAGCAATTACAGGGTTCGAAACCTATTGATAGAGGTATCAACCATCGTAATCGGACCATTTTAGATTTTTGCCGCCCAAAAACTTGTTGGCTATAGCACAGTTAATTTTCAATTAAATTGAATTTTCTAAGAAATGTTTAGAAATAATCGAGCAATCAAATTGAAAATTGTCACAGCAATTACAGGTCCCGAAACCTATTGATAGAGGTATCAACCATCGTAATCGGAGCATTTTAGATTTTTGCCGCCCAAAAACTTGTGGGCTATAGCACAGTTAGTTTTCAATAAAATTGAATTTTCTAAGAAATGTTTAGAAATAATCGAGCAATCAAAATGAAAATTGTCACAGCAATTTCAGGTCCCGAAACCTATTGATAGAGGTATCAACCATCGTAATCGGAGCAGTTTAGATTTTTGCCGCCCAAAAACTTGTGGGCTATAGCACAGTTAATTTTCAATAAAATTGAATTTTCTAAGAAATGTTTAGAAATAATCGAGCAAGTAAAATGAAAATTGTCACAGCAATTACAGGTCCCGAAACCTATTGATAAAGGTATCAACCATCGTAATCGGAGCAGTTTAGATTTTTACCGCCCAAAAACTTGTGGGCTATAGCACAGTTAATTTTAAATAAAATTGAATTTCTAAGAAATGTTTAGAAGTAATCGAGCATTCAAAATAAGAATTGTCACAGCAATTACAGGTCCCGAAACCTATTGATAGAGGTATCAACCATCGTAATCGGAACATTTTAGATTTTTGCCGCCCAAAAACTTGTGGGCTATAGCACAGTTAATTTTCAATAAAATTGAATTTTCTAAGAAATGTTTAGAAATAATCGAGCAATCAAAATGAAAATTGTCACAGCAATTACAGGTCCCGAAACCTATTGATGGAGGTATCAACCATCGTAATCGGAGCAGTTTAGATTTTTGCCGCCCAAAAACTTGTGGGCTATAGCACAGTTAATTTTAAATAAAATTGAATTTTCTAATAAATGTTTAGAAATAATCGAGCAATCAAAATGAACATTGTCAAAGCAATTACAGGTCCTGAAACCTATTGATAGAGGTATCAACCATCGTAATCGGAGCAGTTTAATTTTGGCCGCCTAAAAACTTGTGGGCTATAGCACAGTTAATTTTCAATAAAATTGAATTTTCTAATAAATGTTTAGAAATAATCAAGCAATCAAAATGAAAATTGTCACAGCAATTATAGGTCCTGAAACCTATAGATAGAGGTATCAACCATCGTTGATAGAGGTATCAACCATCGTACCTCTATTGATAGAGGTATCAACCATCGTAATCGGAGCAGTTTAGATTTTTACCGCCCAAAAACTTGTGGGCTATAGCACAGTTAATTTTAAATAAAATTGAATTTCTAAGAAATGTTTAGAAGTAATCGAGCATTCAAAATGAAAATTGTCACAGCAATTACAGGTCCCGAAACCTATTGATAGAGGTATCAACCATCGTAATCGAAGCATTTTAGATTTTTGCCGCCCAAAAACTTGTGGGCTATAGCACAGTTAATTTTCAATAAAATTGAATTTTCTAAGAAATGTTTAGAAATAATCGAGCAATCAAAATGAAAATTGTCACAGCAATTACAGGTCCCGAAACCTATTGATAGAGGTATCAACCATCGTAATCGGAGCAGTTTAGATTTTTGCCGCCTAAAAACTTGTGGGCTATAGCACAGTTAATTTTCAATAAAATTGAATTTTCTAAGAAATGTTTAGAAATAATCGAGCAAGTAAAATGAAAATTGTCACAGCAATTACAGGTCCCGAAACCTATTGATAGAGGTATCAACCATCGTAATCGGAGCAGTTTAGATTTTTGCCGCCCAAAAACTTGTGGGCTATAGCACAGTTAATTTTAAATACAATTGAATTTTCTAAGAAATGTTTAGAAATAATCGAGCAATCAAAATGAAAATTGTCAAAGCAATTACAGGTCCCGAAACCTATTGAGAGAGGTATCAACCATCGTAATCGAAGCATTTTAGATTTTTGCCGCCCAAAAACTTGTGGGCTATAGCACAGTTCATTTTCAATAAAATTGAATTTTCTAAGAAATGTTTAGAAATAATCGAGCAATCAAAATGAAAATTGTCACAGCAATTACAGGTCCCGAAACCTATTGATAGATGTATCAACCATCGTAATCGGAGCAGTTTAGATTTTTACCGCCCAAAAACTTGTGGGCTATAGCACAGTTAATTTTAAATAAAATTGAATTTCTAAGAAATGTTTAGAAGTAATCGAGCATTCAAAATGAAAATTGTCACAGCAATTACAGGTCCCGAAACCTATTGATAGAGGTATCAACCATCGTAATCGAAGCATTTTAGATTTTTGCCGCCCAAAAACTTGTGGGCTATAGCACAGTTAATTTTCAATAAAATTGAATTTTCTAAGAAATGTTTAGAAATAATCGAGCAATCAAAATGAAAATTGTCACAGCAATTACAGGTCCCGAAACCTATTGATAGAGGTATCAACCATCGTAATCGGAGCAGTTTAGATTTTTGCCGCCTAAAAACTTGTGGGCTATAGCACAGTTAATTTTCAATAAAATTGAATTTCCTAAGAAATGTTTAGAAATAATCGAGCAAGTAAAATGAAAATTGTCACAGCAATTACAGGTCCCGAAACCTATTGATAGAGGTATCAACCATCGTAATCGGAGCAGTTTAGATTTTTGCCGCCCAAAAACTTGTGGGCTATAGCACAGTTAATTTTAAATACAATTGAATTTTCTAAGAAATGTTTAGAAATAATCGAGCAATCAAAATGAAAATTGTCAAAGCAATTACAGGTCCCGAAACCTATTGAGAGAGGTATCAACCATCGTAATCGAAGCATTTTAGATTTTTGCCGCCCAAAAACTTGTGGGCTATAGCACAGTTCATTTTCAATAAAATTGAATTTTCTAAGAAATGTTTAGAAATAATCGAGCAATCAAAATGAAAATTGTCACAGCAATTACAGGTCCCGAAACCTATTGATAGAGGTATCAACCATCGTAATCGGAGCAGTTTAGATTTTTGCCGCCCAAAAACTTGTGGGCTATAGCACAGTTAATTTTAAATAAAATTGAATTTTCTAAGAAATGTTTAGAAATAATCGAGCAATCAAAATGAAAATTGTCACAGCAATTACAGGTCCTGAAACCTATTGATAGAGGTATCAACCATCGTAATCGGAGCAGTTTAGATTTTTGCCGCCCAAAAACTTGTGGGCTATAGCACAGTTAATTTTAAATAAAATTGAATTTTCTAAGAAATGTTTAGAAATAATCGAGCAATCAAAATGAAAATTGTCAAAGCAATTACAGGTCCGGAAACCTATTGATAGAGGTATCAACCATCGTAATCGGAGCAGTTTAATTTTTGCCGCCTAAAAACTTGTGGGCTATAGCACAGTTAATTTTCAATAAAATTGAATTTTCTAAGAAATCTTTAGAAATAATCGAGCAATCAAATTGAAAATTGTCACAGCAATTTCAGGTCCCGAAACCTATTGATAGAGGTATCAACCATCCTAATCGGAGCAGTTTAGATTTTTGCCGCCCAAAAACTTGTGGGCTATAGCACAGTTAATTTTCAATAAAATTGAATTTTCTAAGAAATTTTAAGAAATAATCGAGCAAGTAAAATGAAAATTGTCACAGCAATTACAGGTCCCGAAACCTATTGATAAAGGTAACAACCATCGTAATCGGAGCAGTTTAGATTTTTACCGCCCAAAAACTTGTGGGCTATAGCACAGTTAATTTTCAATAAAATTGAATTTTCTAAGAAATGTTTAGAAATAATCGAGCAAGTAAAATGAAAATTGTCACAGCAATTACAGGTCCCGAAACCTATTGATAAAGGTATCAACCATCGTAATCGGAGCAGTTTAGATTTTTACCGCCCAAAAACTTGTGGGCTATAGCACAGTTAATTTTCAATAAAATTGAATTTTCTAAGAAATGTTTAGAAATAATCGAGCATTCAAAATAAAAATTGTCACAGCAATTACAGGTCCCGAAACCTATTGATAGAGGTATCAACCATCGTAATCGGAGCATTTTAGATTTTTGCCGCCCAAAAACTTGTGGGCTATAGCACAGTTAATTTTCAATAAAATTGAATTTTCTAAGAAATGTTTAGAAATAATCGAGCAATCAAAATGAAAATTGTGACAGCAATTACAGGTCCTGAAACCTATTGATAGAGGTATCAACCATCGTAATCGGAGCAGTTTAGATTTTTGCCGCCCAAAAACTTGTGGGCTATAGCACAGTTAATTTTAAATAAAATTGAATTTTCTAAGAAATGTTTAGAAATAATCGAGCAATCAAAATGAAAATTGTCACAGCAATTACAGGTCCTGAAACCTATTGATAGAGGTATCAACCATCGTAATCGGAGCAGTTTAGATTTTTGCCGCCCAAAAACTTGTGGGCTATAGCACAGTTAATTTTCAATAAAATTGAATTTTCTAAGAAATGTTTAGAAATAATCGAGCAATCAAAATGAAAATTGTCACAGCAATTACAGGTCCTGAAACCTATTGATAGAGGTATCAACCATCGTAATCGGAGCAGTTTAGATTTTTGCCGCCCAAAAACTTGTGGGCTATAGCACAGTTAATTTTAAATAAAATTGAATTTTCTAAGAAATGTTTAGAAATAATCGAGCAATCAAAATGAAAATTGTCACAGCAATTACAGGTCCTGAAACCTATTGATAGAGGTATCAACCATCGTAATCGGAGCATTTTAGATTTTTGCCGCCCAAAAACTTGTGGGCTATAGCACAGTTGATTTTCAATAAAATTGAATTTTCTAAGAAATGTTTAGAAATAATCGAGCATTCAAAATAAAAATTGTCACAGCAATTACAGGTCCCGAAACCTATTGATAGAGGTATCAACCATCGTAATCGGAGCATTTTAGATTTTTGCCGCCCAAAAACTTGTGGGCTATAGCACAGTTAATTTTCAATAAAATTGAATTTTCTAAGAAATGTTTAGAAATAATCGAGCAATCAAAATGAAAATTGTCACAGCAATTACAGGTCCCGAAACCTATTGATAAAGGTATCAACCATCGTAATCGGAGCAGTTTAGATTTTTGCTGCCCAAAAACTTGTGGGCTATAGCACAGTTGATTTTCAATAAAATTGAATTTTCTAAGAAATGTTTAGAAATAATCGAGCAAGTAAAATGAAAATTGTCACAGCAATTACAGGTCCCGAAACCTATTGATAAAGGTATCAACCATCGTAATCGGAGCAGTTTAGATTTTTACCGCCCAAAAACTTGTGGGCTATAGCACAGTTAATTTTCAATAAAATTGAATTTTCTAAGAAATGTTTAGAAATAATCGAGCAATCAAAATGAAAATTGTCACAGCAATTACAGGTCCTGAAACCTATTGAGAGAGGTATCAACCATCGTAATCGAAGCATTTTAGATTTTTGCCGCCCAAAAACTTGTGGGCTATAGCACAGTTCATTTTCAATAAAATTGAATTTTCTAAGAAATGTTTAGAAATAATCGAGCAATCAAAATGAAAATTGTCACAGCAATTACAGGTCCCGAAACCTATTGATAGAGGTATCAACCATCGTAATCGGAGCAGTTTAGATTTTTGCCGCCCAAAAACTTGTGGGCTATAGCACAGTTAATTTTAAATAAAATTGAATTTTCTAAGAAATGTTTAGAAATAATCGAGCAATCAAAATGAAAATTGTCACAGCAATTACAGGTCCTGAAACCTATTGATAGAGGTATCAACCATCGTAATCGGAGCAGTTTAGATTTTTGCCGCCCAAAAACTTGTGGGCTATAGCACAGTTAATTTTAAATAAAATTGAATTTTCTAATAAATGTTTAGAAATAATCGAGCAATCAAAATGAAAATTGTCAAAGCAATTACAGGTCCGGAAACCTATTGATAGAGGTATCAACCATCGTAATCGGAGCAGTTTAATTTTTGCCGCCTAAAAACTTGTGGGCTATAGCACAGTTAATTTTCAATAAAATTGAATTTTCTAAGAAATGTTTAGAAATAATCAAGCAATCAAATTGAAAATTGTCACAGCAATTTCAGGTCCCGAAACCTATTGATAGAGGTATCAACCATCCTAATCGGAGCAGTTTAGATTTTTGCCGCCCAAAAACTTGTGGGCTATAGCACAGTTAATTTTCAATAAAATTGAATTTTCTAAGAAATGTTAAGAAATAATCGAGCAAGTAAAATGAAAATTGTCACAGCAATTACAGGTCCCGAAACCTATTGATAAAGGTAACAACCATCGTAATCGGAGCAGTTTAGATTTTTACCGCCCAAAAACTTGTGGGCTATAGCACAGTTAATTTTCAATAAAATTGAATTTTCTAAGAAATGTTTAGAAATAATCGAGCATTCAAAATAAAAATTGTCACAGCAATTACAGGTCCCGAAACCTATTGATAGAGGTATCAACCATCGTAATCGGAGCAGTTTAATTTTTGCCGCCTAAAAACTTGTGGGCTATAGCACAGTTAATTTTCAATAAAATTGAATTTTCTAAGAAATGTTTAGAAATAATCGAGCAATCAAATTGAAAATTGTCACAGCAATTACAGGTCCCGAAACCTATTGATAGAGGTATCAACCATCGTAATCGGAGCAGTTTAGATTTTTGCTGCCCAAAAACTTGTGGGCTATAGCACAGTTAATTTTCAATAAAATTGAATTTTCTAAGAAATGTTTAGAAATAATCGAGCAAGTAAAATGAAAATTGTCACAGCAATTACAGGTCCCGAAACCTATTGATAAAGGTATCAACCATCGTAATCGGAGCAGTTTAGATTTTTACCGCCCAAAAACTTGTGGGCTATAGCACAGTTAATTTTCAATAAAATTGAATTTTCTAAGAAATGTTTAGAAATAATCGAGCAATCAAAATGAAAATTGTCACAGCAATTACAGGTCCTGAAACCTATTGATAGAGGTATCAACCATCGTAATCGGAGCAGTTTAGATTTTTGCCGCCCAAAAACTTGTGGGCTATAGCACAGTTAATTTTAAATAAAATTGAATTTTCTAAGAAATGTTTAGAAATAATCGAGCAATCAAAATGAAAATTGTCACAGCAATTACAGGTCCTGAAACCTATTGATAGAGGTATCAACCATCGTAATCGGAGCAGTTTAGATTTTTGCCGCCCAAAAACTTGTGGGCTATAGCACAGTTAATTTTCAATAAAATTGAATTTTCTAAGAAATGTTTAGAAATAATCGAGCAATCAAAATGAAAATTGTCACAGCAATTACAGGTCCTGAAACCTATTGATAGAAGTATCAACCATCGTAATCGGAGCAGTTTAGATTTTTGCCGCCCAAAAACTTGTGGGCTATAGCACAGTTAATTTTAAATAAAATTGAATTTTCTAAGAAATGTTTAGAAATAATCGAGCAATCAAAATGAAAATTGTCACAGCAATTACAGGTCCTGAAACCTATTGATAGAGGTATCAACCATCGTAATCGGAGCATTTTAGATTTTTGCCGCCCAAAAACTTGTGGGCTATAGCACAGTTGATTTTCAATAAAATTGAATTTT
Organism: Tipula vernalis; assembly: GCA_958295665.1. Lineage (NCBI taxonomy): Eukaryota > Metazoa > Arthropoda > Insecta > Diptera > Tipulidae > Tipula > Tipula vernalis. The sequence goes on from OY282560.1 coordinate 20,045,998, forward strand.
CTAAGAAATGTTTAGAAAAAATCGAGCATTCAAAATAAAAATTGTCACAGCAATTACAGGTCCCGAAACCTATTGATAGAGGTATCAACCATCGTAATCGGAGCATTTTAGATTTTTGCCGCCCAAAAACTTGTGGGCTATAGCACAGTTAATTTTCAATAAAATTGAATTTTCTAAGAAATGTTTAGAAATAATCGAGCAATCAAAATGAAAATTGTCACAGCAATTACAGGTCCCGAAACCTATTGATAAAGGTATCAACCATCGTAATCGGAGCAGTTTAGATTTTTGCTGCCCAAAAACTTGTGGGCTATAGCACAGTTGATTTTCAATAAAATTGAATTTTCTAAGAAATGTTTAGAAATAATCGAGCAAGTAAAATGAAAATTGTCACAGCAATTACAGGTCCCGAAACCTATTGATAAAGGTATCAACCATCGTAATCGGAGCAGTTTAGATTTTTACCGCCCAAAAACTTGTGGGCTATAGCACAGTTAATTTTCAATAAAATTGAATTTTCTAAGAAATGTTTAGAAATAATCGAGCAATCAAAATGAAAATTGTCACAGCAATTACAGGTCCTGAAACCTATTGATAGAGGTATCAACCATCGTAATCGAAGCATTTTAGATTTTTGCCGCCCAAAAACTTGTGGGCTATAGCACAGTTAATTTTCAATAAAATTGAATTTTCTAAGAAATGTTTAGAAATAATCGAGCAATCAAAATGAAAATTGTCACAGCAATTACAGGTCCCGAAACCTATTGATAGAGGTATCAACCATCGTAATCGGAGCAGTTTAGATTTTTGCCGCCCAAAAACTTGTGGGCTATAGCACAGTTAATTTTCAATAAAATTGGATTTTCTAAGAAATGTTTAGAAATAATCAAGCAATCAAAATGAAAATTGTCACAGCAATTACAGGTCCTGAAACCTATTGATAGAGGTATCAACCATCGTAATCGGAGCATTTTAGATTTTTGCCGCCCAAAAACTTGTGGGCTATAGCACAGTTGATTTTCAATAAAATTGAATTTTCTAAGAAATGTTTAGAAATAATCGAGCAATCAAAATGAAAATTGTCACAGCAATTACAGGTCCTGAAACCTATTGATAGAGGTATCAACCATCGTAATCGGAGCAGTTTAGATTTTTGCCGCCCAAAAACTTGTGGGCTATAGCACAGTTAATTTTCAATAAAATTGAATTTTCTAAGAAATGTTTAGAAATAATCGAGCATTCAAAATAAAAATTGTCACAGCAATTACAGGTCCCGAAACCTATTGATAGAGGTATCAACCATCGTAATCGGAGCATTTTAGATTTTTGCCGCCCAAAAACTTGTGGGCTATAGCACAGTTAATTTTCAATAAAATTGAATTTTCTAAGAAATGTTTAGAAATAATCGAGCAATCAAAATGAAAATTGTCACAGCAATTACAGGTCCTGAAACCTATTGATAGAGGTATCAACCATCGTAATCGGAGCAGTTTAGATTTTTGCCGCCCAAAAACTTGTGGGCTATAGCACAGTTAATTTTAAATAAAATTGAATTTTCTAAGAAATGTTTAGAAATAATCGAGCAATCAAAATGAAAATTGTCACAGCAATTACAGGTCCTGAAACCTATTGATAGAGGTATCAACCATCGTAATCGGAGCAGTTTAGATTTTTGCCGCCCAAAAACTTGTGGGCTATAGCACAGTTAATTTTCAATAAAATTGAATTTTCTAAGAAATGTTTAGAAATAATCGAGCAATCAAAATGAAAATTGTCACAGCAATTACAGGTCCTGAAACCTATTGATAGAGGTATCAACCATCGTAATCGGAGCAGTTTAGATTTTTGCCGCCCAAAAACTTGTGGGCTATAGCACAGTTAATTTTAAATAAAATTGAATTTTCTAAGAAATGTTTAGAAATAATCGAGCAATCAAAATGAAAATTGTCACAGCAATTACAGGTCCTGAAACCTATTGATAGAGGTATCAACCATCGTAATCGGAGCATTTTAGATTTTTGCCGCCCAAAAACTTGTGGGCTATAGCACAGTTGATTTTCAATAAAATTGAATTTTCTAAGAAATGTTTAGAAATAATCGAGCATTCAAAATAAAAATTGTCACAGCAATTACAGGTCCCGAAACCTAGAGGTATCAACCATCGTAATCGGAGCATTTTAGATTTTTGCCGCCCAAAAACTTGTGGGCTATAGCACAGTTAATTTTCAATAAAATTGAATTTTCTAAGAAATGTTTAGAAATAATCGAGCAATCAAAATGAAAATTGTCACAGCAATTACAGGTCCCGAAACCTATTGATAAAGGTATCAACCATCGTAATCGGAGCAGTTTAGATTTTTGCTGCCCAAAAACTTGTGGGCTATAGCACAGTTGATTTTCAATAAAATTGAATTTTCTAAGAAATGTTTAGAAATAATCGAGCAAGTAAAATGAAAATTGTCACAGCAATTACAGGTCCCGAAACCTATTGATAAAGGTATCAACCATCGTAATCGGAGCAGTTTAGATTTTTACCGCCCAAAAACTTGTGGGCTATAGCACAGTTAATTTTCAATAAAATTGAATTTTCTAAGAAATGTTTAGAAATAATCGAGCAATCAAAATGAAAATTGTCACAGCAATTACAGGTCCTGAAACCTATTGATAGAGGTATCAACCATCGTAATCGGAGCATTTTAGATTTTTGCCGCCCAAAAACTTGTGGGCTATAGCACAGTTAATTTTCAATAAAATTGAATTTTCTAAGAAATGTTTAGAAATAATCGAGCAATCAAAATGAAAATTGTCACAGCAATTACAGGTCCCGAAACCTATTGATAGAGGTATCAACCATCGTAATCGGAGCAGTTTAGATTTTTGCCGCCCAAAAACTTGTGGGCTATAGCACAGTTAATTTTCAATAAAATTGAATTTTCTAAGAAATGTTTAGAAATAATCGAGCAATCAAAATGAAAATTGTCACAGCAATTACAGGTCCTGAAACCTATTGATAGAGGTATCAACCATCGTAATCGGAGCATTTTAGATTTTTGCCGCCCAAAAACTTGTGGGCTATAGCACAGTTGATTTTCAATAAAATTGAATTTTCTAAGAAATGTTTAGAAATAATCGAGCAATCAAAATGAAAATTGTCACAGCAATTACAGGTCCTGAAACCTATTGATAGAGGTATCAACCATCGTAATCGGAGCAGTTTAGATTTTTGCCGCCCAAAAACTTGTGGGCTATAGCACAGTTAATTTTCAATAAAATTGAATTTTCTAAGAAATGTTTAGAAATAATCGAGCAATCAAAATGAAAATTGTCACAGCAATTACAGGTCCCGAAACCTATTGATAGAGGTATCAACCATCGTAATCGGAGCATTTTAGATTTTTGCCGCCCAAAAATTTGTGGGCTATAGCACAGTTAATTTTCAATAAAATTGAATTTTCTAAGAAATGTTTAGAAATAATCGAGCAATCAAAATGAAAATTGTCACAGCAATTACAGGTCCTGAAACCTATTGATAGAGGTATCAACCATCGTAATCGGAGCATTTTAGATTTTTGCCGCCCAAAAACTTGTGGGCTATAGCACAGTTGATTTTCAATAAAATTGAATTTTCTAAGAAATGTTTAGAAATAATCGAGCAATCAAAATGAAAATTGTCACAGCAATTACAGGTCCTGAAACCTATTGATAGAGGTATCAACCATCGTAATCGGAGCAGTTTAGATTTTTGCCGCCCAAAAACTTGTGGGCTATAGCACAGTTAATTTTCAATAAAATTGAATTTTCTAAGAAATGTTTAGAAATAATCGAGCAATCAAAATGAAAATTGTCACAGCAATTACAGGTCCTGAAACCTATTGCTAGAGGTATCAACCATCGTAATCGGACCATTTTAGATTTTTGCCGCCCAAAAACTTGTGGGCTATAGCACAATTAATTTTCAATAAAATTGAATTTTCTAAGAAATGTTTAGAAATAATCGAGCAATCAAAATGAAAATTGTCACAGCAATTACAGGTCCCGAAACCTATTGATAGAGGTATCAACCATCGTAATCGGAGCAGTTTAGATTTTTGCCGCCCAAAAACTTGTGGGCTATAGCACAGTTAATTTTAAATAAAATTGAATTTTCTAAGAAATGTTTAGAAATAATCGAGCTTTCAAAATAAAAATTGTCACAGCAATTACAGGTCCTGAAACCTATTGATAGAGGTATCAACCATCGTAATCGGAGCAGTTTAGATTTTTGCCGCCCAAAAACTTGTGGGCTATAGCACAGTTAATTTTCAATAAAATTGAATTTTCTAAGAAATGTTTAGAAATAATCGAGCAATCAAAATGAAAATTGTCACAGCAATTACAGGTCCTGAAACCTATTGATAGAGGTATCAACCATCGTAATCGGACCATTTTAGATTTTTGCCGCCCAAAAACTTGTGGGCTATAGCACAGTTAATTTTCAATAAAATTGAATTTTCTAAGAAATGTTTAGAAATAATCGAGCAATCAAAATGAAAATTGTCACAGCAATTACAGGTTCCGAAACCTATTGATAGAGGTATCAACCATCGTAATCGGACCATTTTAGATTTTTGCCGCCCAAAAACTTGTGGGCTATAGCACAGTTGATTTTCAATAAAATTGAATTTTCTAAGAAATGTTTAGAAATAATCGAGCAATCAAAATGAAAATTGTCACAGCAATTACAGGTACCGAAACCTATTGATAAAGGTATCAACCATCGTAATCGGAGCAGTTTAGATTTTTACCGCCCAAAAACTTGTGGGCTATAGCACAGTTAATTTTCAATAAAATTGAATTTTCTAAGAAATGTTTAGAAATAATCGAGCAATCAAAATGAAAATTGTCACAGCAATTACAGGTCCCGAAACCTATTGATGGAGGTATCAACCATCGTAATCGGACCATTTTAGATGTTTGCTGCCCAAAAACTTGTGGGCTATAGCACAGTTAATTTTCAATAAAATTGAATTTTCTAAGAAATGTTTAGAAATAATCGAGCAATCAAAATGAAAATTGTCACAGCAATTTCAGGTCCCGAAACCTATTGATAGAGGTATCAACCATCGTAATCGGAGCAGTTTAGATTTTTGCCGCCCAAACACTTGTGGGCTATAGCACAGTTAATTTTCAATAAAATTGAATTTTCTAAGAAATGTTTAGAAATAATCGAGCAATCAAAATGAAAATTGTCACAGCAATTACAGGTCCTGAAACCTATTGATAGAGGTATCAACCATCGTAATCGGACCATTTTAGATTTTTGCCGCCCAAAAACTTGTGGGCTATAGCACAGTTAATTTTCAATAAAATTGAATTTTCTAAGAAATGTTTAGAAATAATCGAGCAATCAAAATGAAAATTGTCACAGCAATTACAGGTTCCGAAACCTATTGATAGAGGTATCAACCATCGTAATCGGAGCAGTTTAGATTTTTGCCGCCCAAAAACTTGTGGGCTATAGCACAGTTAATTTTCAATAAAATTGAATTTTCTAAGAAATGTTTAGAAATAATCGAGCAATCAAAATGAAAATTGTCACAGCAATTACAGGTCCTGAAACCTATTGATAGAGGTATCAACCATCGTAATCGGACCATTTTAGATTTTTGCCGCCCAAAAACTTGTGGGCTATAGCACAGTTAATTTTCAATAAAATTGAATTTTCTAAGAAATGTTTAGAAATAATCGAGCAATCAAAATGAAAATTGTCACAGCAATTACAGGTTCCGAAACCTATTGATAGAGGTATCAACCATCGTAATCGGACCATTTTAGATTTTTGCCGCCCAAAAACTTGTGGGCTATAGCACAGTTAATTTTCAATAAAATTGAATTTTCTAAGAAATGTTTAGAAATAATCGAGCAATCAAAATGAAAATTGTCACAGCAATTACAGGTCCTGAAACCTATTGCTAGAGGTATCAACCATCGTAATCGGACCATTTTAGATTTTTGCCGCCCAAAAACTTGTGGGCTATAGCACAGTTAATTTTCAATAAAATTGAATTTTCTAAGAAATGTTTAGAAATAATCGAGCAATCAAAATGAAAATTGTCACAGCAATTACAGGTCCCGAAACCTATTGATAGAGGTATCAACCATCGTAATCGGAGCAGTTTAGATTTTTGCCGCCCAAAAACTTGTGGGCTATAGCACAGTTAATTTTAAATAAAATTGAATTTTCTAAGAAATGTTTAGAAATAATCGAGCTTTCAAAATAAAAATTGTCACAGCAATTACAGGTCCTGAAACCTATTGATAGAGGTATCAACCATCGTAATCGGAGCAGTTTAGATTTTTGCCGCCCAAAAACTTGTGGGCTATAGCACAGTTAATTTTCAATAAAATTGAATTTTCTAAGAAATGTTTAGAAATAATCGAGCAATCAAAATGAAAATTGTCACAGCAATTACAGGTCCTGAAACCTATTGATAGAGGTATCAACCATCGTAATCGGACCATTTTAGATTTTTGCCGCCCAAAAACTTGTGGGCTATAGCACAGTTAATTTTCAATAAAATTGAATTTTCTAAGAAATGTTTAGAAATAATCGAGCAATCAAAATGAAAATTGTCACAGCAATTACAGGTTCCGAAACCTATTGATAGAGGTATCAACCATCGTAATCGGACCATTTTAGATTTTTGCCGCCCAAAAACTTGTGGGCTATAGCACAGTTGATTTTCAATAAAATTGAATTTTCTAAGAAATGTTTAGAAATAATCGAGCAATCAAAATGAAAATTGTCACAGCAATTACAGGTCCTGAAACCTATTGATAGAGGTATCAACCATCGTAATCGGAGCAGTTTAGATTTTTGCCGCCCAAAAACTTGTGGGCTATAGCACAGTTAATTTTCAATAAAATTGAATTTTCTAAGAAATGTTTAGAAATAATCGAGCAATCAAAATGAAAATTGTCACAGCAATTACAGGTCCCGAAACCTATTGATAGAGGTATCAACCATCGTAATCGGAGCAGTTTAGATTTTTGCCGCCCAAAAACTTGTGGGCTATACCACAGTTAATTTTAAATAAAATTGAATTTTCTAAGAAATGTTTAGAAATAATCGAGCATTCAAAATAAAAATTGTCACAGCAATTACAGGTCCCGAAACCTATTGATAGAGGTATCAACCATCGTAATCGGAGCAGTTTAGATTTTTGCCGCCCAAAAACTTGTGGGCTATAGCACAGTTGATTTTCAATAAAATTGAATTTTCTAAGAAATGTTTAGAAATAATCAAGCAATCAAAATGAAAATTGTCACAGCAATTTCAGGTCCCGAAACCTATTGATAGAGGTATCAACCATCGTAATCGGAGCAGTTTAGATTTTTGCCGCCCAAAAACTTGTGGGCTATAGCACAGTTAATTTTCAATAAAATTGAATTTTCTAAGAAATGTTTAGAAATAATCGAGCAAGTAAAATGAAAATTGTCACAGCAATTACAGGTACCGAAACCTATTGATAAAGGTATCAACCATCGTAATCGGAGCAGTTTAGATTTTTACCGCCCAAAAACTTGTGGGCTATAGCACAGTTAATTTTCAATAAAATTGAATTTTCTAAGAAATGTTTAGAAATAATCGAGCAATCAAAATGAAAATTGTCACAGCAATTACAGGTCCCGAAACCTATTGATGGAGGTATCAACCATCGTAATCGGACCATTTTAGATGTTTGCTGCCCAAAAACTTGTGGGCTATAGCACAGTTAATTTTCAATAAAATTGAATTTTCTAAGAAATGTTTAGAAATAATCGAGCAATCAAAATGAAAATTGTCACAGCAATTTCAGGTCCCGAAACCTATTGATAGAGGTATCAACCATCGTAATCGGAGCAGTTTAGATTTTTGCCGCCCAAAAACTTGTGGGCTATAGCACAGTTAATTTTCAATAAAATTGAGTTTTCTAAGAAATGTTTAGAAATAATCGAGCAATCAAAATAAAAATTGTCACAGCAATTACAGGGTTCGAAACCTATTGATAGAGGTATCAACCATCGTAATCGGACCATTTTAGATTTTTGCCGCCCAAAAACTTGTGGGCTATAGCACAGTTAATTTTCAATAAAATTGAATTTTCTAAGAAATGTTTAGAAATAATCGAGCAATCAAAATGAAAATTGTCACAGCAATTACAGGTTCCGAAACCTATTGATAGAGGTATCAACCATCGTAATCGGAGCATTTTAGATTTTTGCCGCCCAAAAACTTGTGGGCTATAGCACAGTTAATTTTCAATAAAATTGAATTTTCTAAGAAATGTTTAGAAATAATCGAGCAATCAAAATGAAAATTGTCACAGCAATTACAGGTTCCGAAACCTATTGATAGAGGTATCAACCATCGTAATCGGAGCAGTTTAATTTTTGCCGCCCAAAAACTTGTGGGCTATAGCACAGTTAATTTTCAATTAAATTGAATTTTCTAAGAAATGTTTAGAAATAATCGAGCAATCAAAATGAAAATTGTCACAGCAATTACAGAGTTCGAAACCTATTGATAGAGGTATCAACCATCGTAATCGGACCATTTTAGATTTTTGCCGCCCAAAAACTTGTTGGCTATAGCACAGTTAATTTTCAATAAAATTGAATTTTCTAAGAAATGTTTAGAAATAATCGAGCAATCAAATTGAAAATTGTCACAGCAATTACAGGTCCCGAAACCTATTGATAGAGGTATCAACCATCGTAATCGGAGCATTTTAGATTTTTGCCGCCCAAAAACTTGTGGGCTATAGCACAGTTAGTTTTCAATAAAATTGAATTTTCTAAGAAATGTTTAGAAATAATCGAGCAATCAAAATGAAAATTGTCACAGCAATTACAGGTCCCGAAACCTATTGATAGAGGTATCAACCATCGTAATCGGAGCAGTTTAGATTTTTGCCGCCCAAAAACTTGTGGGCTATAGCACAGTTAATTTTCAATAAAATTGAATTTTCTAAGAAATGTTTAGAAATAATCGAGCAAGTAAAATGAAAATTGTCACAGCAATTACAGGTCCCGAAACCTATTGCTAAAGGTATCAACCATCGTAATCGGAGCAGTTTAGATTTTTACCGCCCATAAACTTGTGGGCTATAGCACAGTTAATTTTAAATAAAATTGAATTTCTAAGAAATGTTTAGAAGTAATCGAGCATTCAAAATAAGAATTGTCACAGCAATTACAGGTCCCGAAACCTATTGATAGAGGTATCAACCATCGAAATCGGAGCATTTTAGATTTTTGCCGCCCAAAAACTTGTGGGCTATAGCACAGTTAATTTTCAATAAAATTGAATTTTCTAAGAAATGTTTAGAAATAATCGAGCAATCAAAATGAAAATTGTCACAGCAATTACAGGTCCCGAAACCTATTGATGGAGGTATCAACCATCGTAATCGGAGCAGTTTAGATTTTTGCCGCCCAAAAACTTGTGGGCTATAGCACAGTTAATTTTAAATAAAATTGAATTTTCTAATAAATGTTTAGAAATAATCGAGATATCAAAATGAAAATTGTCAAAGCAATTACAGGTCCTGAAACCTATTGATAGAGGTATCAACCATCGTAATCGGAGCAGTTTAATTTTTGCCGCCTAAAAACTTGTGGGCTATAGCACAGTTAATTTTCAATAAAATTGAATTTTCTAATAAATGTTTAGAAATAATCAAGCAATCAAAATGAAAATTGTCACAGCAATTATAGGTCCCGAAACCTATAGATAGAGGTATCAACCATCGTTGATAGAGGTATCAACCATCGTACCTCTATTGATAGAGGTATCAACCATCGTAATCGGAGCAGTTTAGATTTTTGCCGCCCAAAAACTTGTGGGCTATAGCACAGTTAATTTTCAATAAAATTGAATTTTCTAAGAAATGTTTAGAAATAATCGAGCAAGTAAAATGAAAATTGTCACAGCAATTACAGGCCCCGAAACCTATTGATAGAGTTATCAACCATCGTAATCGAAGCATTTTAGATTTTTGCCGCCCAAAAACTTGTGGGCTATAGCACAGTTAATTTTCAATAAAATTGAATTTTCTAAGAAATGTTTAGAAATAATCGAGCAATCAAAATGAAAATTGTCACAGCAATTACAGGTCCCGAAACCTATTGATAGAGGTATCAACCATCGTAATCGGAGCAGTTTAGATTTTTGCCGCCCAAAAACTTGTGGGCTATAGCACAGTTAACTTTCAATAAAATTAAATTTTCTAAGAAATGTTTAGAAATAATCGAGCAATCAAAATGAAAATTGTCACAGCAATTACAGGTCCCGAAACCTATTGATAGAGGTATCAACCATCGTAATCGGAGCAGTTTAGATTTTTGCCGCCCAAAAACTTGTGGGCTATAGCACAGTTAATTTTCAATAAAATTGAATTTTCTAAGAAATGTTTAGAAATAATCGAGCAATCAAAATGAAAATTGTCACAGCAATTTCAGGTCCCGAAACCTATTGATAGAGGTATCAACCATCGCAATCGGAGCAGTTTAGATTTTTGCCGCCCAAAAACTTGTGGGCTATAGCACAGTTAACTTTCAATAAAATTGAATTTTCTAAGAAATGTTTAGAAATAATCGAGCAAGTAAAATGAAAATTGTCACAGCAATTACAGGTCCCGAAACCTATTGATAGAGGTATCAACCATCGTAATCGGAGCAGTTTAGATTTTTGCCGCCCAAAAACTTGTGGGCTATAGCACAGTTAATTTTAAATACAATTGAATTTTCTAAGAAATGTTTAGAAATAATCGAGCAATCAAAATGAAAATTGTCACAGCAATTACAGGTCCCGAAACCTATTGATAGAGGTATCAACCATCGTAATCGGAGCATTTTAGATTTTTGCCGCCCAAAAACTTGTGGGCTATAGCACAGTTAATTTTCAATAAAATTGAATTTTCTAAGAAATGTTTAGAAATAATCGAGCAATCAAAATGAAAATTGTCACAGCAATTACAGGTCCCGAAACCTATTGATAGAGGTATCAACCATCGTAATCGGAGCATTTTAGATTTTTGCCGCCCAAAAACTTGTGGGCTATAGCACAGTTGATTTTCAATAAAATTGAATTTTCTAAGAAATGTTTAGAAATAATCGAGCAATCAAAATGAAAATTGTCACAGCAATTACAGGTCCTGAAACCTATTGATAGAGGTATCAACCATCGTAATCGGAGCAGTTTAGATTTTTGCCGCCCAAAAACTTGTGGGCTATAGCACAGTTAATTTTCAATAAAATTGAATTTTCTAAGAAATGTTTAGAAATAATCGAGCAATCAAAATGAAAATTGTCACAGCAATTACAGGTCCTGAAACCTATTGATAGAGGTATCAACCATCGTAATCGGACCATTTTAGATTTTTGCCGCCCAAAAACTTGTGGGCTATAGCACAGTTAATTTTCAATAAAATTGAATTTTCTAAGAAATGTTTAGAAATAATCGAGCAATCAAAATGAAAATTGTCACAGCAATTACAGGTCCCGAAACCTATTGATAGAGGTATCAACCATCGTAATCGGAGCAGTTTAGATTTTTGCCGCCCAAAAACTTGTGGGCTATACCACAGTTAATTTTAAATAAAATTGAATTTTCTAAGAAATGTTTAGAAATAATCGAGCATTCAAAATGAAAATTGTCACAGCAATTACAGGTCCCGAAACCTATTGATAGAGGTATCAACCATCGTAATCGGAGCAGTTTAGATTTTTGCCGCCCAAAAACTTGTGGGCTATAGCTCAGTTGATTTTCAATAAAATTGAATTTTCTAAGAAATGTTTAGAAATAATCGAGCAATCAAAATGAAAATTGTCACAGCAATTTCAGGTCCCGAAACCTATTGATAGAGGTATCAACCATCGTAATCGGAGCAGTTTAGATTTTTGCCGCCCAAAAACTTGTGGGCTATAGCACAGTTAATTTTCAATAAAATTGAATTTTCTAAGAAATGTTTAGAAATAATCGAGCAAGTAAAATGAAAATTGTCACAGCAATTACAGGTACCGAAACCTATTGATAAAGGTATCAACCATCGTAATCGGAGCAGTTTAGATTTTTACCGCCCAAAAACTTGTGGGCTATAGCACAGTTAATTTTCAATAAAATTGAATTTTCTAATAAATGTTTAGAAATAATCCAGCAATCAAAATGAAAATTGTCAAAGCAATTACAGGTCCTGAAACCTATTGATAGAGGTATCAACCATCGTAATCGGAGCAGTTTAGATTTTTGCCGCCCAAAAACTTGTGGGCTATAGCACAGTTAATTTTAAATAAAATTGAATTTTCTAAGAAATGTTTAGAAATAATCGAGCAATCAAATTAAAAATTGTCACAGCAATTTCAGGTCCCGAAACCTATTGATAGAGGTATCAACCATCGTAATCGGAGCAGTTTAGATTTTTGCCGCCCAAAAACTTGTGGGCTATAGCACAGTTAATTTTCAATAAAATTGAATTTTCTAAGAAATGTTAAAAAATAATCAAGCAAGTAAAATGAAAATTGTCACAGCAATTACAGGTCCCGAAACCTATTGATAAAGGTATCAACCATCGTAATCGGAGCAGTTTAGATTTTTGCCGCCCAAAAACTTGTGGGCTATAGCACAGTTAATTTTCAATAAAATTGAATTTTCTAAGAAATGTTTAGAAATAATCAAGCATTCAAAATAAAAATTGTCACAGCAATTTCAGGTCCCGAAACCTATTGATAGAGGTATCAACCATCGTAATCGGACCATTTTAGATTTTTGCCGCCCAAAAACTTGTGGGCTATATAGCACAGTTAATTTTCAATAAAATTGAATTTTCTAAGAAATGTTTAGAAATAATCGAGCAATCAAAATGAAAATTGTCACAGCAATTACAGGTCCTGAAACCTATTGATAGAGGTATCAACCATCGTAATCGGAGCAGTTTAGATTTTTGCCGCCCAAAAACTTGTGGGCTATAGCACAGTTAATTTTAAATAAAATTGAATTTTCTAATAAATGTTTAGAAATAATCGAGCAATCAAAATGAAAATTGTCACAGCAATTACAGGTCCTGAAACCTATTGATAGAGGTATCAACCATCGTAATCGGAGCAGTTTAGATTTTTGCCGCCCAAAAACTTGTGGGCTATAGCACAGTTAATTTTCAATAAAATTGAATTTTCTTAGAAATGTTTAGAAATAATCGAGCAATCAAAATGAAAATTGTCACAGCAATTACAGGTCCCGAAACCTATTGATAGAGGTATCAACCATCGTAATCGGAGCATTTTAGATTTTTGCCGCCCAAAAACTTGTGGGCTATAGCACAGTTGATTTTCAATAAAATTGAATTTTCTAAGAAATGTTTAGAAATAATCGAGCATTCAAAATAAAAATTGTCACAGCAATTACAGGTCCCGAAACCTATTGATAGAGGTATCAACCATCGTAATCGGAGCATTTTAGATTTTTGCCGCCCAAAAACTTGTGGGCTATAGCACAGTTGGTTTTCAATAAAATTGAATTTTCTAAGAAATGTTTAGAAATAATCGAGCAATCAAAATGAAAATTGTCACAGCAATTACAGGTCCTGAAACCTATTGATAGAGGTATCAACCATCGTAATCGGAGCAGTTTAGATTTTTGCCGCCCAAAAACTTGTGGGCTATAGCACAGTTAATTTTCAATAAAATTGAATTTTCTAAGAAATGTTTAGAAATAATCGAGCAATCAAAATGAAAATTGTCACAGCAATTACAGGTCCTGAAACCTATTGATGGAGGTATCAACCATCGTAATCGGACCATTTTAGATTTTTGCCGCCCAAAAACTTGTGGGCTATAGCACAGTTAATTTTCAATAAAATTGAATTTTCTAAGAAATGTTTAGAAATAATCGAGCAATCAAAATGAAAATTGTCACAGCAATTACAGGTCCCGAAACCTATTGATAGAGGTATCAACCATCGTAATCGGAGCAGTTTAGATTTTTGCCGCCCAAAAAGTTGTGGGCTATAGCACAGTTAATTTTCAATAAAATTGAATTTTCTAATAAATGTTTAGAAATAATCGAGCAATCAAAATAAAAATTGTCACAGCAATTACAGGTCCCGAAACCTATTGATAGAGGTATCAACCATCGTAATCGGAGCAGTTTAGATTTTTGCCGCCCAAAAACTTGTGGGCTATAGCACAGTTGATTTTCAATAAAATTGAATTTTCTAAGAAATGTTTAGAAATAATCGAGCAATCAAAATGAAAATTGTCACAGCAATTTCAGGTCCCGAAACCTATTGATAGAGGTATCAACCATCGTAATCGGAGCAGTTTAGATTTTTGCCGCCCAAAAACTTGTGGGCTATAGCACAGTTAATTTTCAATAAAATTGAATTTTCTAAGAAATGTTTAGAAATAATCGAGCAAGTAAAATGAAAATTGTCACAGCAATTACAGGTCCCGAAACCTATTGATAAAGGTATCAACCATCGTAATCGGAGCAGTTTAGATTTTTGCCGCCCAAAAACTTGTGGGCTATAGCACAGTTAATTTTCAATAAAATTGAATTTTCTAAGAAATGTTTAGAAATAATCGAGCAATTAAAATGAAAATTGTCACAGCAATTACAGGTCCCGAAACCTATTGATAAAGGTATCAACCATCGTAATCGGAGCAGTTTAGATTTTTGCCGCCCAAAAACTTGTGGGCTATAGCACAGTTAATTTTCAATAAAATTGAATTTTCTAAGAAATGTTTAGAAATAATCGAGCAATCAAAATGAAAATTGTCACAGCAATTTCAGGTCCCGAAACCTATTGATAGAGGTATCAACCATCGTAATCGGAGCAGTTTAGATTTTTGCCGCCCAAAAACTTGTGGGCTATAGCACAGTTAATTTTCAATAAAATTGAATTTTCTAAGAAATGTTTAGAAATAATCGAGCAATCAAAATGAAAATTGTCACAGCAATTACAGGTTCCGAAACCTATTGATAGAGGTATCAACCATCGTAATCGGAGCAGTTTAGATTTTTGCCGCCCAAAAACTTGTGGGCTATAGCACAGTTAATTTTAAATAAAATTGAATTTTCTAAGAAATGTTTAGAAATAATCGAGCATTCAAAATAAAAATTGTCACAGCAATTACAGGTCCCGAAACCTATTGATAGAGGTATCAACCATCGTAATCGGAGCATTTTAGATTTTTACCGCCCAAAAACTTGTGGGCTTTGGCACAGTTGATTTTCAATAAAATAGAATTTTCTAAGAAATGTTTAGAAATAATCGAGCAATCAAAATGAAAATTGTCACAGCAATTTCAGGTCCCGAAACCTATTGATAGAGGTATCAACCATCGTAATCGGAGCAGTTTAGATTTTTGCCGCCCAAAAACTTGTGGGCTATAGCACAGTTAATTTTCAATAAAATTGAATTTTCTAAGAAATGTTTAGAAATAATCGAGCAAGTAAAATGAAAATTGTCACAGCAATTACAGGTCCCGAAACCTATTGATAGAGGTATCAACCATCGTAATCGGAGCATTTTAGATTTTTGCCGCCCAAAAACTTGTGGGCTATAGCACAGTTAATTTTCAATAAAATTGAATTTTCTAAGAAATGTTTAGAAATAATCGAGCAATCAAAATAAAAATTGTCACAGCAACTACAGGTCCCGAAACCTATTGATAGAGGTATCAACCATCGTAATCGGAGCATTTTAGATTTTTGCCGCCCAAAAACTTGTGGGCTATAGCACAGTTAATTTTCAATAAAATTGAATTTTCTAAGAAATGTTTAGAAATAATCGAGCAATCAAAATGAAAATTGTCACAGCAATTACAGGTCCCGAAACCTATTGATAGAGGTATCAACCATCGTAATCGGAGCAGTTTAGATTTTTGCCGCCCAAAAACTTGTGGGCTATAGCACAGTTAATTTTCAATAAAATTGAATTTTCTAAGAAATGTTTAGAAATAATCGAGCAATCAAAATGAAAATTGTCACAGCAATTACAGGTCCTGAAACCTATTGATAGAGGTATCAACCATCGTAATCGGAGCAGTTTAGATTTTTGCCGCCCAAAAACTTGTGGGCTATAGCACAGTTAATTTTCAATAAAATTGAATTTTTTAATAAATGTTTAGAAATAATCGAGCAATCAAAATGAAAATTGTCAAAGCAATTACAGGTCCTGAAACCTATTGATAGAGGTATCAACCATCGTAATCGGAGCAGTTTAGATTTTTGCCGCCCAAAAACTTTTGGGCTATAGCACAGTTGGTTTTCAATAAAATAGCATTTTCTAAGAAATGTTTAGAAATAATCGAGCAATCAAAATGAAAATTGTCACAGCAATTACAGGTCCTGAAACCTATTGATAGAGGTATCAACCATCGTAATCGGAGCAGTTTAGATTTTTGCCGCCCAAAAACTTGTGGGCTATAGCACAGTTAATTTTCAATAAAATTGAATTTTCTTAGAAATGTTTAGAAATAATCGAGCAATCAAAATGAAAATTGTCACAGCAATTTCAGGTCCCGAAACCTATTGATAGAGGTATCAACCATCGTAATCGGAGCATTTTAGATTTTTGCCGCCCAAAAACTTGTGGGCTATAGCACAGTTGATTTTCAATAAAATTGAATTTTCTAAGAAATGTTTAGAAATAATCGAGCATTCAAAATAAAAATTGTCACAGCAATTACAGGTCCCGAAACCTATTGATAGAGGTATCAACCATCGTAATCGGAGCATTTTAGATTTTTGCCGCCCAAAAACTTGTGGGCTATAGCACAGTTGGTTTTCAATAAAATTGAATTTTCTAAGAAATGTTTAGAAATAATCGAGCAATCAAAATGAAAATTGTCACAGCAATTACAGGTCCTGAAACCTATTGATAGAGGTATCAACCATCGTAATCGGAGCAGTTTAGATTTTTGCCGCCCAAAAACTTGTGGGCTATAGCACAGTTAATTTTCAATAAAATTGAATTTTCTAAGAAATGTTTAGAAATAATCGAGCAATCAAAATGAAAATTGTCACAGCAATTACAGGTCCTGAAACCTATTGATGGAGGTATCAACCATCGTAATCGGACCATTTTAGATTTTTGCCGCCCAAAAACTTGTGGGCTATAGCACAGTTAATTTTCAATAAAATTGAATTTTCTAAGAAATGTTTAGAAATAATCGAGCAATCAAAATGAAAATTGTCAAAGCAATTACAGGTCCCGAAACCTATTGATAGAGGTATCAACCATCGTAATCGGAGCATTTTAGATTTTTGCCGCCCAAAAACTTGTGGGCTATAGCACAGTTAATTTTCAATAAAATTGAATTTTCTAAGAAATGTTTAGAAATAATCGAGCAATCAAAATGAAAATTGTCACAGCAATTACAGGTCCTGAAACCTATTGATAGAGGTATCAACCATCGTAATCGGAGCAGTTTAGATTTTTGCCGCCCAAAAACTTGTGGGCTATAGCACAGTTAATTTTAAATAAAATTGAATTTTCTAATAAATGTTTAGAAATAATCGAGCAATCAAAATGAAAATTGTCACAGCAATTACAGGTCCCGAAACCTATTGATAGAGGTATCAACCATCGTAATCGGAGCAGTTTAGATTTTTGCCGCCTAAAAACTTGTGGGCTATAGCACAGTTAATTTTCAATAAAATTGAATTTTCTAAGAAATGTTTAGAAATAATCGAGCAATCAAATTGAAAATTGTCACAGCAATTTCAGGTCCCGAAACCTATTGATAGAGGTATCAACCATCGTAATCGGAGCAGTTTAGATTTTTGCCGCCCAAAAACTTGTGGGCTATAGCACAGTTAACTTTCAATAAAATTGAATTTTCTAAGAAATGTTTAGAAATAATCGAGCAAGTAAAATGAAAATTGTCACAGCAATTACAGGTCCCGAAACCTATTGATAGAGGTATCAACCATCGTAATCGGAGCAGTTTAGATTTTTGCCGCCCAAAAACTTGTGGGCTATAGCACAGTTAATTTTAAATACAATTGAATTTTCTAAGAAATGTTTAGAAATAATCGAGCAATCAAAATGAAAATTGTCAAAGCAATTACAGGTCCCGAAACCTATTGATAGAGGTATCAACCATCGTAATCGGAGCATTTTAGATTTTTGCCGCCCAAAAACTTGTGGGCTATAGCACAGTTAATTTTCAATAAAATTGAATTTTCTAAGAAATGTTTAGAAATAATCGAGCAATCAAAATGAAAATTGTCACAGCAATTACAGGTCCCGAAACCTATTGATAGAGGTATCAACCATCGTAATCGGAGCAGTTTAGATTTTTGCCGCCCAAAAACTTGTGGGCTATAGCACAGTTAATTTTCAATAAAATTGAATTTTCTAAGAAATGTTTAGAAATAATCGAGCAATCAAAATGAAAATTGTCACAGCAATTACAGGTCCTGAAACCTATTGATAGAGGTATCAACCATCGTAATCGGAGCAGTTTAGATTTTTGCCGCCCAAAAACTTGTGGGCTATAGCACAGTTAATTTTCAATAAAATTGAATTTTTTAATAAATGTTTAGAAATAATCGAGCAATCAAAATGAAAATTGTCAAAGCAATTACAGGTCCTGAAACCTATTGATAGAGGTATCAACCATCGTAATCGGAGCAGTTTAGATTTTTGCCGCCCAAAAACTTTTGGGCTATAGCACAGTTGGTTTTCAATAAAATTGCATTTTCTAAGAAATGTTTAGAAATAATCGAGCAATCAAAATGAAAATTGTCACAGCAATTACAGGTCCTGAAACCTATTGATAGAGGTATCAACCATCGTAATCGGAGCAGTTTAGATTTTTGCCGCCCAAAAACTTGTGGGCTATAGCACAGTTAATTTTCAATAAAATTGAATTTTCTTAGAAATGTTTAGAAATAATCGAGCAATCAAAATGAAAATTGTCACAGCAATTTCAGGTCCCGAAACCTATTGATAGAGGTATCAACCATCGTAATCGGAGCATTTTAGATTTTTGCCGCCCAAAAACTTGTGGGCTATAGCACAGTTGATTTTCAATAAAATTGAATTTTCTAAGAAATGTTTAGAAATAATCGAGCATTCAAAATAAAAATTGTCACAGCAATTACAGGTCCCGAAACCTATTGATAGAGGTATCAACCATCGTAATCGGAGCATTTTAGATTTTTGCCGCCCAAAAACTTGTGGGCTATAGCACAGTTGGTTTTCAATAAAATTGAATTTTCTAAGAAATGTTTAGAAATAATCGAGCAATCAAAATGAAAATTGTCACAGCAATTACAGGTCCTGAAACCTATTGATAGAGGTATCAACCATCGTAATCGGAGCAGTTTAGATTTTTGCCGCCCAAAAACTTGTGGGCTATAGCACAGTTAATTTTCAATAAAATTGAATTTTCTAAGAAATGTTTAGAAATAATCGAGCAATCAAAATGAAAATTGTCACAGCAATTACAGGTCCTGAAACCTATTGATGGAGGTATCAACCATCGTAATCGGACCATTTTAGATTTTTGCCGCCCAAAAACTTGTGGGCTATAGCACAGTTAATTTTCAATAAAATTGAATTTTCTAAGAAATGTTTAGAAATAATCGAGCAATCAAAATGAAAATTGTCAAAGCAATTACAGGTCCCGAAACCTATTGATAGAGGTATCAACCATCGTAATCGGAGCATTTTAGATTTTTGCCGCCCAAAAACTTGTGGGCTATAGCACAGTTAATTTTCAATAAAATTGAATTTTCTAAGAAATGTTTAGAAATAATCGAGCAATCAAAATGAAAATTGTCACAGCAATTACAGGTCCTGAAACCTATTGATAGAGGTATCAACCATCGTAATCGGAGCAGTTTAGATTTTTGCCGCCCAAAAACTTGTGGGCTATAGCACAGTTAATTTTAAATAAAATTGAATTTTCTAAGAAATGTTTAGAAATAATCGAGCAATCAAAATGAAAATTGTCAAAGCAATTACAGGTCCTGAAACCTATTGATAGAGGTATCAACCATCGTAATCGGAGCAGTTTAGATTTTTGCCGCCCAAAAACTTGTGGGCTATAGCACAGTTAATTTTAAATAAAATTGAATTTTCTAAGAAATGTTTAGAAATAATCGAACAATCAAAATGAAAATTGTCACAGCAATTACAGGTCCCGAAACCTATTGATAGAGGTATCAACCATCGTAATCGGAGCAGTTTAATTTTTGCCGCCTAAAAACTTGTGGGCTATAGCACAGTTAATTTTCAATAAAATTGAATTTTCTAAGAAATGTTAAGAAATAATCAAGCAAGTAAAATGAAAATTGTCACAGCAATTACAGGTCCCGAAACCTATTGATAAAGGTATCAACCATCGTAATCGAAGCAGTTTAGATTTTTGCCGCCCAAAAACTTGTGGGCTATAGCACAGTTAATTTTCAATAAAATTGAATTTTCTAAGAAATGTTTAGAAATAATCGAGCATTCAAAATAAAAATTGTCACAGCAATTACAGGTCCCGAAACCTATTGATAGAGGTATCAACCATCGTAATCGGACCATTTTAGATTTTTGCCGCCCAAAAACTTGTGGGCTATAGCACAGTTAATTTTCAATAAAATTGAATTTTCTAAGAAATGTTTAGAAATAATCGAGCAATCAAAATGAAAATTGTCACAGCAATTACAGGTCCTGAAACCTATTGATAGAGGTATCAACCATCGTAATCGGAGCAGTTTAGATTTTTGCCGCCCAAAAACTTGTGGGCTATAGCACAGTTAATTTTAAATAAAATTGAATTTTCTAATAAATGTTTAGAAATAATCGAGCAATCAAAATGAAAATTGTCACAGCAATTACAGGTCCTGAAACCTATTGATAGAGGTATCAACCATCGTAATCGGAGCAGTTTAGATTTTTGCCGCCCAAAAACTTGTGGGCTATAGCACAGTTAATTTTCAATAAAATTGAATTTTCTTAGAAATGTTTAGAAATAATCGAGCAATCAAAATGAAAATTGTCACAGCAATTTCAGGTCCCGAAACCTATTGATAGAGGTATCAACCATCGTAATCGGAGCATTTTAGATTTTTGCCGCCCAAAAACTTGTGGGCTATAGCACAGTTAATTTTCAATAAAATTGAATTTTCTAAGAAATGTTTAGAAATAATCGAGCATTCAAAATGAAAATTGTCACAGCAATTACAGGTCCCGAAACCTATTGATAGAGGTATCAACCATCGTAATCGGAGCATTTTAGATTTTTGCCGCCCAAAAACTTGTGGGCTATAGCACAGTTGGTTTTCAATAAAATTGAATTTTCTAAGAAATGTTTAGAAATAATCGAGCAATCAAAATGAAAATTGTCACAGCAATTACAGGTCCTGAAACCTATTGATAGATGTATCAACCATCGTAATCGGAGCAGTTTAGATTTTTGCCGCCCAAAAACTTGTGGGCTATAGCACAGTTAATTTTCAATAAAATTGAATTTTCTAAGAAATGTTTAGAAATAATCGAGCAATCAAAATGAAAATTGTCACAGCAATTACAGGTCCTGAAACCTATTGATGGAGGTATCAACCATCGTAATCGGACCATTTTAGATTTTTGCCGCCCAAAAACTTGTGGGCTATAGCACAGTTAATTTTCAATAAAATTGAATTTTCTAAGAAATGTTTAGAAATAATCGAGCAATCAAAATGAAAATTGTCACAGCAATTACAGGTCCCGAAACCTATTGATAGAGGTATCAACCATCGTAATCGGAGCAGTTTAGATTTTTGCCGCCCAAAAACTTGTGGGCTATAGCACAGTTAATTTTAAATAAAATTGAATTTTCTAAGAAATGTTTAGAAATAATCGAGCAATCAAAATAAAAATTGTCACAGCAATTACAGGTCCCGAAACCTATTGATAGAGGTATCAACCATCGTAATCGGAGCAGTTTAGATTTTTGCCGCCCAAAAACTTGTGGGCTATAGCACAGTTGATTTTCAATAAAATTGAATTTTCTAAGAAATGTTTAGAAATAATCGAGCAATCAAAATGAAAATTGTCACAGCAATTACAGGTCCCGAAACCTATTGATGGAGGTATCAACCATCGTAATCGGACCATTTTAGATTTTTGCCGCCCAAAAACTTGTGGGCTATATATAGCACAGTTAATTTTCAATAAAATTGAATTTTCTAAGAAATGTTTAGAAATAATCGAGCAATCAAAATGAAAATTGTCACAGCAATTTCAGGTCCCGAAACCTATTGATAGAGGTATCAACCATCGTAATCGGAGCAGTTTAGATTTTTGCCGCCCAAAAACTTGTGGGCTATAGCACAGTTAATTTTCAATAAAATTGAATTTTCTAATAAATGTTTAGAAATAATCGAGCAATCAAAATGAAAATTGTCACAGCAATTACAGGTTCCGAAACCTATTGATAGAGGTATCAACCATCGTAATCGGAGCAGTTTAGATTTTTGCCGCCCAAAAACTTGTGGGCTATAGCACAGTTAATTTTAAATAAAATTGAATTTTCTAAGAAATGTTTAGAAATAATCGAGCAATCAAAATGAAAATTGTCACAGCAACTACAGGTCCCGAAACCTATTGATAGAGGTATCAACCATCGTAATCGGAGCATTTTAGATTTTCGCCGCCCAAAAACTTGTGGGCTATAGCACAGTTGATTTTCAATAAAATTGAATTTTCTAAGAAATGTTTAGAAATAATCGAGCAATCAAAATGAAAATTGTCACAGCAATTACAGGTCCTGAAACCTATTGATGGAGGTATCAACCATCGTAATCGGACCATTTTAGATTTTTGCCGCCCAAAAACTTGTGGGCTATAGCACAGTTGATTTTCAATAAAATTGAATTTTCTAAGAAATGTTTAGAAATAATCGAGCAATCAAAATGAAAATTGTCACAGCAATTACAGGTCCCGAAACCTATTGATAGAGGTATCAACCATCGTAATCGGAGCAGTTTAGATTTTTGCCGCCCAAAAACTTGTGGGCTATAACACAGTTAATTTTAAATAAAATTGAATTTTCTAAGAAATGTTTAGAAATAATCGAGCAATCAAAATAAAAATTGTCACAGCAATTACAGGTTCCGAAACCTATTGATAGAGGTATCAACCATCGTAATCGGAGCAGTTTAGATTTTTGCCGCCCAAAAACTTGTGGGCTATAGCACAGTTAATTTTCAATAAAATTGAATTTTCTAAGAAATGTTTAGAAATAATCGAGCAAGTAAAATGAAAATTGTCACAGCAATTACAGGTCCCGAAACCTATTGATAAAGGTATCAACCATCGTAATCGGAGCATTTTAGATTTTTACCGCCCAAAAACTTGTGGGCTATAGCACAGTTAATTTTCAATAAAATTGAATTTTCTAAGAAATGTTTAGAAATAATCGAGCATTTAAAATAAAAATTGTCACAGCAACTACAGGTCCCGAAACCTATTGATAGAGGTATCAACCATCGTAATCGAAGCATTTTAGATTTTTGCCGCCCAAAAACTTGTGGGCTATAGCACAGTTAATTTTCAATAAAATTGAATTTTCTAAGAAATGTTTAGAAATAATCGAGCAAGTAAAATGAAAATTGTCACAGCAATTACAGGTCCCGAAACCTATTGATAAAGGTATCAACCATCGTAATCGGAGCATTTTAGATTTTTACCGCCCAAAAACTTGTGGGCTATAGCAGAGTTAATTTTCAATAAAATTGAATTTTCTAAGAAATGTTAAGAAATAATCGAGCAATCAAAATGAAAATTGTCACAGCAATTACAGGTCCTGAAACCTATAGATAGAGGTATCAACCATCGTAATCGGAGCAGTTTAGATTTTTGCCGCCAAAAACTTGTGGGCTATAGCACAGTTAATTTTCAATAAAATTGAATTTTCTAAGAAATGTTTAGAAATAATCGAGCAATCAAAATGAAAATTGTCACAGCAATTACAGGTCCTGAAACCTATTGATAGAGGTATCAACCATCGTAATCGGAGCAGTTTAGATTTTTGCCGCCCAAATACAGTTGATTTTCAATAAAATTGAATTTTCTAATAAATGTTTAGAAATAATCGAGCAATCAAAATGAAAATTGTCACAGCAATTACAGGTCCCGAAACCTATTGATGGAGGTATCAACCATCGTAATCTGACCATTTTAGATTTTTGCCGCCCAAAAACTTGTGGGCTATAGCACAGTTAATTTTCAATAAAATTGAATATTCTAAGAAATGTTTAGAAATAATCGAGCATTCAAAATGAAAATTGTCACAGCAATTTCAGGTCCCGAAACCTATTGATAGAGGTATCAACCATCGTAATCGGAGCAGTTTAGATTTTTGCCGCCCAAAAACTTGTGGGGTATAGCACAGTTAATTTTCAATAAAATTGAATATTCTAAGAAATGTTTAGAAATAATCGAGCATTCAAAATAAAAATTGTCACGGCAATTACAGGTCCCGAAACCTATTGATAGAGGTATCAACCATCGTAATCGGAGCATTTTAGATTTTTGCCGCCCAAAAACTTGTGGGCTATAGCACAGTTAATTTTAAATAAAATTGAATTTTCTAATAAATGTTTAGAAATAATCGAGCAATCAAAATGAAAATTGTCACAGCAATTACAGGTCCCGAAACCTATTGATAGAGGTATCCACCATCGTAATCGGACCATTTTAGATTTTTGCCGCCCAAAAACTTGTGGGGTATAGCACAGTTAATTTTCAATAAAATTGAATATTCTAAGAAATGTTTAGAAATAATCGAGCATTCAAAATAAAAATTGTCACAGCAATTACAGGTCACGAAACCTATTGATAGAGGTATCAACCATCGTAATCGGAGCATTTTAGATTTTTGCCGCCCAAAAACTTGTGGGCTATAGCACAGTTAATTTTAAATAAAATTGAATTTTCTAATAAATGTTTAGAAATAATCGAGCAATCAAAATGAAAATTGTCACAGCAATTACAGGTCCCGAAACCTATTGATAGAGGTATCCACCATCGTAATCGGACCATTTTAGATTTTTGCCGCCCAAAAACTTGTGGGGTATAGCATAGTTAATTTTCAATAAAATTGAATTTTCTAAGAAATGTTTAGAAATAATCGAGCAATCAAAATGAAAATTGTCAAAGCAATTACAGGTCCTGAAACCTATTGATAGAGGTATCAACCATCGTAATCGGAGCAGTTTAGATTTTTGCCGCCCAAAAAC
This sequence comes from Tipula vernalis, assembly GCA_958295665.1. Taxonomy (NCBI): domain Eukaryota; kingdom Metazoa; phylum Arthropoda; class Insecta; order Diptera; family Tipulidae; genus Tipula; species Tipula vernalis. The sequence continues at coordinate 20,071,244 of OY282560.1, forward strand.
TTGTGGGCTATAGCACAGTTAATTTTAAATAAAATTGAATTTTCTAATAAATGTTTAGAAATAATCGAGCAATCAAAATGAAAATTGTCACAGCAATTACAGGTCCCGAAACCTATTGATAGAGGTATCCACCATCGTAATCGGACCATTTTAGATTTTTGCCGCCCAAAAACTTGTGGGGTATAGCATAGTTAATTTTCAATAAAATTGAATTTTCTAAGAAATGTTTAGAAATAATCGAGCGATCAAAATGAAAATTGTCAAAGCAATTACAGGTCCTGAAACCTATTGATAGAGGTATCAACCATCGTAATCGGAGCAGTTTAGATTTTTGCCGCCCAAAAACTTGTGGGCTATAGCACAGTTAATTTTAAATAAAATTGAATTTTCTAAGAAATGTTTAGAAATAATCGAGCAATCAAAATGAAAATTGTCACAGCAATTACAGGTCCTGAAACCTATTGATAGAGGTATCAACCATCGTAATCGGAGCAGTTTAGATTTTTGCCGCCCAAAAACTTGTGGGCTATAGCACAGTTAATTTTCAATAAAATTGAATTTTCTAAGAAATGTTTAGAAATAATCGAGCAATCAAATTGAAAATTGTCACAGCAATTTCAGGTCCCGAAACCTATTGATAGAGGTATCAACCATCGTAATCGGAGCAGTTTAGATTTTTGCCGCCCAAAAACTTGTGGGCTATAGCACAGTTAATTTTCAATAAAATTGAATTTTCTAAGAAATGTTTAGAAATAATCGAGCAATCAAAATGAAAATTGTCACAGCAATTACAGGTCCTGAAACCTATTGATAGAGGTATCAACCATCGTAATCGGAGCAGTTTAGATTTTTGCCGCCCAAAAACTTGTGGGCTATAGCACAGTTAATTTTAAATAAAATTGAATTTTCTAATAAATGTTTAGAAATAATCGAGCAATCAAAATGAAAATTGTCACAGCAATTACAGGTCCTAAAACCTATTGATAGAGGTATCAACCATCGTAATCGGAGCAGTTTAGATTTTTGCCGCCCAAAAACTTGTGGGCTATAGCACAGTTAATTTTCAATAAAATTGAATTTTCTTAGAAATGTTTAGAAATAATCGAGCAATCAAAATGAAAATTGTCACAGCAATTTCAGGTCCCGAAACCTATTGATAGAGGTATCAACCATCGTAATCGGAGCATTTTAGATTTTTGCCGCCCAAAAACTTGTGGGCTATAGCACAGTTGGTTTTCAATAAAATTGAATTTTCTAAGAAATGTTTAGAAATAATCGAGCAATCAAAATGAAAATTGTCACAGCAATTACAGGTCCTGAAACCTATTGATAGAGGTATCAACCATCGTAATCGGAGCAGTTTAGATTTTTGCCGCCCAAAAACTTGTGGGCTATAGCACAGTTAATTTTCAATAAAATTGAATTTTCTAAGAAATGTTTAGAAATAATCGAGCAATCAAAATGAAAATTGTCACAGCAATTACAGGTCCTGAAACCTATTGATGGAGGTATCAACCATCGTAATCGGACCATTTTAGATTTTTACCGCCCAAAAACTTGTGGGCTATAGCACAGTTAATTTTCAATAAAATTGAATTTTCTAAGAAATGTTTAGAAATAATCGAGCAATCAAAATGAAAATTGTCACAGCAATTACAGGTCCCGAAACCTATTGATAGAGGTATCAACCATCGTAATCGGAGCAGTTTAGATTTTTGCCGCCCAAAAACTTGTGGGCTATAGCACAGTTAATTTTCAATAAAATTGAATTTTCTAAGAAATGTTTAGAAATAATCGAGCAAGTAAAATGAAAATTGTCACAGCAATTACAGGTCCCGAAACCTATTGATAAAGGTATCAACCATCGTAATCGGAGCAGTTTAGATTTTTACCGCCCAAAAACTTGTGGGCTATAGCACAGTTAATTTTCAATAAAATTGAATTTTCTAAGAAATGTTTAGAAATAATCGAGCAATCAAAATGAAAATTGTCACAGCAATTACAGGTCCCGAAACCTATTGATGGAGGTATCAACCATCGTAATCGGACCATTTTAGATTTTTGCCGCCCAAAAACTTGTGGGCTATAGCACAGTTAATTTTCAATAAAATTGAATTTTCTAAGAAATGTTTAGAAATAATCGAGCAATCAAAATGAAAATTGTCACAGCAATTTCAGGTCCCGAAACCTATTGATAGAGGTATCAACCATCGTAATCGGAGCAGTTTAGATTTTTGCCGCCCAAAAACTTGTGGGCTATAGCACAGTTAATTTTCAATAAAATTGAATTTTCTAAGAAATGTTTAGAAATAATCGAGCAATCAAAATGAAAATTGTCACAGCAATTACAGGTTCCGAAACCTATTGATAGAGGTATCAACCATCGTAATCGGAGCAGTTTAGATTTTTGCCGCCCAAAAACTTGTGGGCTATAGCACAGTTAATTTTAAATAAAATTGAATTTTCTAAGAAATGTTTAGAAATAATCGAGCATTCAAAATAAAAATTGTCACAGCAATTACAGGTCCCGAAACCTATTGATAGAGGTATCAACCATCGTAATCGGAGCATTTTAGATTTTTACCGCCCAAAAACTTGTGGGCTATAGCACAGTTGATTTTCAATAAAATAGAATTTTCTAAGAAATGTTTAGAAATAATCGAGCAATCAAAATGAAAATTGTCACAGCAACTACAGGTCCCGAAACCTATTGATAGAGGTATCAACCATCGTAATCGGAGCATTTTAGATTTTTGCCGCCCAAAAACTTGTGGGCTATAGCACAGTTGATTTTCAATAAAATTGAATTTTCTAATAAATGTTTAGAAATAATCGAGCAATCAAAATGAAAATTGTCACAGCAATTACAGGTCCTGAAACCTATTGATGGAGGTATCAACCATCGTAATCGGACCATTTTAGATTTTTGCCGCCCAAAAACTTGTGGGCTATAGCACAGTTGATTTTCAATAAAATTGAATTTTCTAAGAAATGTTTAGAAATAATCGAGCAATCAAAATGAAAATTGTCACAGCAATTACAGGTCCCGAAACCTATTGATAGAGGTATCAACCATCGTAATCGGAGCAGTTTAGATTTTTGCCGCCCAAAAACTTGTGGGCTATAACACAGTTAATTTTAAATAAAATTGAATTTTCTAAGAAATGTTTAGAAATAATCGAGCAATCAAAATAAAAATTGTCACAGCAATTACAGGTCCCGAAACCTATTGATAGAGGTATCAACCATCGTAATCGGAGCAGTTTAGATTTTTGCCGCCCAAAAACTTGTGGGCTATAGCACAGTTAATTTTCAATAAAATTGAATTTTCTAAGAAATGTTTAGAAATAATCGAGCAAGTAAAATGAAAATTGTCACAGCAATTACAGGTCCCGAAACCTATTGATAAAGGTATCAACCATCGTAATCGGAGCATTTTAGATTTTTACCGCCCAAAAACTTGTGGGCTATAGCACAGTTAATTTTGAATAAAATTGAATTTTCTAAGAAATGTTTAGAAATAATCGAGCATTTAAAATAAAAATTGTCACAGCAACTACAGGTCCCGAAACCTATTGATAGAGGTATCAACCATCGTAATCGGAGCATTTTAGATTTTTGCCGCCCAAAAACTTGTGGGCTATAGCACAGTTAATTTTCAATAAAATTGAATTTTCTAAGAAATGTTTAGAAATAATCGAGCAATCAAAATGAAAATTGTCACAGCAATTACAGGTCCCGAAACCTATTGATAGAGGTATCAACCATCGTAATCGGACCATTTTAGATTTTTGCCGTCCAAAAACTTGTGGGCTATAGCACAGTTAATTTTCAATAAAATTGAATTTTCTAAGAAATGTTAAGAAATAATCGAGCAATCAAAATGAAAATTGTCACAGCAATTACAGGTCCTGAAACCTATTGATAGAGGTATCAACCATCGTAATCGGAGCAGTTTAGATTTTTGCCGCCAAAAACTTGTGGGCTATAGCACAGTTAATTTTCAATAAAATTGAATTTTCTAAGAAATGTTTAGAAATAATCGAGCAATCAAAATGAAAATTGTCACAGCAATTACAGGTCCTGAAACCTATTGATAGAGGTATCAACCATCGTAATCGGAGCAGTTTAGATTTTTGCCGCCCAAAAACAGTTGATTTTCAATAAAATTGAATTTTCTAATAAATGTTTAGAAATAATCGAGCAATCAAAATGAAAATTGTCACAGCAATTACAGGTCCCGAAACCTATTGATGGAAGTATCAACCATCGTAATCTGACCATTTTAGATTTTTGCCGCCCAAAAACTTGTGGGCTATAGCACAGTTAATTTTCAATAAAATTGAATTTTCTAATAAATGTTTAGAAATAATCGAGCAATCAAAATGAAAATTGTCACAGCAATTTCAGGTCCCGAAACCTATTGATAGAGGTATCAACCATCGTAATCGGGGCAGTTTAGATTTTTGCCGCCCAAAAACTTGTGGGCTATAGCACAGTTAATTTTCAATAAAATTGAATTTTCTAAGAAATGTTTAGAAATAATCGAGCAATCAAAATGAAAATTGTCACAGCAATTACAGGTTCCGAAACCTATTGATAGAGGTATCAACCATCGTAATCGGAGCAGTTTAGATTTTTGCCGCCCAAAAACTTGTGGGCTATAGCACAGTTAATTTTCAATAAAATTGAATTTTCTAATAAATGTTTAGAAATAATCGAGCAATCAAAATGAAAATTGTCACAGCAATTACAGGTACTGAAACCTATTGATAGAGGTATCAACCATCGTAATCGGACCATTTTAGATTTTTGCCGCCCAAAAACTTGTGGGGTATAGCACAGTTAATTTTCAATAAAATTGAATTTTCTAATAAATGTTTAGAAATAATCGAGCAATCAAAATGAAAATTGCACAGCAATTACAGGTCCCGAAACCTATTGATAGAGGTATCAACCATCGTAATCGGAGCAGTTTAGATTTTTGCCGCCCAAAAACTTGTGGGCTATAGCACAGTTAATTTTCAATAAAATTGAATTTTCTAATAAATGTTTAGAAATAATCGAGCAATCAAAATGAAAATTGTCACAGCAATTACAGGTACTGAAACCTATTGATAGAGGTATCAACCATCGTAATCGGAGCAGTTTAGATTTTTGCCGCCAAAAGCTTGTGGGCTATAGCACAGTTAATTTTCAATAAAATTGAATATTCTAAGAAATGTTTAGAAATAATCGAGCATTCAAAATAAAAATTGTCACAGCAATTACAGGTCCCGAAACCTATTGATAGAGGTATCAACCATCGTAATCGGAGCATTTTAGATTTTTGCCGCCCAAAAACTTGTGGGCTATAGCACAGTTAATTTTAAATAAAATTGAATTTTCTAATAAATGTTTAGAAATAATCGAGCAATCAAAATGAAAATTGTCACAGCAATTACAGGTCCCGAAACCTATTGATAGAGGTATCCACCATCGTAATCGGACCATTTTAGATTTTTGCCGCCCAAAAACTTGTGGGGTATAGCACAGTTAATTTTCAATAAAATTGAATTTTCTAATAAATGTTTAGAAATAATCGAGCAATCAAAATGAAAATTGTCACAGCAATTACAGGTCCCGAAACCTATTGATGGAGGTATCAACCATCGTAATCTGACCATTTTAGATTTTTGCCGCCCAAAAACTTGTGGGCTATAGCACAGTTAATTTTCAATAAAATTGAATTTTCTAAGAAATGTTTAGAAATAATCGAGCAATCAAAATGAAAATTGTCACAGCAATTTCAGGTCCCGAAACCTATTGATAGAGGTATCAACCATCGTAATCGGGGCAGTTTAGATTTTTGCCGCCCAAAAACTTGTGGGCTATAGCACAGTTAATTTTCAATAAAATTGAATTTTCTAAGAAATGTTTAGAAATAATCGAGCAATCAAAATGAAAATTGTCACAGCAATTACAGGTTCCGAAACCTATTGATAGAGGTATCAACCATCGTAATCGGAGCAGTTTAGATTTTTGCCGCCCAAAAACTTGTGGGCTATAGCACAGTTAATTTTAAATAAAATTGAATTTTCTAATAAATGTTTAGAAATAATCGAGCAATCAAAATGAAAATTGTCACAGCAATTACAGGTCCCGAAACCTATTGATAGAGGTATCCACCATCGTAATCGGACCATTTTAGATTTTTGCCGCCCAAAAACTTGTGGGGTATAGCACAGTTAATTTTCAATAAAATTGAATTTTCTAATAAATGTTTAGAAATAATCGAGCAATCAAAATGAAAATTGCACAGCAATTACAGGTCCCGAAACCTATTGATAGAGGTATCAACCATCGTAATCGGAGCAGTTTAGATTTTTGCCGCCCAAAAACTTGTGGGCTATAGCACAGTTAATTTTCAATAAAATTGAATTTTCTAATAAATGTTTAGAAATAATCGAGCAATCAAAATGAAAATTGTCACAGCAATTACAGGTACTGAAACCTATTGATAGAGGTATCAACCATCGTAATCGGAGCAGTTTAGATTTTTGCCGCCAAAAGCTTGTGGGCTATAGCACAGTTAATTTTCAATAAAATTGAATATTCTAAGAAATGTTTAGAAATAATCGAGCATTCAAAATAAAAATTGTCACAGCAATTACAGGTCCCGAAACCTATTGATAGAGGTATCAACCATCGTAATCGGAGCATTTTAGATTTTTGCCGCCCAAAAACTTGTGGGCTATAGCACAGTTAATTTTAAATAAAATTGAATTTTCTAATAAATGTTTAGAAATAATCGAGCAATCAAAATGAAAATTGTCACAGCAATTACAGGTCCCGAAACCTATTGATAGAGGTATCAACCATCGTAATCGGACCATTTTAGATTTTTGCCGCCCAAAAACTTGTGGGCTATAGCACAGTTAATTTTCAATAAAATTGAATTTTCTAATAAATGTTTAGAAATAATCGTGCAATCAAAATGAAAATTGCACAGCAATTGAAGGTCCCGAAACATATTGATAGAGGTATCAACCATCGTAATCGGAGCATTTTAGATTTTTGCCGCCCAAAAACTTGTGGGCTATAGCACAGTTGATTTTCAATAAAATTGAATTTTCTAAGAAATGTTTAGAAATAATCGAGCAATCAAAATGAAAATTGTCACAGCAATTACAGGTCCCGAAACCTATTGATAGAGGTATCAACCATCGTAATCGGAGCAGTTTAGATTTTTGCCGCCCAAAAACTTGTGGGCTATAGCACAGTTAATTTTAAATAAAATTGAATTTTCTAAGAAATGTTAAGAAATAATCGAGCAATCAAAATGAAAATTGTCACAGCAATTACAGGTCCTGAAACCTATTGATAGAGGTATCAACCATCGTAATCGGAGCAGTTTAGATTTTTGCCGCCAAAAACTTGTGGGCTATAGCACAGTTAATTTTCAATAAAATTGAATATTCTAAGAAATGTTTAGAAATAATCGAGCATTCAAAATAAAAATTGTCACAGCAATTACAGGTCCCGAAACCTATTGATAGAGGTATCAACCATCGTAATCGGAGCATTTTAGATTTTTGCCGCCCAAAAACTTGTGGGCTATAGCACAGTTGATTTTCAATAAAATTGAATTTTCTAATAAATGTTTAGAAATAATCGAGCAATCAAAATGAAAATTGTCACAGCAATTACAGGTCCCGAAACCTATTGATAGAGGTATCAACCATCGTAATCGGACCATTTTAGATTTTTGCCGTCCAAAAACTTGTGGGCTATAGCACAGTTAATTTTCAATAAAATTGAATTTTCTAAGAAATGTTAAGAAATAATCGAGCAATCAAAATGAAAATTGTCACAGCAATTACAGGTCCTGAAACCTATTGATAGAGGTATCAACCATCGTAATCGGAGCAGTTTAGATTTTTGCCGCCAAAAACTTGTGTGCTATAGCACAGTTAATTTTCAATAAAATTGAATATTCTAAGAAATGTTTAGAAATAATCGAGCATTCAAAATAAAAATTGTCACAGCAATTACAGGTCCCGAAACCTATTGATAGAGGTATCAACCATCGTAATCGGAGCATTTTAGATTTTTGCCGCCCAAAAACTTGTGGGCTATAGCACAGTTGATTTTCAATAAAATTGAATTTTCTAATAAATGTTTAGAAATAATCGAGCAATCAAAATGAAAATTGTCACAGCAATTACAGGTCCTGAAACCTATTGATAGAGGTATCAACCATCGTAATCGGAGCAGTTTAGATTTTTGCCGCCCAAAAACTTGTGGGCTATAGCACAGTTAATTTTCAATAAAATTGAATTTTCTAATAAATGTTTAGAAATAATCGAGCAATCAAAATGAAAATTGTCACAGCAATTACAGGTCCCGAAACCTATTGATGGAGGTATCAACCATCGTAATCGGACCATTTTAGATTTTTGCCGCCCAAAAACTTGTGGGCTATAGCACAGTTAATTTTCAATAAAATTGAATTTTCTAAGAAATGTTTAGAAATAATCGAGCAATCAAAATGAAAATTGTCACAGCAATTACAGGTTCCGAAACCTATTGATAGAGGTATCAACCATCGTAATCGGAGGGTGATTTGGCGTCTACTGGAGGGGGGGATCAAAGTTGAGTAGAGTAATCTACCAGCTCCGTAACCTTTCGGTAGGGTGCACATTACGCGAGCTGTTCTGGTCATGTTTTAGGCAGCTGGCGTGATGGGTACAATTGTGGAAGGGGTAACCTGGTCACAATTCGCAAGTGTACGTACTGCCTCCTCGTGGCAATCACTGGTAACTGAGGCCCTTTGGTACTTCTGACCATTTGGCACAGGCTAAAGTACGGCGCTAAAGGAGAAACCCTTGATAAAAAACCCTAATCTAAGGTGGAACAGCATATGCCGATGGATGAATGGCTGATAGGTTAATCAGTCCAAAGTATGCGGACTCTGGATACCAGGCGCCCTTCAGTTTTATTTAGCCTTCCTGTGGTAAAACTGGGTGTCCCACAGGCGACTCTCTTTTCCCAGCAACTCGTGGGAATAAAATGTCTAAACAAGTAAAAAATAATAAGGATGATGACGCTCCTAAAGCGTCATATACCAGCGATAGTTCCGCGGTGGTGTTCGAGGGCCTCGGTCCTCTTTCCGCTGTGGGACTCTCGATGAGTGGTCTATCGGATGGGGAGCTCCGTTCGGGGATTGAGAAATTAGTTCTCAACTCCGACATGGACACCTCAGGAGATGAGAACTCGGCCCCCGTAAGTGGGGGTATCGCCTCTGTGAAAGCAGGGGGGAGCAAAGTCGTCGGGGAGGACCCGAAAGGAACTGTCAGCAGCACTGACAAACCTTCCGCGGCTCCTCGCGTGAAAATGTGTGGGGCCGCGAAGAAGCGGTACAGGAGGCTTCTTGCTGAGGGCAAACCGCCCGGAAGCGAGACAAGGCTTCTGGCGATGCGGCCACAAAGGGAGTCTTGTGCTCCCGCAGAGGCCCCACCGTCAAAGAGGATCCGCTCGGATGAGGGTACTCCACCGGCACAAAAGAAGGCCAGGGGAGAGGAATCTGTCCCGACGGTCTCGGGTTCTGCGGTCCGGTCTGGACTTACCTTCAGGCAGGCTGCGGAGTCGGAGATAGTTGGGATCTTGCCCACTGGTTTTCCAGAGGTTGTCCTCACTGGAGAGCAGCTAAAGGCTGTCCAGGAGGGCATCCTAGATAAGGTGCTAGAGCAGGAGGCCAAGGAGCTTAAACCCAAGTTCCTTGGCAGTCAGCTTCGGCCTGGTTGGCTGGTACTAACCTGTGCTGACCGGGCCACTGTTCAGTGGCTCAGGGAGGCCATAGGTTTTATCAAGCCATGGGAGGGTGCGCAGCTGATCGTGGCCGAGGCGGAAAACCTGCCTCGAGCCAGGATTGTGTTCGGCACCTTCCCAAATAGTGCTGAATTGCCCACAGAAAAGCTTTTTGGGTTTATAAAAAGCCAAAATGAGGGCATGCAGGCGATCAACTGGAGAGTGATCAGGAGAGAGGCGAAAGGCTCTTCGGCCTTTTTCACGTTCTCTATGGACCACTCTTCAGTTGAGAAGCTCAAGCGGGTTGGCTTTAAGGTCAACTATAAGTTTGGGACTGTACAATTGCATCCCAAGGGTGGTCAGAGCGGAGCTAAGCCGGCTTCTGTCGGCGGGACCCAAGTGGTGAAGCCTGTAGAAGCTACGGTAGCGGCACCTGTAGCTAAGACCACCGGGGTGACCGCCCTCTCCAGGAGACAGGTGAGGAGAAGGCGGGAAAGGGAGAGGAAGGCGTCAGGGGTTCCGCGGGGGAAGGCCTCACAAGGGCTCCCCCCGTGCAAGCCACTGGTTAGGCCTGGAGGCTCTCAGGCAGCGGGGGCCAGCAGAACGGCGATGGAGGACACTGGTCAGCCATCGGCCGGACAAAGAATGCATGCGGGTGGTAGCGGTGCTGAAAAGGAAGCTGAGCAGGGCCTTCAGAAGGGGCCTTCGGTAAAGTGAAGGCATACATCGCCTGCCTGCAGATAAACCTGCATCATGCAAAGGCGTCTTCGGACGTCCTTTGTCGCAGGTTTATCTGCCAAAACATTGGCATGGCTCTAATCCAGGAGCCATGGGTGATTGGTAACCAGATTAGAGGTATACCAAATCAAGTGGGTAAGTTAGTATATCATAACGGAACTCAGAGTCCAAGAGCGGCTGTGTTGGCCAGTTCGCAAATTAATTTTATTCCCATTTCAGAGTTCATCTCCAGGGACTTGGTTGCAGTAATGGTGGAGGTTCTGGGTGAAAGAGGCAAACAGGAGGCTATAATGGCCTCCGCCTACTTTCCTGGAGACTCAGAGTTAATACCTCCACTTGAAGTTAGGCGGCTCATAGCTCATTGCAAACGCAATGGGCTGGCCTACCTGATAGGATGCGATGCAAACGCGCACCACACGGTGTGGGGTAGCACGGACATCAATAACAGGGGTGAGTACCTTTTTGAATTTCTGATCTCAAATAATGTAGACATTGTCAATAGGGGAAGGAAACCTACTTTTATAAATGCGATTAGGCAAGAGGTCCTAGATCTGACACTTGCTAGTCCGCATTTTAGCGACTTGGTCAAAAACTGGCATGTGTCTGAAGAGGCCTCATTATCGGATCACTTGCACATCAGATTCGATTTGGCGGCTGAGACCATGCAGCGGCAGGAAATCAGAATTCCAAAACTGACCGACTGGGACTCTTATAGAGTCTCACTCGAATCAGAAATGCCCTCGGTTGTGGGGAACATAGAGTCTCCAGAGGGTTTGGAGATCTGTTCAAACCAGCTGCATAATTCTATACACTTGGCTTACGAGAACAGCTGCCCAGTTAAGCGAAGAGAGTCCACAAAGATGGTCCCTTGGTGGAACGGGACGCTGGGTAAACTGAGGAAAAAATCGAGAAGATTATTTAACAAGGCTAAACGCACCGGTGAATGGGGCGAGTATAAGATGGCCTTGACGGAATATAATCTCGAACTAAGGAGATCCAAAAGGGCTACCTGGAGGAATTTCTGTGAGGGAATCAATGAATTGCCCTCTGCAGCTCGTCTCCAGAAAGTCCTTTCCAGGGATCATTCAAATGGTTTAGGAATTCTCCAGAAGCAAGATGGGGGGTTCACTGAAAACCGGAAGGAAACCTTAGAGGTACTGTTAGAGACCCACTTTCCGGATTCAGTAGTGGTAGGAGCCCAAGAGGACTCAGATTATCCTTCGAGTGAGGTGGCCTATTCGCCTCACAGTAGGATCTGGAGTCTCTCTGGGAAAATTTTCACACCCAGCAAGGTTCGATGGGCTATTGGGTCTTTCAAACCTTTCAAATCCGCTGGAGGGGATGGTATCTTTCCAGCTTTACTTCAAAAAGGTATTGAGGAAATACTCCCCAGCTTGATCCAGATGTTTCGGGCAAGTTATGCTTTTAACTATATTCCGAAACTGTGGAGGAAAGTAAATGTGGTCTTTATACCAAAGGGCGGGGGTCGTCCAGACACCCAGGCCAGGGCATATCGGCCAATTAGCCTCACATCGTTTCTTTTGAAGACGATGGAAAAAATCCTGGACTATCAAATAAGAAGTGAAGTCCTTGGAAAGAATCCGCTGCATCGGGACCAGTTTGCGTATCAAACTGGTAAATCCACGGTTATGGCCCTTAGCGGGCTAGTCACGAGGATTGAAAAAGCAGTGACATATAAAGAAATTGCCCTTTGTGCCTTTGTGGACATTGAGGGGGCGTTTGATAATACCTCCTATGGATCTATAGAGAGGGCAGCAATGGGAAAAAGGGTTCCACTTTCCACAATTAGGTGGATCCGTTCCATGCTGGAACATCGTGAGATTACTGCCAGACTAGGTGGCGAATCAGTAACCATCAAGGCCGTAAAGGGCTGTCCCCAAGGAGGGGTATTATCTCCTCTTTTGTGGTCATTGGTTATTGACAGACTACTGGTCCTTCTGAGTAGCCATGGGTTTGATGTCCAGGGCTATGCGGATGATGTGGCTATCATAATCAGAGGCAAGTTTGATGAGGTCATTTCTGATCGCATGCAAAATGCACTCAATATAATATGGCAGTGGTGTTACCAAGAAGGGCTCAGTGTAAATCCAAGCAATACTGTCATTATTCCTTTTACGAGGAGGAAAAAGCTTGCGCTTACAGCTCCCTCGTTAAACGGTACTATTGTTCCTTTTTCCAGCGAGGTTAAATATCTAGAGGTTATCCTAGATCAAAGACTGAACTGGAACCAACATGTGTTGAAAGTTCAAAATAGAGCCATCAAGGCTCTCTGGGCCTGTCAAAGACTCTATGGGCGTACTTGGGGACTACAACCAAAAATGATCTACTGGTCATTTCTTACAATCATTAGGCCTATGGTCACCTACGCATCGGTTGTATGGTGGCCTAAAACTGAGCAGAAGACAACGCAAACCTTATTGAATAAGGTTCAGCGTGTAGCCTGCATCGGTGTTACGGGCTCAATGAAGTCGTGTCCAACCGCGGGGGTGGAGACACTTCTAGGACTGACACCGTTACACCTGCATATTAAAAAGGACGCTGCAAGTATGGCCCTGAAAATGCAGGCGGAAGGAAATATCAAGCCAGGCAATATGGTGGGTCATATGGAAATCCTTAAGGAATTTCAGACAGACCCTACCATAGGAATGCCTTCCGACTGTATGCCAGCTAAACTGGACTTCCACAAACCATTCTGTGTTAGGTTACCTGACCGGGATGTGTGGAGGGCAGGTGGACCATCATTTGAGCGAGGGTCCATGGTATGGTTTACAGATGGATCAAAAACGGAAGATGGGGCGGGGATAGGAATACACGGGAGTGCACTACCCTCTCGAAGTCCTTGGGTACCAATGCCACCGTTTTTCAAGCAGAAGTACATGCTATAGAACTTTGCGCTAGGTTAGGCATAGCAAAAGGCCTAAACGATGCAAAGATTTATATTGTATCAGACAGCCAATCAGCCTTAAAAGCTCTTAGGTCTTGTACCGTTGAGTCAAGGCTGGTATGGGATTGTTTGAAGGTTATTAAACATCTGGCAGGCTCAAATAAGGTAACACTTATGTGGGTGCCAGGTCATACTGGAATCGAAGGAAACGAGGCAGCTGATGGCCTCGCCCGTGAGGGTTCTGTCTCTCCATTTTTTGGACCAGAACCCTTCTGCGGTGTCACTAAGGGACACCTTAGAGCAGCGGTAAAACGCTGGGAGGATGTTCAAAAGTCCTCCTACTGGCGCAGAATTCCAGGTTTACGGCAGGCGAAGAAATTTATATCACCTTCGTCTGTCAGGGTTAAGGAGTGTCTTGAACTTAGAAAACCTGAGTTGAGGCTGCTTACTGGCTTCCTCACAGGTCATGTCCCCTTAAGGTATCACCTTAAGAAGATGGGCCTAAGTACGACAGATGGATGCCGCTTCTGCGGTCTGGAAGCGGAATCAGCGGAACATGTTCTGTGCCATTGCCCAGCCATTTTCCAGCAAAGACTGCAACATCTAGGAGGGAGAACAATGAGCCCGGATAGTATGTATCTTGTACCGGCCAGTAGTATTGTCAGATTCATTAAGAGCCTGAATATTGACTGGACGGATAATTAAGTAGGGTCCAGCACAATAGATCTTTTAGGTCGCGGTGCGAGGTGGCTTATCGCCCACATGGCCCTCCAGTAAATAATAATAATAATCGTAATCGGAGCAGTTTAGATTTTTGCCGCCAAAAACTTGTGGGCTATAGCACAGTTAATTTTCAATAAAATTGAATATTCTAAGCAATGTTTAGAAATAATCGAGCATTCAAAATAAAAATTGTCACAGCAATTACAGGTCCCGAAACCTATTGATAGAGGTATCAACCATCGTAATCGGAGCATTTTAGATTTTTGCCGCCCAAAAACTTGTGGGCTATAGCACAGTTGATTTTCAATAAAATTGAATTTTCTAAGAAATGTTTAGAAATAATCGAGCAATCAAAATGAAAATTGTCACAGCAATTACAGGTCCTGAAACCTATTGATAGAGGTATCAACCATCGTAATCGGAGCAGTTTAGATTTTTGCCGCCCAAAAACTTGTGGGCTATAGCACAGTTGATTTTCAATAAAATTGAATTTTCTAAGAAATGTTTAGAAATAATCGAGCAATCAAAATGAAAATTGTCACAGCAATTTCAGGTCCCGAAACCTATTGATAGAGGTATCAACCATCGTAATCGGAGCAGTTTAGATTTTTGCCGCCAAAAACTTGTGGGCTATAGCACAGTTGATTTTCAATAAAATTGAATTTTCTAATAAATGTTTAGAAATAATCGAGCAATCAAAATGAAAATTGTCACAGCAATTACAGGTTCCGAAACCTATTGATGGAGGTATCAACCATCGTAATCTGACCATTTTAGATTTTTGCCGCCCAAAAACTTGTGGGCTATAGCACAGTTAATTTTCAATAAAATTGAATTTTCTAAGAAATGTTTAGAAATAATCGAGCAATCAAAATGAAAATTGTCACAGCAATTTCAGGTCCCGAAACCTATTGATAGAGGTATCAACCATCGTAATCGGAGCAGTTTAGATTTTTGCCGCCAAAAACTTGTGGGCTATAGCACAGTTAATTTTCAATAAAATTGAATATTCTAAGAAATGTTTAGAAATAATCGAGCATTCAAAATAAAAATTGTCACAGCAATTACAGGTCCCGAAACCTATTGATAGAGGTATCAACCATCGTAATCGGAGCATTTTAGATTTTTGCCGCCCAAAAACTTGTGGGCTATAGCACAGTTAATTTTCAATAAAATTGAATTTTTTTATAAATGTTTAGAAATAATCGAGCAATCAAAATGAAAATTGTCACAGCAATTACAGGTCCTGAAACCTATTGATAGAGGTATCAACCATCGTAATCTGACCATTTTAGATTTTTGCCGCCCAAAAACTTGTGGGCTATAGCACAGTTAATTTTCAATAAAATTGAATTTTCTAAGAAATGTTTAGAAATAATCGAGCAATCAAAATGAAAATTGTCACAGCAATTTCATGTCCCGAAACCTATTGATAGAGGTATCAACCATCGTAATCGGAGCAGTTTAGATTTTTGCCGCCAAAAACTTGTGGGCTATAGCACAGTTAATTTTCAATAAAATTGAATATTCTAAGAAATGTTTAGAAATAATCGAGCATTCAAAATAAAAATTGTCACAGCAATTACAGGTCCCGAAACCTATTGATAGAGGTATCAACCATCGTAATCGGAGCATTTTAGATTTTTGCCGCCCAAAAACTTGTGGGCTATAGCACAGTTGATTTTCAATAAAATTGAATTTTCTAATAAATGTTTAGAAATAATCGAGCAATCAAAATGAAAATTGTCACAGCAATTACAGGTCCCGAAACCTATTGATGGAGGTATCAACCATCGTAATCTGACCATTTTAGATTTTTGCCGCCCAAAAATTTGTGGGCTATAGCACAGTTAATTTTCAATAAAATTGAATTTTCTAAGAAATGTTTAGAAATAATCGAGCAATCAAAATGAAAATTGTCACAGCAATTTCAGGTCCCGAAACCTATTGATAGAGGTATCAACCATCGTAATCGGAGCAGTTTAGATTTTTGCCGCCAAAAACTTGTGGGCTATAGCACAGTTAATTTTCAATAAAATTGAATATTCTAAGAAATGTTTAGAAATAATCGAGCATTCAAAATAAAAATTGTCACAGCAATTACAGGTCCCGAAACCTATTGATAGAGGTATCAACCATCGTAATCGGAGCATTTTAGATTTTTGCCGCCCAAAAACTTGTGGGCTATAGCACAGTTGATTTTCAATAAAATTGAATTTTCTAAGAAATGTTTAGAAATAATCGAGCAATCAAAATGAAAATTGTCACAGCAATTTCAGGTCCCGAAACCTATTGATAGAGGTATCAACCATCGTAATCGGAGCAGTTTAGATTTTTGCCGCCAAAAACTTGTGGGCTATAGCACAGGTTATTTTCAATAAAATTGAATTTTCTAATAAATGTTTAGAAATAATCGAGCATTCAAAATAAAAATTGTCACAGCAATTACAGGTCCCGAAACCTATTGATAGAGGTATCAACCATCGTAATCGGAGCATTTTAGATTTTTGCCGCCCAAAAACTTGTGGGCTATAGCACAGTTGATTTTCAATAAAATTGAATTTTCTAAGAAATGTTTAGAAATAATCGAGCAATCAAAATGAAAATTGTCACAGCAATTACAAGTCCTGAAACCTATTGATAGAGGTATCAACCATCGTAATCGGAGCAGTTTAGATTTTTGCCGCCCAAAAATAGTTGATTTTCAATAAAATTGAATATTCTAATAAATGTTTAGAAATAATCGAGCAATCAAAATGAAAATTGTCACAGCAATTACAGGTCCCGAAACCTATTGATGGAGGTATCAACCATCGTAATCGGAGCAGTTTAGATTTTTGCCGCCAAAAACTTGTGGGCTATACACAGTTAATTTTCAATAAAATTGAATATTCTAAGAAATGTTTAGAAATAATCGAGCATTCAAAATAAAAATTGTCACAGCAATTACAGGTCCCGAAACCTATTGATAGAGGTATCAACCATCGTAATCGGAGCATTTTAGATTTTTGCCGCCCAAAAACTTGTGGACTATAGCACAGTTGATTTTCAATAAAATTGAATTTTCTAATAAATGTTTAGAAATAATCGAGCAATCAAAATGAAAATTGTCACAGCAATTACAGGTCCCGAAACCTATTGATGGTGGTATCAACCATCGTAATCTGACCATTTTAGATTTTTGCCGCCCAAAAACTTGTGGGCTATAGCACAGTTAATTTTCAATAAAATTGAATTTTCTAAGAAATGTTTAGAAATAATCGAGCATTCAAAATAAAAATTGTCACAGCAATTACAGGTCCCGAAACCTATTGATAGAGGTATCAACCATCGTAATCGGAGCATTTTAGATTTTTGCCGCCCAAAAACTTGTGGGCTATAGCACAGTTGATTTTCAATAAAATTGAATTTTCTAAGAAATGTTTAGAAATAATCGAGCAATCAAAATAAAAATTGTCACAGCAATTACAGGTCCCGAAACCTATTGATGGCGGTATCAACCATCGTAATCTGACCATTTTAGATTTTTGCCGCCCAAAAACTTGTGGGCTATAGCACAGTTAATTTTCAATAAAATTGAATTTTCTAAGAAATGTTTAGAAATAATCGAGCAATCAAAATGAAAATTGTCACAGCAATTTCAGGTCCCGAAACCTATTGATAGAGGTATCAACCATCGTAATCGGAGCAGTTTAGATTTTTGTCGCCAAAAACTTGTGGGCTATAGCACAGTTAATTTTCAATAAAATTGAATTTTCTAATAAATGTTTAGAAATAATCGAGCAAGTAAAATGAAAATTGTCACAGCAATTACAGGTCCCGAAACCTATTGATAAAGGTATCAACCATCGTAATCGGAGCAGTTTAGATTTTTGCCGCCCAAAAACTTGTGGGCTATAGCACAGTTGATTTTCAATAAAATTGAATTTTCTAAGAAA
Source organism: Tipula vernalis (assembly GCA_958295665.1). Taxonomy (NCBI): domain Eukaryota; kingdom Metazoa; phylum Arthropoda; class Insecta; order Diptera; family Tipulidae; genus Tipula; species Tipula vernalis. The sequence goes on from OY282560.1 coordinate 20,089,337, forward strand.
TGTTTAGAAATAATTGAGCAATCAAAATGAAAATTGTCACAGCAATTACAGGTCCCGAAACCTATTGATGGAGGTATCAACCATCGTAATCTGACCATTTTAGATTTTTGCCGCCCAAAAACTTGTGGGCTATAGCACAGTTAATTTTCAATAAAATTGAATTTTCTAAGAAATGTTTAGAAATAATCGAGCAATCAAAATGAAAATTGTCACAGCAATTTCAGGTCCCGAAACCTATTGATAGAGGTATCAACCATCGTAATCGGAGCAGTTTAGATTTTTGCCGCCAAAAACTTGTGGGCTATAGCACAGTTAATTTTCAATAAAATTGAATATTCTAAGAAATGTTTAGAAATAATCGAGCATTCAAAATGAAAATTGTCACAGCATTTACAGGTCCCGAAACCTATTGATAGAGGTATCAACCATCGTAATCGGAGCATTTTAGATTTTTGCCGCCCAAAAACTTGTGGGCTATAGCACAGTTGATTTTCAATAAAATTGAATTTTCTAAGAAATGTTTAGAAATAATCGAGCAATCAAAAAGAAAATTGTCACAGCCGTTGTTGTTTTGCCGCCCAAAAACTTGTGGGCTATAGCACAGTTAATTTTCAATAAAATTGAATTTTCTAAGAAATGTTTAGAAATAATCGAGCAATCAAAATAAAAATTGTCACAGCAATTACAGGTCCCGAAACCTATTGATAGAGGTATCAACCATCGTAATCGGACCATTTTAGATTTTTGCCGCCCAAAAACTTGTGGGCTATAGCACAGTTAATTTTCAATAAAATTGAATTTTCTAAGAAATGTTTAGAAATAATCGAGCAATCAAAATGAAAATTGTCACAGCAATTACAGGTTCCGAAACCTATTGATAGAGGTATCAACCATCGTAATCGGAGCAGTTTAGATTTTTGCCGCCCAAAAACTTGTGGGCTATAGCACAGTTAATTTTAAATAAAATTGAATTTTCTAATAAATGTTTAGAAATAATCGAGCAATCAAAATGAAAATTGTCACAGCAATTACAGGTCCCGAAACCTATTGATGGAGGTATCAACCATCGTAATCTGACCATTTTAGATTTTTGCCGCCCAAAAACTTGTGGGCTATAGCACAGTTAATTTTCAATAAAATTGAATTTTCTAAGAAATGTTTAGAAATAATCGAGCAATCAAAATAAAAATTGTCACAGCAATTTCAGGTCCCGAAACCTATTGATAGAGGTATCAACCATCGTAATCGGGGCAGTTTAGATTTTTGCCGCCCAAAAACTTGTGGGCTATAGCACAGTTAATTTTCAATAAAATTGAATTTTCTAAGAAATGTTTAGAAATAATCGAGCAATCAAAATGAAAATTGTCACAGCAATTACAGGTTCCGAAACCTATTGATAGAGGTATCAACCATCGTAATCGGAGCAGTTTAGATTTTTGCCGCCCAAAAACTTGTGGGCTATAGCACAGTTAATTTTAAATAAAATTGAATTTTCTAATAAATGTTTAGAAATAATCGAGCAATCAAAATGAAAATTGTCACAGCAATTACAGGTCCCGAAACCTATTGATAGAGGTATCCACCATCGTAATCGGACCATTTTAGATTTTTGCCGCCCAAAAACTTGTGGGCTATAGCACAGTTAATTTTCAATAAAATTGAATTTTCTAATAAATGTTTAGAAATAATCGAGCAATCAAAATGAAAATTGCACAGCAATTACAGGTCCCGAAACCTATTGATAGAGGTATCAACCATCGTAATCGGAGCAGTTTAGATTTTTGCCGCCCAAAAACTTGTGGGCTATAGCACAGTTAATTTTCAATAAAATTGAATTTTCTAATAAATGTTTAGAAATAATCGAGCAATCAAAATGAAAATTGTCACAGCAATTACAGGTCCCGAAACCTATTGATAGAGGTATCAACCATCGTAATCGGAGCAGTTTAGATTTTTGCCGCCAAAAACTTGTGGGCTATAGCACAGTTAATTTTCAATAAAATTGAATTTTCTAAGAAATGTTTAGAAATAATCGAGAATTCAAAATGATAATTGTCACAGCAATTACAGGTCCCGAAACCTATTGATAGAGGTATCAACCATCGTAATCGGAGCATTTTAGATTTTTGCCGCCCAAAAACTTGTGGGCTATAGCACAGTTAATTTTCAATAAAATTGAATTTTCTAATAAATGTTTAGAAATAATCGAGCAATCAAAATGAAAATTGTCACAGCAATTACAGGTCCCGAAACCTATTGATAGAGGTATCCACCATCGTAATCGGACCATTTTAGATTTTTGCCGCCCAAAAACTTGTGGGGTATAGCACAGTTAATTTTCAATAAAATTGAATTTTCTAATAAATGTTTAGAAATAATCGAGCAATCAAAATGAAAATTGCACAGCAATTACAGGTCCCGAAACCTATTGATAGAGGTATCAACCATCGTAATCGGAGCAGTTTAGATTTTTGCCGCCCAAAAACTTGTGGGCTATAGCACAGTTAATTTTCAATAAAATTGAATTTTCTAATAAATGTTTAGAAATAATCGAGCAATCAAAATGAAAATTGTCACAGCAATTACAGGTCCTGAAACCTATTGATAGAGGTATCAACCATCGTAATCGGAGCAGTTTAGATTTTTGCCGCCAAAAACTTGTGGGCTATAGCACAGTTAATTTTCAATAAAATTGAATTTTCTAATAAATGTTTAGAAATAATCGAGCAAGTAAAATGAAAATTGTCACAGCAATTACAGGTCCCGAAACCTATTGATGGCGGTATCAACCATCGTAATCGGAGCAGTTTAGATTTTTGCCGCCCAAAAACTTGTGGGCTATAGCACAGTTGATTTTCAATAAAATTGAATTTTCTAAGAAATGTTTAGAAATAATTGAGCAATCAAAATGAAAATTGTCACAGCAATTACAGGTCCCGAAACCTATTGATAGAGGTATCAACCATCGTAATCTGACCATTTTAGATTTTTGCCGCCCAAAAACTTGTGGGCTATAGCACAGTTAATTTTCAATAAAATTGAATTTTCTAAGAAATGTTTAGAAATAATCGAGCAATCAAAATGAAAATTGTCACAGCAATTTCAGGTCCCGAAACCTATTGATAGAGGTATCAACCATCGTAATCGGAGCAGTTTAGATTTTTGCCGCCAAAAACTTGTGGGCTATAGCACAGTTAATTTTCAATAAAATTGAATATTCTAAGAAATGTTTAGAAATAATCGAGCATTCAAAATGAAAATTGTCACAGCATTTACAGGTCCCGAAACCTATTGATAGAGGTATCAACCATCGTAATCGGAGCATTTTAGATTTTTGCCGCCCAAAAACTTGTGGGCTATAGCACAGTTGATTTTCAATAAAATTGAATTTTCTAAGAAATGTTTAGAAATAATCGAGCAATCAAAATGAAAATTGTCACAGCAATTACAGGTCCTGAAACCTATTGATAGAGGTATCAACCATCGTAATCGGAGCATTTTAGATTTTTGCCGCCCAAAAACTTGTGGGCTATAGCACAGTTAATTTTCAATAAAATTGAATTTTCTAAGAAATGTTTAGAAATAATCGAGCAATCAAAATAAAAATTGTCACAGCAATTACAGGTCCCGAAACCTATTGATAGAGGTATCAACCATCGTAATCGGACCATTTTAGATTTTTGCCGCCCAAAAACTTGTGGGCTATAGCACAGTTAATTTTCAATAAAATTGAATTTTCTAAGAAATGTTTAGAAATAATCGAGCAATCAAAATGAAAATTGTCACAGCAATTACAGGTTCCGAAACCTATTGATAGAGGTATCCACCATCGTAATCGGAGCAGTTTAGATTTTTGCCGCCCAAAAACTTGTGGGCTATAGCACAGTTAATTTTAAATAAAATTGAATTTTCTAATAAATGTTTAGAAATAATCGAGCAATCAAAATCAAAATTGTCACAGCAATTACAGGTCCCGAAACCTATTGATGGAGGTATCAACCATCGTAATCTGACCATTTTAGATTTTTGCCGCCCAAAAACTTGTGGGCTATAGCACAGTTAATTTTCAATAAAATTGAATTTTCTAAGAAATGTTTAGAAATAATCGAGCAATCAAAATGAAAATTGTCACAGCAATTACAGGTCCCGAAACCTATTGATGGAGGTATCAACCATCGTAATCTGACCATTTTAGATTTTTGCCGCCCAAAAACTTGTGGGCTATAGCACAGTTAATTTTCAATAAAATTGAATTTTCTAAGAAATGTTTAGAAATAATCGAGCAATCAAAATGAAAATTGTCACAGCAATTACAGGTTCCGAAACCTATTGATAGAGGTATCAACCATCGTAATCGGAGCAGTTTAGATTTTTGCCGCCCAAAAACTTGTGGGCTATAGCACAGTTAATTTTAAATAAAATTGAATTTTCTAATAAATGTTTAGAAATAATCGAGCAATCAAAATGCAAATTGTCACAGCAATTACAGGTCCCGAAACCTATTGATAGAGGTATCCACCATCGTAATCGGACCATTTTAGATTTTTGCCGCCCAAAAACTTGTGGGCTATAGCACAGTTAATTTTCAATAAAATTGAATTTTCTAATAAATGTTTAGAAATAATCGAGCAATCAAAATGAAAATTGCACAGCAATTACAGGTCCCGAAACCTATTGATAGAGGTATCAACCATCGTAATCGGAGCAGTTTAGATTTTTGCCGCCCAAAAACTTGTGGGCTATAGCACAGTTAATTTTCAATAAAATTGAATTTTCTAATAAATGTTTAGAAATAATCGAGCAATCAAAATGAAAATTGTCACAGCAATTACAGGTCCTGAAACCTATTGATAGAGGTATCAACCATCGTAATCGGAGCAGTTTAGATTTTTGCCGCCAAAAACTTGTGGGCTATAGCACAGTTAATTTTCAATAAAATTGAATTTTCTAAGAAATGTTTAGAAATAATCGAGAATTCAAAATGATAATTGTCACAGCAATTACAGGTCCCGAAACCTATTGATAGAGATATCAACCATCGTAATCGGAGCATTTTAGATTTTTGCCGCCCAAAAACTTGTGGGCTATAGCACAGTTAATTTTCAATAAAATTGAATTTTCTAATAAATGTTTAGAAATAATCGAGCAATCAAAATGAAAATTGTCACAGCAATTACAGGTCCCGAAACCTATTGATAGAGGTATCAACCATCGTAATCGGAGCAGTTTAGATTTTTGCCGCCCAAAAACTTGTGGGCTATAGCACAGTTAATTTTCAATAAAATTGAATTTTCTAATAAATGTTTAGAAATAATCGAGCAATCAAAATGAAAATTGTCACAGCAATTACAGGTCCTGAAACCTATTGATAGAGGTATCAACCATCGTAATCGGAGCAGTTTAGATTTTTGCCGCCAAAAACTTGTGGGCTATAGCACAGTTAATTTTCAATAAAATTGAATTTTCTAAGAAATGTTTAGAAATAATCGAGCATTCAAAATGATAATTGTCACAGCAATTACAGGTTCCGAAACCTATTGATAGAGGTATCAACCATCGTAATCGGAGCAGTTTAGATTTTTGCCGCCCAAAAACTTGTGGGCTATAGCACAGTTAATTTTAAATAAAATTGAATTTTCTAATAAATGTTTAGAAATAATCGAGCAATCAAAATGAAAATTGTCACAGCAATTACAGGTCCCGAAACCTATTGATAGAGGTATCCACCATCGTAATCGGACCATTTTAGATTTTTGCCGCCCAAAAACTTGTGGGGTATAGCACAGTTAATTTTCAATAAAATTGAATTTTCTAATAAATGTTTAGAAATAATCGAGCAATCAAAATGAAAATTGCACAGCAATTACAGGTCCCGAAACCTATTGATAGAGGTATCAACCATCGTAATCGGAGCAGTTTAGATTTTTGCCGCCCAAAAACTTGTGGGCTATAGCACAGTTAATTTTCAATAAAATTGAATTTTCTAATAAATGTTTAGAAATAATCGAGCAATCAAAATGAAAATTGTCACAGCAATTACAGGTCCTGAAACCTATTGATAGAGGTATCAACCATCGTAATCGGAGCAGTTTAGATTTTTGCCGCCAAAAACTTGTGGGCTATAGCACAGTTAATTTTCAATAAAATTGAATTTTCTAAGAAATGTTTAGAAATAATCGAGCATTCAAAATGATAATTGTCACAGCAATTACAGGTCCCGAAACCTATTGATAGAGGTATCAACCATCGTAATCGGAGCATTTTAGATTTTTGCCGCCCAAAAACTTGTGGGCTATAGCACAGTTAATTTTCAATAAAATTGAATTTTCTAATAAATGTTTAGAAATAATCGAGCAATCAAAATGAAAATTGTCACAGCAATTACAGGTCCCGAAACCTATTGATAGAGGTATCCACCATCGTAATCGGACCATTTTAGATTTTTGCCGCCCAAAAACTTGTGGGCTATAGCACAGTTAATTTTCAATAAAATTGAATATTCTAAGAAATGTTTAGAAATAATCGAGCATTCAAAATAAAAATTGTCACAGCAATTACAGGTCCCGAAACCTATTGATAGAGGTATCAACCATCGTAATCGGAGCATTTTAGATTTTTGCTGCCCAAAAACTTGTGGGCTATAGCACAGTTAATTTTAAATAAAATTGAATTTTCTAAGAAATGTTTAGAAATAATCGAGCAATCAAAATGAAAATTGTCACAGCAATTACAGGTCCCGAAACCTATTGATAGAGGTATCCACCATCGTAATCGGACCATTTTAGATTTTTGCCGCCCAAAAACTTGTGGGGTATAGCACAGTTAATTTTAAATAAAATTGAATTTTCTAAGAAATGTTTAGAAATAATCGAGCAATCAAAATGAAAATTGTCACAGCAATTACAGGTCCTGAAACCTATTGATAGAGGTATCAACCATCGTAATCGGAGCAGTTTAGATTTTTGCCGCCCAAAAACAGTTGATTTTCAATAAAATTGAATTTTCTAATAAATGTTTAGAAATAATCGAGCAATCAAAATGAAAATTGTCACAGCAATTACAGGTCCCGAAACCTATTGATGGAGGTATCAACCATCGTAATCTGACCATTTTAGATTTTTGCCGCCCAAAAACTTGTGGGGTATAGCACAGTTAATTTTCAATAAAATTGAATTTTCTAAGAAATGTTTAGAAATAATCGAGCAATCAAAATGAAAATTGTCACAGCAATTTCAGGTCCCGAAACCTATTGATAGAGGTATCAACCATCGTAATCGGAGCAGTTTAGATTTTTGCCGCCAAAAACTTGTGGGCTATAGCACAGTTAATTTTCAATAAAATTGAATATTCTAAGAAATGTTTAGAAATAATCGAGCATTCAAAATAAAAATTGTCACAGCAATTACAGGTCCCGAAACCTATTGATAGAGGTATCAACCATCGTAATCGGAGCATTTTAGATTTTTGCCGCCCAAAAACTTGTGGGGTATAGCACAGTTGATTTTCAATAAAATTGAATTTTCTAAGAAATGTTTAGAAATAATCGAGCAATCAAAATGAAAATTGTCACAGCAATTACAGGTCCTGAAACCTATTGATAGAGGTATCAACCATCGTAATCGGAGCAGTTTAGATTTTTGCCGCCCAAAAACTTGTGGGCTATAGCACAGTTAATTTTCAATAAAATTGAATTTTCTAAGAAATGTTTAGAAATAATCGAGCAATCAAAATGAAAATTGTCACAGCAATTACAGGTCCCGAAACCTATTGATGGAGGTATCAACCATCGTAATCTGACCATTTTAGATTTTTGCCGCCCAAAAACTTGTGGGCTATAGCACAGTTGATTTTCAATAAAATTGAATTTTCTAAGAAATGTTTAGAAATAATCGAGCAATCAAAATGAAAATTGTCACAGCAATTTCAGGTCCCGAAACCTATTGATAGAGGTATCAACCATCGTAATCGGAGCAGTTTAGATTTTTGCCGCCCAAAAACTTTTGGGCTATAGCACAGGTAATTTTCAATAAAATTGAATTTTCTAGTAAATGTTTAGAAATAATCGAGCAATCAAAATGAAAATTGTCACAGCAATTACAGGTCCTGAAACCTATTGATAGAGGTATCAACCATCGTAATCGGAGCAGTTTAGATTTTTGCCGCCCAAAAACTTGTGGGCTATAGCACAGTTAATTTTAAATAAAATTGAATTTTCTAAGAAATAATCGAGCATTCAAAATAAAAATTGTCACAGCAATTACAGGTCCCGAAACCTATTGATAGAGGTATCAACCATCGTAATCGGAGCATTTTAAATTTTGCCGCCCAAAAACTTGTGGGCTATAGCACAGTTGATTTTCAATAAAATTGAATTTTCTAAGAAATGTTTAGAAATAATCGAGCAATCAAAATGAAAATTGTCACAGCAATTTCAGGTCCCGAAACCTATTGATAGAGGTATCAACCATCGTAATCGGAGCAGTTTAGATTTTTGCCGCCCAAAAACTTGTGGGCTATAGCACAGTTAATTTTCAATAAAATTGAATTTTCTAAGAAATGTTTAGAAATAATCGAGCAATCAAAATGAAAATTGTCACAGCAATTACAGGTCCCGAAACCTATTGATGGAGGTATCAACCATCGTAATCGGACCATTTTAGATTTTTGCCGGCCAAAAATTTGTGGGCTATAGCACAGATAATTTTCAATAAAATTGAATTTTCTAAGAAATGTTTAGAAATAATCGAGCAATCAAAATAAAAATTGTCACAGCAATTTCAGGTCCCGAAACCTATTGATAGAGGTATCAACCATCGTAATCGGAGCAGTTTAGATTTTTGCCGCCCAAAAACTTGTGGGCTATAGCACAGTTAATTTTAAATAAAATTGAATTTTCTAAGAAATGTTTAGAAATAATCGAGCAATCAAAATGAAAATTGTCACAGCAATTACAGGTCCTGAAACCTATTGATAGAGGTATCAACCATCGTAATCGGAGCAGTTTAGATTTTTGCCGCCCAAAAACTTGTGGGCTATAGCACAGTTGATTTTCAATAAAATTGAATTTTCTAAGAAATGTATAGAAATAATCAAGCAATCAAAATGAAAATTGTCACAGCAATTTCAGGTCCTGAAACCTATTGATAGAGGTATCAACCATCGTAATCGGAGCAGTTTAAATTTTTGCCGCCCAAAAACTTGTGGGCTATAGCACAGTTGATTTTCAATAAAATTGAATTTTCTAAGAAATGTTTAGAAATAATCGAGCAATCAAAATGAAAATTGTCACAGCAATTACAGGTCCCGAAACCTATTGATGGAGGTATCAACCATCGTAATCGGAGCAGTTTAGATTTTTGCCGCCCAAAAACTTGTCGGCTATAGCACAGTTGATTTTCAATAAAATTGAATTTTCTAAGAAATGTTTAGAAATAATCGAGCAATCAAAATGAAAATTGTCACAGCAATTACAGGTCCCGAAACCTATTGATGGAGGTATCAACCATCGTAATCGGAGCATTTTAGATTTTTGCCGCCCAAAAACTTGTGGGCTATAGCACAGTTGATTTTCAATAAAATTGAATTTTCTAAGAAATGTTTAGAAATAATCGAGCAATCAAAATGAAAATTGTCACAGCAATTTCAGGTCCTGAAACCTATTGATAGAGGTATCAACCATCGTAATCGGAGCAGTTTAAATTTTTGCCGCCCAAAAACTTGTGGGCTATAGCACAGTTGATTTTCAATAAAATTGAATTTTCTAAGAAATGTTTAGAAATAATCGAGCAATCAAAATGAAAATTGTCACAGCAATTACAGGTCCCGAAACCTATTGATAGAGGTATCAACCATCGTAATCGGAGCAGTTTAGATTTTTACCGCCCAAAAACTTGTGGGCTATAGCACAGTTAATTTTCAATAAAATTGAATTTTCTAAGAAATGTTTAGAAATAATCGAGCAATCAAAATGAAAATTGTCACAGCAATTACAGGTCCCGAAACCTATTGATAGAGGTATCAACCATCGTAATCGGAGCATTTTAGATTTTTTCCGCCCAAAAACTTGTGGGCTATAGCACAGTTGATTTTCAATAAAATTGAATTTTCTAAGAAATGTTTAGAAATAATCGAGCAATCAAAATGAAAATTGTCACAGCAATTTCAGGTCCTGAAACCTATTGATAGAGGTATCAACCATCGTAATCGGAGCAGTTTAAATTTTTGCCGCCCAAAAACTTGTGGGCTATAGCACAGTTGATTTTCAATAAAATTGAATTTTCTAAGAAATGTTTAGAAATAATCGAGCAATCAAAATGAAAATTGTCACAGCAATTACAGGTCCCGAAACCTATTGATGGAGGTATCAACCATCGTAATCGGAGCAGTTTAGATTTTTGCCGCCCAAAAACTTGTCGGCTATAGCACAGTTGATTTTCAATAAAATTGAATTTTCTAAGAAATGTTTAGAAATAATCGAGCAAGTAAAATGAAAATTGTCACAGCAATTACAAGTCCCGAAACCTATTGATAAAGGTATCAACCATCGTAATCGGAGCAGTTTAGATTTTTACCGCCCAAAAACTTGTGGGCTATAGCACAGTTAATTTTCAATAAAATTGAATTTTCTAAGAAATGTCTAGAAATAATCGAGCAATCAAAATGAAAATTGTCACAGCAATTACAGGTCCCGAAACCTATTGATAGAGGTATCAACCATCGTAATCGGAGCATTTTAGATTTTTGCCGTCCAAAAACTTGTGGGCACAGTTGATTTTCAATAAAATTGAATTTTCTAAGAAATGTTTAGAAATAATCGAGCAATCAAAATGAAAATTGTCACAGCAATTACAGGTCCTGAAACCTATTGATAGAGGTATCAACCATCGTAATCGGAGCAGTTTAGATTTTTGCCGCCCAAAAACTTATGGGCTATAGCACAGTTGATTTTCAATAAAATTGAATTTTCTAAGAAATGTTTAGAAATAATCGAGCAATCAAAATGAAAATTGTCACAGCAATTACAGGTCCCGAAACCTATTGATAGTGGTATCAACCATCGTAATCGGAGCATTTTAGATTTTTGCCGCCCAAAAACTTGTGGGCTATAGCACAGTTAATTTTCAATAAAATTGAATTTTCTAAGAAATGTTTAGAAATAATCGAGCATTCAAAATAAAAATTGTCACAGCAATTACAGGTCCCGAAACCTATTGATAGAGGTATCAACCATCGTAATCGGAGCATTTTAGATGTTTGCCGCCCAAAAACTTGTGGGCTATAGCACAGTTGATTTTCAATAAAATTGAATTTTCTAAGAAATGTTTAGAAATAATCGAGCAATCAAAATGAAAATTGTCACAGCAATTACAGGTCCTGAAACCTATTGATAGACGTATCAACCATCGTAATCGGAGCAGTTTAGATTTTTGCCGCCCAAAAACTTGTGGGCTATAGCACAGTTGATTTTCAATAAAATTGAATTTTCTAAGAAATGTTTAGAAATAATCGAGCAATCAAAATGAAAATTGTCACAGCAATTACAGGTCCCGAAACCTATTGATAGAGGTATGAACCATCGTAATCGGAGCAGTTTAGATTTTTTCCGCCCAAAAACTTGTGGGCTATAGCACAGTTGATTTTCAATAAAATTGAATTTTCTAAGAAATGTTTAGAAATAATCCAGCAATCAAACTGAAAATTGTCACAGCAATTACAGGTCCCGAAACCTATTGATGGAGGTATCAACCATCGTAATCGGAGCAGTTTAGATTTTTGCCGCCCAAAAACTTGTGGGCTATAGCACAGTTAATTTTCAATAAAATTGAATTTTCTAAGAAATGTTTAGAAATAATCGAGCAATCAAAATAAAAATTGTCACAGCAATTACAGGTCCTGAAACCTATTGATGGAGGTATCAACCATCGTAATCGGAGCAGTTTAGATTTTTGCCGCCCAAAAACTTATGGGCTATAGCACAGTTAATTCTCAATAAAATTGAATTTTCTAAGAAATGTTTAGAATTAATCGAGCATTCAAAATAAAAATTGTCACAGCAATTACAGGTCCCTAAACCTATTGATAGAGGTATCAACCATCGTAATCGGAGCATTTTAGATTTTTGCCGCCCAAAAACTTGTGGGCTATAGCACAGTTGATTTTCAATAAAATTGAATTTTCTAAGAAATGTTTAGAAATAATCGAGCAATCAAAATGAAAATTGTCACAGCAATTACAGGTCCCGAAACCTATTGATAGAGGTATCAACCATCGTAATCGGAGCATTTTAGATTTTTGGCGCCCAAAAACTTGTGGGCTATAGCACAGTTGATTTTCAATAAAATTGAATTTTCTAAGAAATGTTTAGAAATAATCGAGCATTCAAAATGAAAATTGTCACACCAATTACAGGTCCCGAAACCTATTGATAGAGGTATCAACCATCGTAATCGGAGCATTTTAGATTTTTGCCGCCCAAAAACTTGTGGGCTATAGCACAGTTGATTTTCAATAAAATTGAATTTTCTAAGAAATGTTTAGAAATAATCGAGCAATCAAAATGAAAATTGTCACAGCAATTACAGGTCCTGAAACCTATTGATAGACGTATCAACCATCGTAATCGGAGCAGTTTAGATTTTTGCCGCCCAAAAACTTGTGGGCTATAGCACAGTTGATTTTCAATAAAATTGAATTTTCTAAGAAATGTTTAGAAATAATCGAGCAATCAAAATGAAAATTGTCACAGCAATTACAGGTCCTGAAACCTATTGATAGAGGTATGAAACATCGTAATCGGAGCAGTTTAGATTTTTTCCGCCCAAAAACTTGTGGGCTATAGCACAGTTGATTTTCAATAAAATTGAATTTTCTAAGAAATGTTTAGAAATAATCGAGCAATCAAAATGAAAATTTTCACAGCAATTCCAGGTCCCGAAACCTATTGATAGAGGTATCAACCATCGTAATCGGAGCAGTTTAGATTTTTGCCGCCCAAAAACTTGTGGGCTATAGCACAGTTAATTTTCAATAAAATTAAATTTTCTAATAAATGTTTAGAAATAATCGAGCAATCAAAATGAAAATTGTCACAGCAATTACAGGTCCCGAAACCTATTGATAGAGGTATCAACCATCGTAATCGGAGCAGTTTAGATTTTTGCCGCCTAAAAACTTGTGGGCTATAGCACAGTTAATTTTAAATAAAATTGAATTTTCTAAGAAATGTTTAGAAATAATCGAGCAATCAAAATGAAAATTGTCACAGCAATTACAGGTCCTGAAACCTATTGATAGAGGTATCAACCATCGTAATCGGAGCAGTTTAGATTTTTGCCGCCCAAAAACTTGTGGGCTATAGCACAGTTAATTTTAAATAAAATTGAATTTTCTAAGAAATGTTTAGAAATAATCTAGCAATCAAAATAAAAATTTGCACAGCAATTACAGGTCCCGAAACCTATTGATGGAGGTATCAACCATCGTAATCGGACCATTTTAGATTTTTGCCGCCCAAAAACTTGTGGGCTATAGCACAGTTAATTTTCAATAAATTTGAATTTTCTAAGAAATGTTTAGAAATAATCGAGCAATCAAAATGAAAATTGTCACAGCAATTACAGGTCCTGAAACCTATTGATAGAGGTATCAACCATCGTAATCGGACCATTTTAGATTTTTGCCGCCCAAAAACTTGTGGGCTATAGCACAGTTAATTTTCAATAAATTTGAATTTTCTAAGAAATGTTTAGAAATAATCGAGCAATCAAAATGAAAATTGTCACAGCAATTACAGGTCCTGAAACCTATTGATAGAGGTATCAACCATCGTAATCGGACCATTTTAGATTTTTGCCGCCCAAAAACTTGTGGGCTATAGCACAGTTGATTTTCAATAAAATTGAATTTTCTAAGAAATGTTTAGAAATAATCGAGCAATCAAAATGAAAATTGTCACAGCAATTACAGGTCCTGAAACCTATTGATAGAGGTATCAACCATCGTAATCAGAGCAGTTTAGATTTTTGCCGCCCAAAAACTTGTGGGCTATAGCACAGTTAATTTTAAATAAAATTGAATTTTTTAAGAAATGTTTAGAAATAATCGAGCATTCAAAATAAAAATTGTCACAGCAATTACAGGTCCCGAAACCTATTGATAGAGGTATCAACCATCGTAATCGGACCATTTTAGATTTTTGCCGCCCAAAAACTTGTGGGCTATAGCACAGTTAATTTTCAATAAAATTGAATTTTCTAAGAAATGTTTAGAAATAATCGAGCAATCAAAATGAAAATTGTCACAGCAATTACAGGTCCTGAAACCTATTGATAGAGGTATCAACCATCGTAATCGGAGCAGTTTAGATTTTTGCCGCCCAAAAACTTGTGGGCTATAGCACAGTTAATTTTAAATAAAATTGAATTTTCTAAGAAATGTTTAGAAATAATCGAGCATTCAAAATAAAAATTGTCACAGCATATACAGGTCCCGAAACCTATTGATAGAGGTATCAACCATCGTAATCGGAGCATTTTAGATTTTTGCCGCCCAAAAACTTGTGGGCTATAGCACAGTTAATTTTCAATAAAATTGAATTTTCTAATAAATGTTTAGAAATAATCGAGCATTCAAAATAAAAATTGTCACAGCAATTACAGGTCCCGAAACCTATTGATAGAGGTATCAACCATCGTAATCGGAGCAGTTTAGATTTTTGCCGCCCAAAAACTTGTGGGCTATAGCACAGTTAATTTTAAATAAAATTGAATTTTCTAATAAATGTTTAGAAATAATCGAGCATTCAAAATAAAAATTGTCACAGCAATTACAGGTCCCGAAACCTATTGATAGAGGTATCAACCATCGTAATCGGAGCAGTTTAGATTTTTGCCGCCCAAAAACTTGTGGGCTATAGCACAGTTAATTTTAAATAAAATTGAATTTTTTAAGAAATGTTTAGAAATAATCGAGCAATCAAAATAAAAATTGTCACAGCAATTACAGGTCCCGAAACCTATTGATAGAGGTATCAACCATCGTAATCGGAGCATTAAAGATTTTTGCCGCCCAAAAACTTGTGGGCTATAGCACAGTTAATTTTCAATAAAATTGAATTTTCTAAGAAATGTTTAGATATAATCGAGCAATCAAAATGAAAATTGTCACAGCAATTTCAGGTCCCGAAACCTATTGATAGAGGTATCAACCATCGTAATCGGAGCAGTTTAGATTGAATTTAGAAACTTGTGGGCTATAGCACAGTTAATTTTCAATAAAATTGAATTTTCTAATAAATGTTTAGAAATAATCGTGCAATCGAAATCAAAATTGTCACAGCAATTACAGGTCCCGAAACCAATTGATGGAGGTATCAACCATCGTAATCGGACCATTTTAGATTTTTGCCGCCCAAAAACTTGTGGGCTATAACACAGTTAATTTTAAATAAAATTGAATTTTCTAAGAAATGTTTTGAAATAATCGAGCAATCAAAATGAAAATTGTCACAGCAATTACAGGTCCCGAAACCTATTGATGGAGGTATCAACCATCGTAATCGGACCATTTTAGATTTTTGCCGCCCAAAAACTTGTGGGCTATAGCACAGTTAATTTTCAATAAAATTGAATTTTCTAAGAAATGTTTAGAAATAATCGAGCAATCAAAATGAAAATTGTCACAGCAATTACAGGTCCTGAAACCTATTGATAGAGGTATCAACCATCGTAATCGGAGCAGTTTAGATTTTTGCCGCCCAAAAACTTGTGGGCTATAGCACAGTTAATTTTCAATAAAATTGAATTTTCTAAGAAATGTTTAGAAATAATCGAGCAATCAAAATGAAAATTGTCACAGCAATTACAGGTCCTGAAACCTATAGATAGAGGTATGAACCATCGTAATCGGACCATTTTAGATTTTTGCCGCCCAAAAACTTGTGGGCTATAGCACAGTTAATTTTCAATAAAATTGAATTTTCTAAGAAATGTTTAGAAATAATCGAGCAATCAAAATGAAAATTGTCACAGCAATTTCAGGTCCCGAAACCTATTGATAGAGGTATCAACCATCGTAATCGGAGCAGTTTAGATTTTTGCCGCCCAAAAACTTGTGGGCTATAGCACAGTTAATTTTAAATAAAATTGAATTTTCTAATAAATGTTTAGAAATAATCGAGCATTCAAAATGAAAATTGTCACAGCAATTACAGGTCCTGAAACCTATAGATAGAGGTATCAACCATCGTAATCGGAGCAGTTTAGATTTTTGCCGCCCAAAAACTTGTGGGCTATAGCACAGTTAATTTTCAATAAAATTGAATTTTCTAAGAAATGTTTAGAAATAATCGAGCAATCAAAATGAAAATTGTCACAGCAATTACAGGTCCTGAAACCTATTGATAGAGGTATCAACCATCGTAATCGGAGCAGTTTAGATTTTTGCCGCCCAAAAACTTGTGGGCTATAGCACAGTTAATTTTCAATAAAATTGAATTTTCTAATAAATGTTTAGAAATAATCCAGCAATCAAAATGAAAATTGTCACAGCAATTACAGGTCCTGAAACCTATTGATAGAGGTATAAACCATCGTAATCGGAGCAGTTTAGATTTTTGCCGCCCAAAAACTTGTAGGCTATAGCACAGTTAATTTTCAATAAAATTGAATTTTCTAATAAATGTTTAGAAATAATCGAGCAATCAAAATGAAAATTGTCACAGCAATTACAGGTCCTGAAACCTATAGATAGAGGTATCAACCATCGTAATCGGACCATTTTAGATTTTTGCAGCCCAAAAACTTGTGGGCTATAGCACAGTTAATTTTCAATAAAATTTAATTTTCTAAGAAATGTTTAGAAATAATCAAGCAATCAAAATGAAAATTGTCACAGCAATTACAGGTCCCGAAACCTATTGATAGAGGTATCAACCATCGTAATCGGAGCAGTTTAGATTTTTGCCGCCCAAAAACTTGTGGGCTATAGCACAGTTAATTTTCAATAAAATTGAATTTTCTAATAAATGTTTAGAAATAATCGAGCAATCAAAATGAAAATTGTCACAGCAATTACAGGTCCCGAAACCTATTGATAGAGGTATCAACCATCGTAATCGGACCATTTTAGATTTTTGCAGCCCAAAAACTTGTGGGCTATAGCACAGTTAATTTTCAATAAAATTTAATTTTCTAAGAAATGTTTAGAAATAATCAAGCAATCAAAATGGAAATTGTCACAGCAATTACAGGTCCCGAAACCTATTGATAGAGGTATCAACCATCGTAATCGGAGCAGTTTAGATTTTTGCCGCCCAAAAACTTGTGGGCTATAGCACAGTTAATTTTAAATAAAATTGAATTTTTTAAGAAATGTTTAGAAATAATCGAGCATTCAAAATAAAAATTGTCACAGCAATTACAGGTCCCGAAACCTATTGATAGAGGTATCAACCATCGTAATCGGAGCATTTTAGATTTTTGCCGCCCAAAAACTTGTGGGCTATAGCACAGTTAATTTTCAATAAAATTGAATTTTCTAAGAAATGTATAGAAATAATCCAGCAATCAAAATGAAAATTGTCACAGCAATTTCAGGTCCCGAAACCTATTGATAGAGGTATCAACCATCGTAATCGGAGCAGTTTAGATTTTTGCCGCCCAAAAACTTGTGGGCTATAGCACAGTTAATTTTAAATAAAATTGAATTTTCTAATAAATGATTAGAAATAATCGAGCATTCAAAATGAAAATTGTCACAGCAATTACAGGTCCCGAAACCTATTGATAGAGGTATCAACCATCGTAATCGGACCAGTTTAGATTTTTGCCGCCCCAAAAACTTGTGGGCTATAGCACAGTTAATTTTCAATAAAATTGAATTTTCTAATAAATGTTTAGAAATAATCGAGCAATCAAAATGAAAATTGTCACAGCAATTACAGGTACTGAAACCTATTGATAGAGGTATCAACCATCGTAATCGGAGCAGTTTAGATTTTTGCCGCCCAAAAACTTGTGGGCTATATAGCACAGTTAATTTTCAATAAAATTGAATTTTCTAAGAAATGTTTAGAAATAATCGAGCAATCAAAATGAAAATTGTCACAGCAATTACAGGTGCCGAAACCTATTGATGGAGGTATCAACCATCGTAATCGGACCATTTTAGATTTTTGCCGCCCAAAAACTTGTGGGCTATAGCACAGTTAATTTTCAATAAAATTTAATTTTCTAATAAATGTTTAGAAATAATCGAGCAATCAAAATGAAAATTGTCACAGCAATTACAGGTCCTGAAACCTATTGATAGAGGTATCAACCATCGTAATCGGAGCAGTTTAGATTTTTGCCGCCCAAAAACTTGTGGGCTATAGCACAGTTAATTTTTAATAAAATTGAATTTTCTAAGAAATGTTTAGAAATAATCGAGCAAGTAAAATGAAAATTGTCACAGCAATTACAGGTCCCGAAACCTATTGATGGAGGTATCAACCATCGTAATCGGACCATTTTAGATTTTTGCCGCCCAAAAACTTGTGGGCTATAGCACAGTTAATTTTCGATAAAATTGAATTTTCTAATAAATGTTTAGAAATAATCGAGCCATCAAAATGAAAATTGTCACAGCAATTACAGGTCCCGAAACCTATTGATAGAGGTATCAACCATCGTAATCTGAGCAGTTTAGATTTTTGCCGCCCAAAAACTTGTGGGCTATAGCACAGTTAATTTTCAATAAAATTGAATTTTCTAATAAATGTTTAGAAATAATCGAGCAATCAAAATGAAAATTGTCACC
Organism: Tipula vernalis; assembly: GCA_958295665.1. Classification (NCBI taxonomy): domain Eukaryota; kingdom Metazoa; phylum Arthropoda; class Insecta; order Diptera; family Tipulidae; genus Tipula; species Tipula vernalis. The sequence continues at coordinate 20,108,135 of OY282560.1, forward strand.
GCAATTACAGGTCCCGAAACCTATTGAGAGAGGTATCAACCATCGTAATCGGACCATTTTAAATTTTTGACGCCCAAAAACTTGTGGGCTATAGCACAGTTAATTTTCAATAAAATTGAATTTTCTAATAAATGTTTAGAAATAATCGAGCAATCAAAATGAAAATTGTCACAGCAATTACAGGTCCTGAAACCTATAGATAGAGGTATCAACCATCGTAATCGGACCATTTTAGATTTTTGCCGCCCAAAAACTTGTGGGCTATAGCACAGTTAATTTTCAATAAAATTTAATTTTCTAATAAATGTTTAGAAATAATCGAGCAACCAAAATGAAAATTGTCACAGCAATTACAGGTCCCGAAACCTATTGATAGAGGTATCAACCATCGTAATCGGACCATTTTAGATTTTTGCCGCCCAAAAACTTGTGGGCTATAGCACAGTTAATTTTCAATAAAATTGAATTTTCTAAGAAATGTTTAGAAATAATCGAGCAATCAAATTAAAAATTATCACAGCAATTACAGGTCCTGAAACCTATTGATAGAGGTATCAACCATCGTAATCGGAGCAGTTTAGATTTTTGCCGCCCAAAAACTTGTGGGCTATAGCACAGTTAATTTTAAATAAAATTTAATTTTCTTAGAAATGTTTAGAAATAATCGAGCAATCAAAATGAAAATTGTCACAGCACTTACAGGTCCCGAAACCTATAGATAGAGGTATCAACCATCGTAATCGGAGCATTTTAGATTTTTGCCGCCCAAAAATTTGTGGGCTATAGCACAGTTAATTTTCAATAAAATTGAATTTTCTAATAAATGTTTAGAAATAATCGAGCAATCAAAATGAAAATTGTCACAGCAATTACAGGTCCTGAAACCTATTGATAGAGGTATCAACCATCGTAATCGGAGCAGTTTAGATTTTTGCCGCCCAAAAACTTGTGGGCTATAGCACAGTTAATTTTTAATAAAATTGAATTTTCTAAGAAATGTTTAGAAATAATCGAGCAAGTAAAATGAAAATTGTCACAGCAATTACAGGTCCCGAAACCTATTGATGGAGGTATCAACCATCGTAATCGGACCATTTTAGATTTTTGCCGCCCAAAAACTTGTGGGCTATAGCACAGTTAATTTTCAATAAAATTGAATTTTCTAATAAATGTTTAGAAATAATCGAGCAATTAAAATGAAAATTGTCACAGCAATTACAGGTCCCGAAACCTATTGATAGAGGTATCAACCATCGTAATCGGAGCAGTTTAGATTTTTGCCGCCTAAAAACTTGTGGGCTATAGCACAGTTAATTTTAAATAAAATTGAATTTTCTAAGAAATGTTTAGAAATAATCGAGCAATCAAAATGAAAATTGTCACAGCAATTTCAGGTCCCGAAACTTATTGATAGAGGTATCAACCATCATAATCGGAGCATTTTAGATTTTTGCCGCCCAAAAACTTGTGGGCTATAGCACAGTTAATTTTCAATAAAATTGAATTTTCTAAGAAATGTTTATAAATAATCGAGCAATCAAAATGAAAATTGTCACAGCAATTACAGGTCCCAAAACCTATTGATAGAGGTATCAACCATCGTAATCGGAGCAGTTTAGATTTTTGCCGCCTAAAAACTTGTGGGCTATAGCACAGTTAATTTTCAATAAAATTGAATTTTCTAAGAAATGTTTAGAAATAATCGAGCAATCAAAATGAAAATTGTCACAGCAATTATAGGTCCCGAAACCTATTGATAAAGGTATCAACCATCGTAATCGGAGCAGTTTAGATTTTTGCCGCCCAAAAACTTGTGGGCTATAGCACATTTAATTTTAAATAAAATTGAATTTTCTAATAAATGTTTAGAAATAATCGAGCATACAAAATAAAAATTGCCACAGCAATTACAGGTCCCGAAACCTATTGATAGAGGTATCAACCATCGTAATCGGAGCATTTTAGATTTTTGCCGCCCAAAAACTTGTGGGCTATAGCACAGTTAATTTTCAATAAAATTGAATTTTCTAAGAAATGTTTAGAAATAATCGAGCAATCAAAATGAAAATTGTCACAGCAATTACAGGTCCCGAAACCTATTGATGGAGGTATCAACCATCGTAATCGGACCATTTTAGATTTTTGCCGCCCAAAAACTTGTGGGCTATAGCACAGTTAATTTTCAATAAAATTGAATTTTCAAATAAATGTTTAGAAATAATCGAGCAATCAAAATGAAAATTGTCACAGCAATTACAGGTCCCGAAACCTATTGATGGAGGTATCAACCATCGTAATCGGACCATTTTAGATTTTTGCCGCCCAAAAACTTGTGGGCTATAGCACAGTTAATTTTCAATAAAATTGAATTTTCTAAGAAATGTTTAGAAATAATCGAGCAATCAAAATGAAAATTGCACAGCAATTTCAGGTCCTGAAACCTATTGATAGAGGTATCAACCATCGTAATCGGAGCAGTTTAGATTTTTGCCGCCCAAAAACTTGTGGGCTATAGCACAGTTAATTTTCAATAAAATTTAATTTTCTAATAAATGTTTAGAAATAATCGAGCAATCAAAATGAAAATTGTCACAGCAATTTCAGGTCCCGAAACCTATTGATAGAGGTATCAACCATCGTAATCGGAGCATTTTAGATTTTTGCCGCCCAAAAACTTGTGGGCTATAGCACAGTTAATTTTCAATAAAATTGAATTTTCTAATAAATGTTTAGAAATAATCGAGCAATTAAAATGAAAATTGTCACAGCAATTACAGGTCCCGAAACCTATTGATAGAGGTATCAACCATCGTAATCGGAGCAGTTTAGATTTTTGCCGCCTAAAAACTTGTGGGCTATAGCACAGTTAATTTTCAATAAAATTGAATTTTCTAATAAATGTTTAGAAAAAATCGAGCAATCAAAATGAAAATTGTCACAGCAATTACAGGTCCCGAAAACTATTGATAGAGGTATCAACCATCGTAATCGGAGCAGTTTAGATTTTTGCCGGCTAAAAACTTGTGGACTATAGCACAGTTAATTTTCAATAAAATTGAATTTTCTAATAAATGTTTAGAAATAATCGAGCAATCAAAATGAAAATTGTCACAGCAATTATAGGTCCCGAAACCTATAGATAGAGGTATCAACCATCGTAATCGGACCATTTTAGATTTTTGCCGCCCAAAAACTTGTGGGCTATAGCACAGTTAATTTTCAATAAAATTGAATTTTCTAAGAAATGTTTAGAAATAATCGAGCAATCAAAATGAAAATTGCCACAGCAATTACAGGTCCCGAAACCTATTGATAGAGGTATCAACCATCGTAATCGGAGCAGTTTCGATTTTTGCCGCCCAAAAACTTGTGGGCTATAGCACAGTTAATTTTCAATAAAATTGAATTTTCTAATAAATGTTTAGAAATAATCGAGCAATCAAAATGAAAATTGTCACAGCTATTACAGGTCCTGAAACCTATTGATAGAGGTATCAACCATCGTAATCGGAGCAGTTTAGATTTTTGCCGCCTAAAAACTTGTGGGCTATAGCACAGTTAATTTTCAATAAAATTGAATTTTCTAATAAATGTTTAGAAATAATCGAGCAATCAAAATGAAAATTGTCACAGCAATTACAGGTCCCGAAACCTATAGATAGAGGTATCAACCATCGTAATCTGACCATTTTAGATTTTTGCCGCCCAAAAACTTGTGGGCTATAGCACAGTTAATTTTCAATAAAATTGAATTTTCTAATAAATGTTTAGAAATAATCGAGCAATCAAAATGAAAATTGTCACAGCAATTACAGGTCCCGAAACCTATTGATAGAGGTATCAACCATCGTAATCGGAGCATTTTAGATTTTTGCCGCCCAAAAACTTGTGGGCTATAGCACAGTTAATTTTCAATAAAATTTAATTTTCTAATAAATGTTTAGAAATAATCGAGCAATCAAAATGAAAATTGTCACAGCAATTATAGGTCCCGAAACCTATTGATAGAGGTATCAACCATCGTAATCGGACCATTTTAGATTTTTGCCGCCCAAAAACTTGTGGGCTTTAGCACAGTTAATTTTCAATAAAATTGAATTTTCTAATAAATGTTTAGAAATAATCAAGCAATCAAAATGAAAATTGTCACAGCATTTATAGGTCCCGAAACCTATTGATAGAGGTATCAACCATCGTAATCGGAGCATTTTAGATTTTTGCCGCCCAAAAATTTGTGGGCTATAGCACAGTTAATTTTCAATAAAATTGAATTTTCTAAGAAATGTTTAGAAATAATCAAGAAATCAAAATGAAAATTTTCACAGCAATTATAGGTCCCGAAACCTATAGATAGAGGTATCAACCATCGTAATCGGAGCAGTTTAGATTTTTGCCGCCTAAAAACTTGTGGGCTATAGCACAGTTAATTTTCAATAAAATTGAATTTTCTAAGAAATGTTTAGAAATAATCGAGCAATCAAAATGAAAATTGTCACAGCAAAAACAGGTCCCGAAACCTATTGATAGAGGTATCAACCATCGTAATCGGACCATTTTAGATTTTTGCCGCCCAAAAACTTGTGGGCTATAGCACAGTTAATTTTCAATAAAATTGAATTTTCTAATAAATGTTTAGAAATAATCGAGCAATAAAAATGAAAATTGTCACAGCAATTACAGGTCCCGAAACCTATTGATAGAGGTATCAACCATCGTAATCGGAGCATTTTAGATTTTTGCCGCCCAAAAACTTGTGGGCTATAGCACAGTTAATTTTCAATAAAATTGAATTTTCTAAGAAATGTTTAGAAATAATCGAGCAATCAAAATGAAAATTGTCACAGCAATTACAGGTTCCGAAACCTATTGATAGAGGTATCAACCATCGTAATCGGACCATTTTAGATTTTTGCCGCCCAAAAACTTGTAGGCTATACAGTGGGCTATACAGTTAATTTTCAATACAATTGAATTTTCTAATAAATGTTTAGAAATAACCAAGCAATCAAAATGAAAATTGTCACAGCAATTATAGGTCCCGAAACCTATTGATAGAGGTATCAACCATCGTAATCGGACCATTTTAGATTTTTGCCGCCCAAAAACTTGTGGGCTATAGCACAGTTAAATTTCAATAAAATTGAATTTTCTAATAAATGTTTAGAAATAATCGAGCAATCAAAATCAAAATTGTCACAGCAATTACAGGTCCCGAAACCTATTGATAGAGGTATCAACCATCATAATCGGGCCATTTAAGATTTTTTGCCGCCCAAAAACTTGTGGGCTATAGCACAGTTAAATTTCAATAAAATTGAATTTTCTAAGAAATGTTTAGAAATAATCGAGCAATCAAAATGAAAATTGTCACAGCAATTACAGGTCCCGAAACCTAATGATAGAGGTATCAACCATCGTAATCGGAGCATTTTAGATTTTTGCCGCCCAAAAACTTGTGGGCTATAGCACAGTTAAATTTCAATAAAATTGAATTTTCTAAGAAATGTTTAGAAATATTCGAGCAATCAAAACGAAAATTGTCACAGCAATTACAGGTCCCGAAACCTATTGATAGAGGTATCAACCATCGTAATCGGAGCATTTTAGATTTTTGCCGCCCAAAAACTTGTGGGCTATAGCACAGTTATATTTCAATAAAATTGAATTTTCTAATAAATGTTTAGAAATAATCGAGCAATCAAAATGAAAATTGTCACAGCAATTACAGGTCCCGAAACCTATTGATAGAGGTATCAACCATCGTAATCGGAGCATTTTAGATTTTTGCCGCCCAAAAACTTGTGGGCTATAGCACAGTTAAATTTCAATAAAATTGAATTTTCTAAGAAATGTTTAGAAATAATCGAGCAATCAAAATGAATATTGTCACAGCAATTATAGGTCCCGAAACCTATAGATAGAGGTATCAACCATAGTAATCGGTGCAGTTTAGATTTTTGCCGCCTAAAAACTTGTGGGCTATAGCACAGTTAATTTTCAATAAAATTGAATTTTCTAAGAAATGTTTAGAAATAATCGAGCAATCAAAATGAAAATTGTCACAGCAATTACAGGTTCCGAAACCTATTGATAGAGGTATCAACCATCGTAATCGGACCATTTTAGATTTTTGCCGCCCAAAAACTTGTAGGCTATACAGTGGGCTATAGAGTTAATTTTCAATACAATTGAATTTTCTAATAAATGTTTAGAAATAATCAAGCAATCAAAATGAAAATTGTCACAGCAATTATAGGTCCCGAAACCTATTGATAGAGGTATCAACCATCGTAATCGGACCATTTTAGATTTTTGCCGCCCAAAAACTTGTGGGCTATAGCACAGTTAAATTTCAATAAAATTGAATTTTCTAATAAATGTTTAGAAATAATCGAGCAATCAAAATGAAAATTGCACAGCAATTACAGGTCCCGAAACCTATTGATAGAGGTATCAACCATCGTAATCGGTGCAGTTTAGATTTTTGCCGCCTAAAAACTTGTGGGCTATAGCACAGTTAATTTTCAATAAAATTTAATTTTCTAATAAATGTTTAGAAATAATCGAGCAATCAAAATGAAAATTGTCACAGCAAAAACAGGTCCCGAAACCTATTGATAGAGGTATCAACCATCGTAATCGGACCATTTTAGATTTTTGCCGCCCAAAAACTTGTGGGCTATAGCACAGTTAATTTTCAATAAAATTGAATTTTCTAATAAATGTTTAGAAATAATCGAGCAATAAAAATGAAAATTGTCACAGCAATTACAGGTCCCGAAACCTATTGATAGAGGTATCAACCATCGTAATCGGAGCATTTTAGATTTTTGCCGCCCAAAAACTTGTGGGCTATAGCACAGTTAATTTTCAATAAAATTGAATTTTCTAAGAAATGTTTAGAAATATTCGAGCAATCAAAACGAAAATTGTCACAGCAATTACAGGTTCCGAAACCTATTGATAGAGGTATCAACCATCGTAATCGGAGCATTTTAGATTTTTGCCGCCCAAAAACTTGTGGGCTATAGCACAGTTATATTTCAATAAAATTGAATTTTCTAATAAATGTTTAGAAATAATCGAGCAATCAAAATGAAAATTGTCACAGCAATTACAGGTCCCGAAACCTATTGATAGAGGTATCAACCATCGTAATCGGAGCATTTTAGATTTTTGCCGCCCAAAAACTTGTGGGCTATAGCACAGTTAAATTTCAATAAAATTGAATTTTCTAAGAAATGTTTAGAAATAATCGAGCAATCAAAATGAAAATTGTCACAGCAATTACAGGTCCCGAAACCTATTGATAGAGGTATCAACCATCGTAATCGGAGCATTTTAGATTTTTGCCGCCCAAAAACTTGTGGGCTATAGCACAGTTAATTTTCAATAAAATTGAATTTTCTAAGAAATGTTTAGAAATAATCAAGCAATCATAATGAAAATTGTCACAGCAATTACAGGTCCCGAAAGCAATTGATAGAGGTATCAACCATCGTACACATTTTCACTGAATGTAAAATCGCCGAAAAATGCAAACTTCTCGGATTTTACGGCAAAATCAGTATAGATATAGCATTCATTATTTTCCTCTGCTGAATCTGGGTTCTTAGGTATTGAAACCTTCGGTTTGGTTTTAGAAATTGAAATTTTGAAATATTTAATGCAAAAAATTCTAAAATTTTCGAAAACCGAATTTAGACGACTGATGGAATTGTATGTAAAACGTCACGCCGACGCTGTTTCTGTCGTAATTTCGACTTATGCTTTGTTTTTAATTTAGGCGGTATGGTTCCTATCGGGCATGGGAATTTTGGCGTTACATATCAAGTTTACTTCAAACTATAGTTTCAATTATAATGAAAATCGGCACAGAGATCAAAATATTATGTTAAAGGTGTATGTAATAATTGAAAATTGCATTTCATTGCCGTAATTGTAAAATGAAGAATTCCACATTTGTAATAATTGTCCAGGGAAATCGAAACTATATGCAAAGCTCTTTCTCATGATTTCGTGCATATAACTTTTATAATTGTCTGGCAATGGAAATATAGGTTGATATACATTATGTACAATTACATTTTCCGAAACTATGCTTGTGGTATTGGTTATTTGTCTATATGATATAAACACAGCAATAAAGTCGAAGAATTTGTCAAAAAGTCTTTTTGCTTCCGTGATTTTCAGAAGATTTACTTGTAATTTTATCTAATCATCGATCTCTGCAATTTGAAAGGGTTTATGCTATGTGCTTCTACAAATAAGTTGTTTCTGTCTCAGTTCACAAATTAGCGTGTACACAATTTATGTACGTCTGAATGACATCGTTCAAAGATTTGTTTCCAAATCAACTACCGAATAGGTGTGTAAAATGTCATTAATTTTAACTTTTACTGCTATCACAAAGTTTTAATATTCAAGTTCAACCTAAAACATGAAATATGTATCTAATTTCGTGCGATATAACAACAACAAAATAGTTTTATTTAATTTTACGGCTGAACAATTTTGGGAAAATTTATTTACCACCTGTTTGAATTCAAACTCTATACTATACATACACCCAACAATGTGTTGTTGTATTTTCTTTTTGGTAGTACGATAAAACATTGAGTTCATAAATTTCCTAGGAAATCTACTGTCTATCACTATGGTAAGGTAAGTAGTTTGTATGTACAATCATGAGATTAAATTTTATGGTTTTTTTGTATAAAATTTAAATTTTATGACTCTCGCTGAATTTTTTTTTTTTACACATTCCCAAATGTAAATTAAAACCCAGAACAATTATTTAATTATAAGTATAAATTGTTTATTTTCGTAACGATGACAATATAAATGCTTCCATTGAAAACTCATTTCGATCGAACATTTCGACTCGCGCGCTTTACACATATCGTGTGGGTGGAGTAATAATTTTAAAAATATTATCTGCGGTAAAGCTGATTAAAATTCTTCTCCGATGAATAGAAAATATTGGTGAAAAAAGAACAAACGAATTTATTGGGCTAATATATTTTGGAATTCCAAGTGTAAGTAAGTATTTATTGGAATTTTGCCAACTATGAAAATAATTTCATAAATTAACATAAATCGATTAATGCATGTGTACATATGTATATATGTTTGTATCGATTGTATGATGACTGAAATATCACAAAAATTTCGAGGCGGATCGATGTCGTTTGGAATTAATGGGTTTTGCAGTAAGTGAAGTAGGGGAATTAAAATTAGCAATGACTTCTTTGTATGCGTATAATGAAGTTTTCCTTTAGTCTATGAATTTACAATTTTGGCGTAAAACTGCAAGACTCAGTATTCATATTCGCCAAAGTTACACAACAGACTTTCGTCTTGGTTATGTCGACATTTTCTTGTGAAGTCCAAGATCTTTAACGGCTTTTTGTTCGACCCCATGGATATTATCACCAATTTTTAGTTTCTTTTGCGTTAATAAAACAAAGTTTAGAAATCATGAACATTTTTGACCTTCCCTACAGCCAGATGATTTGACCTGAGTCGAACTGAAACTTCATATTTAAGCTTTTCCATAAGTTGGAAGGGTTACCTCCCCCTAATAAAAAACAGAGAAGCAAGTGTTTCAAATATAACAAAATTTTGAAATATTATTTTAATTCGTTTTATGCCTTAGACTGCCACCGCCCCCAAAGTTTTTAGAATCGATGAATATCTTGGAGCGGATTGCGAATTTGATTTTGGAAAAGGAAAATTTAATTTAAAAATGGGAGTTGAGGGCAAGGATGAAAATGTTCAAGATCCTTTAGTACTTTTTTTGGTCCTTTAGAAAATAAAAAGTACTTCGATACTTTTAATCAACATTTCAGACCTTTCGAAAAAACATTTATATTTAATTTTTTTCTGTAAACGTTAGTTAGGCAGTCCTTTTCGAAGATCAAATCATTTTTCGTTGAACAACTATTCGAATTTCGACTAAATTCAATTCTAGCCGCCAGGACGACCGAATACGGATGGCAAACAAACGTAATAACATAATAACGCTTTTTCCTTGTATTTAGCAAGGATAGTGGTTTTGGTCTTGTAATTGTAAATTGTGACCGTTCAGTGGGAGGGGAATATAGTTGTATCTATATTATATTACTTATAAACAGAGAGTGAAACCGAAATGTTTTTCGTTCCGATTTAGGGTTACATTCCTAAATTTATTTTTTCGTTTCGGTTCTGTTTCGGTTTGTTAATTACTTTCTTTTACTCTAGTAAAATAAAGTATAGTAATCATGAAAATTTTGGACCTTGAGATTTTTAGAGATTTATTTGTTTTGAAGTCCCCTGAGTCCGAATAAGTGGGTTTCGAAATGGTGTCTGTCTGTCTGTCTGTCTGTCTGTCTGTCAGTCTGTCAGTCTGTCTGTGTCCTCTCTACAGCCCTGATGGTTTAACCAATCGAACTGAAACTTTAGATTTAAGCTTTTTTGATAAATTGGGAGGTCCCAGTGAATTTTACTCCAAATCGGCTAACCGGAAGTGGCCACTACCTTGGTCCAGAAAATTTATTTTGCAAATATCTTAAAAAGTATGAGGTTTACAAAAAACTACTAAATACAAAATGTTTCCAAAAATTAAAAACAAATAAAATTAAAAAAAAAAAAAATTAAAAAAAAAAATTAAAAAAAAAAATTAAAAATTTAAAAATTATAAAAAAAAAAAATTTAAAAATTCTCTGTTCGTAAAAGAAAGTCGTGTGTTGGCCACACCTCCATTTTTTTTCTGTTTTCTTTTCGGTTCGGGCTTAAAACCGGTTTAAAACCGGTTCAACATAGCATCACATAAATATATTTGGTACTGTAATTATAAAATCATAACATTACATAGCTCCTACAGCCTCCAAGTTTTACAAACGTATTTATTGAGGGGGAGAGGGGAAGGGGGGGCTAAAGCAAAATGGTGTTTTACGTGCTTTATTTAAGCGATAAAAATTGAACGAGATATGTATTATGTTTCAAATTTAGTGTAAAACTGAAGAGTTAAATATTTTCATGCTATCGTATTCATATATATTTGTGCAGTATACATTTTTAATGCAACCCCCCACACAAACTTCTTTAAAATTGATATAAACAAAAATCTTTTTAAAACTATTAATTTTTATTTAGTTAGCTTAATTATTTTGCTTTATAATTCAATAAAAAAAAATGTTTAATTTTAATTTTAGGAAAAAATACAGTTAATTTAATTTTATACAAAATTATTTGTGCACATCAAAAATACTAAAAAAAATTAATTTCTAATAATTCAATCAGTTATATTTTAATTCAGAATAGACAAAAACACATTAAACAACAAATCAATATGATTTATTTCCTCCTTTTGACTTCAGAACTTCTGCGAGGCGTCTGGGCATAGAGTCGATTAAATTTTTTTAAAAATCTATTGGCACGGTGCTCCACGCATTTATTATCGCGTTCCAAGTGGCTTCTTCAGTCCTTCCAACAACACAAGGAATTGGTTTTTTTATGTACGCCCATATATTCTTAATCACATTAAGATCCGTTACTCTGAATCGGCCATTCTAATAAAGGTTGGTCCAAATCTTTTAAAAATTTTGGTACCATTTTGCTTTTATGGATAGGAGCATTATCCTGTTGCAGCATAAAATGTTCTCCAATTAATTTGCATCCAGCCAATAACGCCACATCATTTAGAAGCTGCAAATAACGGCTTTGAACACGTTTCTATCTTAACAAAGTAATCGAACAAAGATATGCATCCCAATATCATTAAGTGGCCTCCACCAGAATGAAGCGTTGGTGCGACGACTGTACGTTTAAACTTCTCTAAAGGTTTCGACTAAAAGAAATGTCTTCCCCAGGTCCCACCAAGAGAGACTTTTGCTATAAACGGTTTTTTTTGAGTGGTGTATTTTTTAATATTCTTCTCCCTTAATCTCCTGTGTATTGTTGGTTAGCTAATGGGTCTATTTCTCGAAAAATCTATAAACTTTTGTATACTGTTTTGCGTTTTTCGGTCTTCTGTGGCAGATGTTGCTCGATTTTGGCCTCTTCTAATGCCATTTTTTACCGTTCCATGAATGTTTTTTTTCTTTATTTGGTACAAAATGGTATTTCTTTGGCAACCATACTTTTTCGATAATTCCGTGGTCGAAATTCCATTTTCATAACAGCTACCATTGCTGCTCTGACTTCAACACTAAATTCATATTTTTTAGGCTTTTAACTTAAATTTTTTTCATAACTAACTAATTACACACAAAGTCAATTTCAGAAAAAACAAAAATTCAAATAATTGATTTAAAAATCATAGTGAACCAGGTTTTTTAATGTGCACAAATAATTTTGTATAAAATTAAAATTAAACATTTTTTTTTATTGATTTATAAAGCAAAATAATTAACTAAATAAAAATTAATAGTTTCAAAAAGATTTTTGTTTATATCAATTTTAAAGAAGTTTGTGTGGTGTTGCATTAAAAATGCATACTGCACACATATATATGAATACGATAGTATGACCTCTTTCTAAAGTTTTCATTGGTTTTTCTACATATGAAGATTCCAACACCCTTGATAATCCAAATAAATAAGTTTGTACTTGTAACCCTTAGGTGTTCGTATAAGTAACTATCGAATATTTGTAAAATTTGATCCAGTTTTAGTGCAAAATGATAATTAAATGACAATTATCATTTAGCACTAAAACTTTACAAATATTCGATACTGTTACAAGTACAAACTTATTTATTCGGATTATCAAGGATGTCGGAATCTTCATATGTAGAAAAACCAATGAAAACTTTAGAAAGAGGTCATATGAAAATATTTAACTCTTCAGTTTTACACTAAATCTGAAATATCATACCTCGTTCAATTTTTATCGCAGTGTTCCGAAAATGTAGAATAGTTTAAATTTCGCCCCAACAATACTGAATTTTATTATTCATAAATTAGATTTGAAAAAGAAAGTGAAAAATGATGGTGAAACCAATTAAAGAGAGATTTGTTATGTCAGATATATGTAGTTAATTGGTGTATTTACTTTTGGCTAATCTGTATTTTTCAGACCGAATTGTACAAAGAGTTCAAGTTTGTCGGGCTACTTGGCGAGTAACATTTTTAATTTCCAGTAGTACAAAACTTTGTACAAAAATTCTCTGTCATGATTGAGTGATTCTGTATTGTTTGTTTTGCCAGGAAACGTTATCGATGGGAAGGACGACAACCAAACCCATTGTAAAATTGATCGCTTAGACAATTATGGGAACCAGAAAATTGGAGGTAATCAGGCAATATGAAACACTAAATCACTTAAGTGTATGACAGAGAGCCAGCTAATTTAACTTTTAAAGGCCATTTTGGTATAACCAAAAGTGGTATTGAATACGGAGTGATTTAGCGTCTGGTGCTAGTTAAAATAAAAATTACGTTTAAAAAATGATTAGCAGTCTTTGCTTATAAAACGATTTTTCTTTACAAGGTGATTTCGTGTTGTCCCGTTAAAATTAAAATGTTCATAATTCAACCAATTATTTTTGAAAAGATTTTTGATATTTTACGTAGTTTCAGAAAAATTTGTAAAGTACCATTTTGCCCCGTTTTCATCCCTCCGCATGAAGAAAACAGACTCCGCCGAACGGCAGACGTTTTTATAAAAGTTTCCGGTACCTTATTGAACACACTTGCAAAAGTTGCAATGTGTAGGAATTTTTTCCTTCTCATGAGGCTTTTTTTACTGGACAAAGTTAAATTTTTAACGACATAATCTCGAATTTTAAATTCGTTATTTAATTTAATCAATAAAATATTTTGTAGATTATTTTCCATCATATTCGTCCATTTGTCAATCAGTAAAGGTTCAATGCTGAAAAATTGTTACACAAAATTTGATACACAGAAATTCACTATATCGCTCGTAGCGATGTCACCATTAGCTAGAGACCTCTATGAGCTAACGACATTTGGTTTTAACAATATTTGGTTTGATTAACAGTCCGATTACATTTAATGAAATTTTGACGATTCATTCTTTTATAAATCGTAAATCAAACTATAAAATTGTATTTAAAGTGTGTTTTTATTCCGAATTTAACTAGAAACTTTTAAAGGTTTTTCTGTTTTTATGAGATATGCAAAATTTTCTTGCAAAAAATACTTGAACCGAAACGAAAAAGAACGAAATAAACCGCATGAAAATATTGCTCCGGTTACGGTTACGTTTCACTAAATTTTATTTATTTCGTTTCGGTTTCAGTTGTCGGTTCCTAAAAAATTTAGGTTGTTTTCGGTTTTCGGTTTACGGTTCGGTTCCGGTTTCACTCTCTGCTTATAAATAACTAAAATGGATAAATCATGATACAAAAAACACTTTGATATACAATTTTTGTCCATTTATAATGTTAAGTGCGATGTTTTCAATAAAATTAAATTTAATTAAATCCGAAAATTACTTCAAAGTTAGAGAAACACGAAATTCAAATGTAATATGCCATACCATCTACGAGCGAATTTGGTTTTCTCTAGTTTTGAAGTAATTTTCAGTTTTAGTTAAATTTAATTTGATTGAAAACATCACACTAATATTATACATATGTAAAATTTGTATATATGTATGTATTAGTGATTTTATATCGTAATTCTAAAAAAAAATGTTTACTCGCATTTGCAATTCATGCTTGATGTGGATAGCCTCTAATTCTTAATAAATTCATATACATACATATGTCTCTAATGCTTCACAAAATCAGGATTTATCCTTTTAACTGAACCGAAAGAGAAAAATGTTTAAATGCCTTTTGGTTACTTTTAGTGACATAAAAGTGAAAAGTCGTCAGTTAAACCTAGCGTCAAACGACCAAAATGAATCCAAATTTTCCGTAAAAATTCTGCTAACTCCAATCGTTTCTGAGATATTTTTTAAAAAATTTGACTATTTCCACAAATTTTTATTGTCGCATTGTTTTTGCAAAAATTGCAAAAGAATTTGATTTAATTTTGTTAGATGTGGTTTTATCTATATCCGTGCGAGTTGGTCTATATCCGCTAATTTTTTCTTAACTTCTATTTTTTTTGCCCATATCCTTGAGTTTTGCAGTATCCTTGAGTGATGCTTGATATGAAAAATGTCTTCCAACTCCTTTAAGCTAACAATTCGAACTCGAAATTTCGAATTTTGCGTGTATAATTTAAATGGAAAGGTTCATGATGATAAAGAAGCTTTAAATGAAATTGTGTACATATTAATTCGGAATACATCCCATATATAACAACTTTTACATTTTTAGGTATGAATCTGTTAGTGACCGCGAAGGTACTGACATTGTAAATTTGAACAAAAATTTTCGGAAGCGGCTACAGCAATATACAAGATATTGACTCTGCGCACAGCGTTTTGGAAAGAAATTTTAAAAACAAATTTATATCGGTTAAAATTTGTTCCAGGTGCAATACACATGTTACATTTAACTATGGAATTCAATCTCGTTTATATGACCATCGCGAGCACGTTTGCAGCGACCGATTGTTTGGAGCCAATTTTCCACGTCAAGCATAAAATCCACACCACATGGTCACTTTTTGTGGTTGTAATGAAGTCTTTTGAACCACATGTGACGATGATTTTTCGATAAAATTCAGTTTCTCCAAACTTTAGCAAGGCCCAATCGGAGAAGTTTCAGCGTTTCAAATGATCAAGAGGCTTCAGCTCTTGAGGTTATTTAATCTTGTAAGAGTGTGAGCCAAGATCTATATGCAAAATTCGCCACAATGTGTTTTGAGATATTCGCAATTCCTATAAACGGTGTGGAATAAATTGATTTGGCCCACTTTTGAACTTAAGCACTTAAGGCTGCGATATTATCGGTAATTCAACCTCTCACTGGGACAAAAACATCCAATATTGAATATTTTGACTCGAATTTATCCACTATAACATGCAGACCGTCTGGTGGGACGATTATTACGACCTAAAATTGGAGTAAGCGCTCTTAAAGTTGTGACCACCGACTCAGAATTGCGGTAGCAATTTTAAATATTTTCCAAACGTTGCTCGTTCGTTTACCTTGACTAACGTTTTCACTTTAACGGGTGCGTTCGAAATGTTCAACGGTGGATTCTTTTTGGTATACAATCAAGTTATGCCTTTTTGACAGCAAATGATTGTATGATATCTGGCAAATCGTTGCAATTTCGTGTCTACAATAGCAACTGTTTTAATTTTAATGGTATAACTCGATGTTAATGGCAGTTGGAGAGTGGATGTAAAGAAAAAGATTTTAGAATTTTGTTTTATATTATTATTTTAGTAAACATTGCAACATTGATTTTGTCTTTATCATCAATGCTAAAAATTAGTATTCACAAAAATCGAGGATATAGACAAAATCGTAACGACATAGACAAGCCTTTTAAGAAAAGTTGGTCCAAAACTCTTAAATTTCAAACTCAAATAGTTAAAATACTTTTTGAGTTTCAAGCATTGTACTTCGTAATTAAGTTTTCTTCTAACAAATCTCAGGAACATCTTTAACTTTCCAGCTAACTTAATTTAACTTTCAAATGCCGTTTTCTCCAATATAGGTAAAATGCATATAAGGACAAGTATAATTCTGAGGCGACGATATGTAAACACATCAAAAAATTAAAAAGTACTTTAAAGCCCAATTTAGTCCTCTGTTGCTCAACATTTTAGTACTTTGGAATTTATGCCAATTTCATCCCTGGTTGAGGGTCTTTTTTATCTCACGATTTCAAAGTGGCTTGGCTGGAAAAATCGAAAGGCATACGTTAATCGTTTGTTATTGTTGTTTTGTTTATGCTACAACATGTCTATTTGCTAAATACTCAAACCCAAAAAATAGTTTACAAAAATTGCCGTGTTCGATAAAATGGCGCTGCGATCGTTTTTGACTGTGGTTGACTTGAGAATGGTGTTCCTCTTTATTGTATAGGTTATTTAGCTGGGAAGGTTTTAAAGTCCAACACAAAACACAATTCAGTTGCCTGCATAGATAATGAAGCTTTGCGCCCAAAAATTATTTCTGTTTGAAAATACTCACAATTCGAAATTTGAAAATCAAATTTACAAATACAGCCATAACACATTTTTTAAAATTTTTTTAGTAACACCTTGAACCTTGGAAGAATGGAACCCTTGAATTCTGGATGTCGCACGGTGTATAAATATTCGGTGAGGTAACATTGGAAAGGTCTTGATCAGAAAGCGTCTGAAAATGTCTAACATTATCCACTACATATATAATATTCACCACGGTTTGGTGAAATACAATTTTTTTTTCTCAAATGTTGTTATGCAGAATACTTCTAACAAAATATGTGTTTATCATTGGCTGTCATCACATAAACTTAGATAGATTTAAATATTACCCACCCCAAATATAAAAATTGAGATGAAATTAGGTTTATTTAGCCGAATATTATTGTGCCGTATGTGGTTGTAAAGGTTTTGAAGCATGCAACAATTTTAGTTCTGACACTATAGTTATGACCGTTATGATGCTGAAGTTAACGAAGCTGTCTAATAGTTTAAAAAATATTCACTACGGTGATTTCAAAAGCCATTTTTGCCAGTCGAATATTTCTGTACTCTAACATTGTTTTAAAGGTCTTGAAAATATTATTGGAAAGGTCTTCATCTGTTTTATTTTTCTTACACAAAAATTCACTATGACGAGATGAAAATCAAAATGTTCAGTTGAGCTTAGTTAGTAAAAGGTATTAGACAAACAAAATTTGTTACTAAAATTTATTTACCACGATGCGAAATTGGTTAAGATTTGATTTGTAAAAATTAAATTCAATTAATTTCGAGAGCAAGTATAATTTACGTTTTGCTACGAATTTGCTGATCAATGAACAATTTTGACAATTTGACAAAAATTTAAATTTTATTAATAATGAATATCGTTTGAAAATTTTGAAATTCTACAATCGATGAGCAATACAAAAAACTTGCTTTGTAATTGTAAAATCTCACTCCAGAAGATTGATGCCGATTCCTTGATAGTTGTCGTTTTCTTAGGATTCTAGAATCTTGAAAATTATCAAATTTTACAAATGTAGGTGTTTAAAATTAAAATTTTTATAATTTGACATTTTGCTAGTTAAGGATTAAGAAAGGTTTGAGAATTTCGGTTTAGAAATTTTAACCTTTTTCATTTTATAAATTTAGAGGTTGGCAAAATTGGAAATTTATACTAACAAATTTAATTTATAGGTTTCTTGAAGTTATTAAAAGAAAAGCCCACTAAAATATCAATTATTAAGGCATCCGATTGGTTACAGAGCACTTGAAAAGCACAAATGAGTAATTAATTTTTTGGAAGACCTATAGGTGCTTGTGAATCAAAAATAATTAGTAATTCTTTCTACATTTAGTTCGACACACATTTTGAAAGGATGCGACGGAATAATGATTCAATGTTTTCTAGCATAAATGTTCATTGATTTTATTTGAAAACGAAATACGCTTATTCATAAATTTTATAAAAATTTTGTAACGGCACATTATTCAGAAATATTTTTGAATAAATATTCTTAAAACTCATAACTTTTAAAATTTTTGATTCCTTTTAGTATTAACATTTAGTTAACATTTTCTAATTTTAATTCACGAAAAGTCTTTTATCCAATTCTGAATTCTAAATCTTTAAATTCCCAAATTATTTGAAAGTTCATATTCCAATTTCATAATTTTCAAATAATTAATTTTCAACAATTTTTTTTAAATCGAATTATCCAAATTTTTAAAAATGGTTATCCTTTATGAATAAGTAAAAGTGATTTTCTATTCCCTGAAATAAGTGGCAGAAAAACTGAGTCGAGAGTGATGAAAGCTAATTGAGATTTATGAAATTAATATAATTGTTACACCATATCACTATATCACTGTTACATGTCGACTGTTAATGTATACACATATAAATCCAAAAGACATCAAACACACATATTTTTATGGTAAATATTTCAAAGCAAATCTCGAAGTCGGGGAAAAGCAATAAAATTTTGAGATAAATATTTAAAATTGGTACTCGTGTAAAATTGAAACAAAAATAAATCTGTTTGTATTTATTTTGGTTTCAACTAGACTGTTCTTGAAATTTTAATAATCTACCTGCCTTTATAGTATAAAAACCAATATTTTTTTGATATCAATTATTTAAAATAATAATTGGTTTATGAGAATATTGAGTTTTTTTTTTTTTTTTTGTGTTTATCCAAATCGACAATGAACGCATGGCTCCATTACAAAGAACTAGTTAATTTCAGGTTATTTACCTTTAAATGTTAAAAATCACACAATCACATGAAATGTTATTTTCCTGAACGCGATGAAAAATAACAAAAAATATTGAGCACTTTAATCACACACAAGACACATTAATACATTTCATAAATGTAAAAAAATGTTTCACTATCATCCGATACACAAATCTATTCCACTAAATCTCACTTTAGATTTAAACAAACGATTAATTTTAAATCCAGAAAATTATGATTTTTAAATTAACCAATCAGCATTTTTAGAATTCAACACAAAAAAACTTTTAAAAAATAATTTTCTGTCACGCAGCTAAATCACCATACGTTCAGCATCATAGTAATTTTCCAACTAATTTCCTGATAAACCCATTATTGCCGATTGACTAAATAGAAAATTGTACTCCGCCTCGCGCTTCTTTACCAATTTTCCGATTTTATTTTATTTTTTTCGTTTTCATTGTGTGTTTACATAGAGAGAGCGAAAACCAGTCATTTACCGAACGTGAAATAATAGCGCACATAACAACACATAATAAATTAATTAAAAATATATATGTACATATACGAGTATATATAGATACATAGTTACAATTGTGTATCGTACAAATGAAGAAAACTTGGAAAAATTGTCATGAAAATGTAATCGCGCGAACACAATATATTTTTATTTCGCTTACTGTATACAAATAATATATTGATAGGTATATCATCGTAAGCCATCCATTAAAAATAGTTTTGCAGAGCACGAAAAACCGTGTAAATAAACCTGCACCATACATATTGTTTACGCAAATAAAAAAAAATTTTCTTCACAATTTTGTGTTTGTTTTTTAGGCAAATGTCGAAAATATTATTTTCGTACAATGGATGTAAACTATAAAATAAAAGGTGAGACAAATACATCGATGCCAACGTATTTAACGTATACATTTATTACCTAATTAAGTTATGTACTATTATTGTAATTAACTGGTTAACACACTTAAATTCATGTTTTTTTTTTCTGTTTTAACTAAATAATCATTTTATGAACATGAAACCAGTTAGGGCATGCTAATCTCATAAAATTTTAAGTAATAAAAATTATCATGTATTTAGGTAAACAATTTGCAAATTAGGTGTATGATTAGGCGGAACTATAGATATAAAGAGGTGGAATTTACTGCAGATCCGTTTTATATTTTCTGTTTAATAAATTAAAGTGTTTCAAAATTCGCGACTGCGAATAGAGTGAATTGTTTGGGAATAAGGAGGATTCTACTAAACAGTGACTTGGCAAAAATATAAAACCTAGAACACACCAAAATGTAATTAGTTTAGAATATGATGAATCTGTTAGCAGTGGCCAATTGAGATTGGATATAAGACAATAAAAAACATCAAAAATCCAAGCTATTGCTGCAATCGTTTCCCGAAGCAAAATTTTCTTTTCCTACAAAATTCGTGAAAAGTAGGCTTTTTCTCAGTTTCGCATGCCCAACACTCTGTTTTCTTCCATGCCCAAAAAAGAAAACCGTTATAACAAGTTTATTAAGTAATTACCTATAGGAAAAGTAACTGTGTAACTTCCGAAAAGTACTTTGTCGCACTTGAAAGGATGCTGATAAAGTGCGACTTTGCACAATTGATATACAAATAACTATTTGATACTACTAATACTTAAATAATAATAACACCGACTAGGAATAGAATAAAGTTCCAATGGGATATGGGAAAATAATTCTCTCTGTTAATGTTATAGTCATTATCAAAAAATTGGTATCATGCTCGCGTCCTTTATTAATGCGAGATATAAATATAACGTATTTTTATCATACACATTACGCTTTGTTCCTTATAATAAGGGTTTTGTTCCTCCTGTTGCGTTCGCATGAAATTTGTAACGGTCGAACCGCATTAAAAAAGTAAAATTTAAAATAGAAAAAATTATGTCGTTTCATCATCAAAAACCATTTTAGTAACCCACTTCCGGTGTACCTATCAAATTTCATCATAATCGGTTAAGTAATATCCATGTTCCATCATAGTCGGCCATATTCCAGAAATTCTTTCATAAATCATTTTAGAATCTCATTTCCATCGCGGATATTAAATTTCCGTTTTGTTTTTTCTTGGATTGGTGGCACCCTAACAGACATCTGGGGTGGGATGTCTTGTAATATCACTTTCAATTCGAATTTTTATAGAGTTTTTGTCTCTAGTTTCAAACATAAAATTGTACTCTATTTTGGGTTTTGATAACGCTTTATCTAAACAAAAATTTGGGTGATAAAGCTGAGCAAGCTGAGATAGCATCTAAAAAGCATAATTGAAAAACGAAATAAAGCATAATTTTATTTTTGAAACATGAGACATAAACTTTAAGTTTCAGAAAGGGTTAGAAAGTGATATTACCAAATCCCACCTCTGGGTAAAATTTCGTGTTAATATCTTTAGTAGATAACGAAATAAACTGGCTATTCCCGAATCTCAAAAAACCGCTCCGAGGACAACGTTTTCACTCGATTGATGAGATACAAGCCGAATCGAAGAAGGTTTTGAAGACTGGAAAAACGTATAGGCATAAGTGTATTCTATCCGAAGGAGATTTCTTTAAAGGGGATGAAATAAGCCGTCTGTGTTTTATTTAAAAAGTCTTACTACTTTTTGATCACAGTGTTATGGTTTTAATGTTAGGTTGATATAAACTTGTTTTGTCGTTTTTTTCGACTGCAATATTCTGTGCAGTTGTTAAATTCTTTAACGAGCCCAAAACTCAAAGGAAAGATGAATCCAAATACATTTCTAATTAAGGGTGGAAGCAAACACACATAATTTTTCTAAAATCAAAGGTGTTTTATAAAATATTTGTGTCAAAGATAAATGACAGTTTGAGTTGAATCTTTTATAAAAGATTTCTTTTATCAAATATATTTTATCAAAGTTAGCTCCGTAACGGTAAATATGATCAAATATTTTTGGCATTCAGTAAAAATGGCGAAGAAATGTAATGAGACTGTTGAAATTACAAAATTGTTAATTAATAGATATGAGCGTCTCGTTTTGCAATCCAAGGATTCACACAGACCCGTTCTTCTGTATTTTTTTTGTTCATTTTTAATAAAGCCGTAATTCTTAGAAGATGCCAATTTTCTCTCCATTTTTAAATGAATTTTGATAAAAAATATCGTAAAATCTTTGACGTAGTGTGATTTATAAAACTTAAAGACCAGAGATAGAAAAATGATAGCGTGATTCCGGCCTAACCCTAATGTCAACAAGAGAAAAAACTACCTATAGTCTACAACGCGACACCAGAGTGATCTCGTGTAGAGAACATGTTGAAACTGTTCAGAATGTACGAGTATGTAAATAAAACTAAAATTTTACAGTTTTTAATTTTTTTTCGCTCTCAAAAATTCCTGTCAAAAATGGTCGGAAATACAGGTTTTGAACGACTGTCAAGAACTCGTGTCAAAAAGCGTCGATAGCAGTGTCATAAATACCAATTTTCGACATTACCCATCTCTGGAGAAAAGTCACACAACATTTGCAAGAATTGAATTTGTGTTAAACTTACGAACACAATACATAAATATTTTTCATTCAGTGGGTCTATCCTGGTTTTCCCTGGGATTAAGGAAATGAACAAAATTACGATTTTCTTGAAGTTACGAATTCTTTCCCTGAATGTGTATTCTGGCGATACGGAAATATTTTTTTAGGAATTTGTTTTCCTAATTATTGAAGTTTTGACATTTCTTTTTCCTCATTTTTTTTTGGGGAATTATGAAATAAAAGGAGGAAAGTTTATTTCAAAGTTTAAAATTTATTAATTTAGATTGTATTTGTAATAGTCATACATACGAAAAGAATTTAAAAAATGAGTGAACAACAAATTTTGGTTAGGCAAAATATGGTTAAAAATTATTTCAGTTTATAACAACAAAATATAAAGAGCTGAAACCTCAAATCACATTTCAACTTCCAGCAATCACCAAATTAACCGTCAACCAAATCAACCACAAATCAACTTCCAAATCAACCCTTAACCTAACTCCAAATCAACTCTTAAATAATTCCCCAACCGAACAACTCATTTAACCCCAATGCAGGCTAACTAAATTCGAGCTCAACGTCAACTAAACTTAGCTCGACCAAATCTCAACCCTCTGCTCAACTCATACCATCATACCAACATACCGTCATACCATCATACCATCATCATTATCATCACACCACCATCACCATCACACGATTCTTATATACAAACCATCATACCATTATACCGTAACTGTAGCTCAATTTTTGAAGTTTTAGAAATTTCTCTATAGTAGCGTTGGACCTGATTACAATCTCTCAAGAAGGAGATAAAAGTTTGAGATATTAACAGTGACCTTTCTCAACACGTTCGCCCCTCAAAGACACATATATGTATGTGTCACGCAAGTTTCACAAAAAACTCATGTTACATATATGTGTCACAAATTACTGAAACTTTACATAGGTATAACTTTGGAATGGTTTGTGTTATGATTATTTTCTTTTCGCCGTAGTCTTTATGAGTATATCACACATATTTGTGTCACATGGTTTCAATGAGAATGTTTTATTTATTGAAATACAGGTAAACCTCGTTTAACGAACCCTTGAATAACGAATCCTAGAATTAACGAACATCCAAAATTGTTGAAAAATCTCGTATTACGAACTTCAAACCTCGACTATTATTATAAGTACAGTTTATGTACATAAATGGTAAAGTTTTAGAAACCACACAAAT
The DNA here is from genome assembly GCA_958295665.1 of Tipula vernalis. Lineage (NCBI taxonomy): Eukaryota > Metazoa > Arthropoda > Insecta > Diptera > Tipulidae > Tipula > Tipula vernalis. The sequence continues at coordinate 20,132,171 of OY282560.1, forward strand.
ATTTTCCCCCAAAAAATAGCACATAAAATTATTTACATCGCACAACGAAACCTCAACTAACGAACGGTTTTCAGGGACACAATACGTTCGTTAAACGAGGTTTACCTGTATTTTCATATTTCGGGAAAACCCCGATATTGGTTCAAAGAAAAGGGATAATGATTTATTTAACGTTTTTATGTTAGTTTGTCGACGATTTTTGTCTAGTAAAGAGGTATTTTATTTGCATTATAATATTTATACTTAGAATTTTTGGTATTATAGTGAAAAATTAACGATTTTTAATTCAAAACTAAATTTTTGAAGTGTAATAAAAATTATTCACAGTTGTTTGTGTAGCATAAAGTTGTAAGGTATAGTAATTTTATTATTCACTCTCCGATTTTCTGATTTGGGTGAGTTTCAAGTTAATTGCAGATTTTTTTATTGTACTTGACACGATCATTTCATATTATGCTTGCCCGAGGCGTTCAGTGCGATGGTACAGGAAAGTGTTTTTTCACATACTGGACATAACAATATGGAATTCGTGTTGGATATATAACAAACAAACCCAGCAGCGACAATTACCACAACTAGAATTTAGAGAAAAATTTATAACCTCGTACTTAGGGGAGATTTTAGCGCGGCAAAAGAGCCCAAGAACCGCAGGAACTTCAACTTCAAATACAGCACATTTCCCTAGCATGGCCAACAGCCGCAGGAGGTGCCGCATGTGTTACAAAACTGGTAAAAGGGCTGCGAGTAAATACGTTTGTGACACAATAAAAAATTTGAATTTTTTTTTTATAAACTGTAACTGATTTACGCTTATATAATTTATATGTAAATCATAATTAACTCTTTAGACATATATAAACCTAATATACTGAATTTTGCAATTTCTTGTACACCTTAAAATAATTTATGTTCCACCTAAACCTCATGTCACACATAAGTGTCCTTTTTATTGTAAAAATGAAAGACTCATGTCTCACATATGTGTCGTAGAAGCAATCAAAAACCCATGTCACATATATGTGACATGCCAGCTTTCCACAAACTTGTGACCCATATAGGTGTCATAGAATTGTTAATATGTGAGTTTTTTTCAAACATCAAAAAATCGTTTCAGGAGCAGACGTGTTAAGTCTTAAACAATATTTGCGTAAAGTTTGATTCAAATCGTTCAATGCCTGTGCATTTGTTTAATTTAAATATCAGACACATATACTGTACATATATAAAAACACTCACTTTTAAATACAGTGAAACCACATTTCAACGGACACTCAATTTAGCGGAATCCTCACTTCAACGGGCAAACTTTTAAGTCCCAGGCAACTGAAGTTTTTCAATGAGAACTTCCCTTAAATAAGCTGACACTTTATTAGAGCGTATACGGACAGATATGTTTTGCGATGATACAGGTTTTACGAGTACACTTCAAATTGAACCTTTATCATTTCAAAATGAACTTTTTACTGAACTTGGCTATTTCTTAGCCGGTTTTAGTAAATTTTGACATCCTTGATTGAAATGGGATTATTAAATGATTTTTGGATAAAATTCTGGAATATGACCAAAAAAAAATAAATAAATTAAATTTGACATGTGCGTTGGAAATGGTATTCTAAAACAATTGTTAGGTGAAGTTATGGAATATGGCCGCAACTTAATCTAAAACTCATTTTAGAACCCCATTTCCAACGCACATATCAAACTTCATCATATTCGGTTGAGAAATAGCCAAGTCCCAGCTTACTTGGCCATATTCAAGAACTTCATCCAAAAATCACTTTAGAATCCTATTTCCATGGCAGATGTCAAATTTCACTGAAATCCGATAAGAAATAGACAAGTTACGTCCTAATTGGCCGTATACCAGAACTTTATCCAACAAATTTTAAAATCCCATTTCTAACGCACATGTCAAATTTTATCAGAATCAGTTAAGAAATAGCCAAGTTCCAACCACTTTGGCCATATTCCAGAACTTCGTCTAGAAATCATTTGAGAATCCCATTTCCATTGGAAATGCTGGATTTCATTAAAATCGGATAAGATATAGAATCCCAATAAAATTTTTATAAAAAAAATTAGAAATCCTCACTACAATGAACAACTTTTGTGGTCCCATCGATTTCCATTGTAGTGAGGTTTGCCTGAGTATAGATTTCCCAACTGCTCAATAAACCCTAATCCAACCCCAACTAAACCGCAACTCGCAATCGGAGCTCAAACCAGCATATATAAAAAATTGGTCAACAACTCACTATATCCTATCCAAAGCCAACTCAACTCCAACTCCAAATTAGCCCCAAATTTAATGCCCAATTCAATAATCAAACCAGCATATATAAAAAAATTCGTAAATATTTTTATGTAACAAGGTGTTTTGGTTCAATTCGTATGGCAGGTATCTCACCATCTTGACTTACAATTTCCAAAAGCTTTTCAAATCTCCGCCTTAACCATAGAAATAGATTGGTGAAAAAAATTCCAAATCGGACAAGCCGTTCTCGAAATACCATTGGTACAGACATCCAGACATCCAATCGTCCAGACAGACGGACGGACATTTCTTTTTTTTTTTTTTGATTTTTCAGATTCGACGTCGAGAAAAATGGTTTCAAATCTTTATAGATCGAAGTCAAATAGGCAATTATCAACCTAATTAATCTGTTACTAAGACCATTTGAACCAAACCAACGATGCAATTTTTTAATTTTACCCGCCGTAAATACACTAAATTGGGTAAATATATTAACTTTTCTCAAAAGGAACTTTAAGGTAAACTACTAAACATTTTTTATAAAATGTTTCAAATATTAGCTAACATTTTTTTTAAACAAATTTACGAAAATCTATTATTCATAACCCACAATTTAATAAATGCCCTATAAAAATCTGTTTAGTAAGTAAGCTCAAATTTAAATTTAAGCAGGTTCAAATATTTTAAATGTTAATCAATTCGTTTAAATTTTGCTCCATCTTTCAAAATGGATTTCGCTTAGGGCCACCAAAGTAGCCTAACCCTCATATTTAAAATGTTTCGCCATTAAATAACCATTTCAATGAACATTTGTGGCGATTAAACGAAAAAATGCAAACATTTTAAATGTGGTTTAGTTCACTATGGTTCTGAGGCCCAAAACGATTTTATTATTACTTTTTGACTATTAAATGTAAATGAAATAAAATTAATTATTCAATAATGATAAGTACGTTACAACTAGAAAGAAATCAGTGGTTACAACAGGTTCCTGGATAATTTGTCATAAGTAAACATTAATTTTGACTTTGATTATCCCCTTTGGCTATAGGGGAATAATACTCATTAAAGTAACTAATAATTAAAATATCAAGAATTATTAATTAACTTAACATAAATATTTATTTTATTTTTAATTTTAATTATGTGTGAAATTTTATTTCTATTACAAACACTTACAAATATAACGACCAGTTATTGAACTATACTAAGCAAAAAATATTATTCCCACCTTTATATACCTTGAAAACTTCTTTATGACGATATGAATACTAACACGCAAATTCTATATAAAATGGAGAAATGTGATGATATCATGGACCATAATTAGATCACGATGATTTAATTAGTTCCTCCATATGGACCATAGAAAGAATTTCCATGTTAATATCTATAATAGTGTTGAGTTGTTGAACTCTTTCGCAAGTTCTTTTAATTTGCGACCGAATATTCTTCCAGTTTCTCCAATACAGAAATTATTGATTTCCAATATTTAAGGTCAATGCCAAAAATTAAAAGATAAATAACGACATTTAAATTATTGGTTAATAAATCAAAAATAAAGCCACCGGAAACATTGCCAGTCCATCTTTATTGGCTTATGTATATAAATCATTGATTAATTTTATGTTTCCGATGATGATAAAATATTAGTTGAACTACGTATTTACATCTTTATAAATGTGATGATATTTTTGAAGTTACGGTTGAATGAACCAGTTACTAAAGTACCACGTTCAACAAAATATAGGTAGACATAAAATGCAGCGGTTTCTAGTTATTACACAACACGTGAACAAATTATAAAATGTTGCCTTCTCCGGATTATTCAGGCGTAATATCTGCTGAGTTGCCGTTGATGCAGTTTTGTTCACAACTAAATTTCAAACTGGCACCAACTGTACCGTTCATATATCAGCGAGCATTTTTACTGCTGCTCAAGGCGCATTTCCCAAATTAATTTTTAATCCGCTAAGTACCTGCTGCAAAACAAATATCAAGATCCGTTACTTATGCCGTAAACATCATGCTTCCAATCACTTTTTGCGAATGACTTAAAATAACGATATTTCGATTTTTCATAATGGTTTTCTTGACAGGAAAATAGGTCAGCTTTATAATCTTCATTGGATAATGCAAGCATCTCCTTCGAAATATGCTCCATATCACCATAAATTCTTGTACTCATCAACATAAATTCTTGTGCTGCAAATAACACTATAAGCTGCAGAGGGAAGAGGAAAATTCTGGTCAAATAACCTGTTGAAATTGAGCTTTTATATAACGGTAGAAATAAAACGGTTGTTTCTCGTTATTGCGTTTGTATGAAAATAGTAGGTTGCTAAATGACTTAAGAGGCGGGACGGTTGGGTCGACCAAATCTGAAGTTGCCACACACGATTCAACTTAGCATCCGATTTGATCAATTTTGTTTGACTTTTGATTACTAAAGCAGTTGAATTCGTACTTCGTAGCGTGAACACCATATCAAGTCTTTCTTATTAAAACGACAAAAATATGGTTTCGTGTTAGTAGTGCCAATAGGCAAAAAAATACAAAATTGTTAGCTAAAAAATGTTTACCGGAGAGGAAAACGATTTAGCCACATGACTTTATTGAAAAAATTAAATTGTAATGATTACCGTAATTATCTGAGAATGGATTGCGACAGTTTCGTTGAGCTGTTAAATTTAGTGAGTCCTTTAATTTCGAAACAAAATACTGCCATGAGGGATGCGGTGAGTGCTGAAGAAAGGTTGGTTACTACTTTAAGGTATTTGGCAACAGGAAGGGACTACGCGGATCTTAAATTCAGAATGGCCATTTCACCTCTATTATTATCCAAAGTGATTCCGGAAACATGTGAAGCTATTTTGAAAGTTTTCAAAAACTACATACGAGTAAGAGTAGTGGCTTTATTTATAATATATTTATAATATAATAATTTATTTGAATTGAAAATATAAAGTTAACATTGTACTTAGAGCTTGTTAGCTCGTTTGACGATCGTGAAATGTCCTCATATGTGTATATATTGATTATTGTCGTCATTTTCTGTTGGTTCTTTATTGGAAGTTAGTTGCGAAATTATTGAACAGGTAACGGATGTTCGCATCTGTTCTATTGATGATTATTGGTTTCTGATGAAGACTATTAGAATGTTTTTGAATTGGCCTGCGGTAATAGCAATTGTCTTTGGGTTGTGTGACTGATTTTTTGTTATATACCACTAGGGTAACATAAACTTCCAAATGAACTAGGTGATGGATAAGAATGGTTTGCGTGAATGGTGGATATTGCTTGGCTATATTAATAAGTTCTTTTACAGAGTTACAATTTTTCGAATTCTAATTGGTTTGGTGGTGGTAATTACTTTAGGATTGGATATAAAGATCACTGGGAAATGATTTCCAAGTAGACTAGGAGGAGAAGAGTATTGGACACTTTTTAACGAACTACGAAATGATGAGAAGGTTGTGTTTATTATTAGTAAGTCATATCGTTGACTGAAGCATAATCTACTCTAATTTTCCTCGCTTCTTAATATCTGTTGTGCGCTGGATCTCAATAGTTCCTGATTTTTCATCATATATTTTAAGTGAGCCTCTTACTAGGTGGTAATGATTCATTGGTTTCTGTTTCAGATACCAGCAACAGATATCAAATGGGTTAAAACATCGATTTTAGATAAAGTGGCAATTTAACAATTACCTCAACTATATGGAAACCACCGAGTAGTGGATCACTATTCTACATACAACCACAGATAAGAATAGACAGATGTGGATCTTGTATGAGCCATGTTTACATTCCAAATTTCAATAGAAAATTCCAATCCACTCTGTTTAGACCAGGAAGTATATAAAATTTACAGTTCTATCCCTTTTTATCCTTTTACCCATGACTATTTTTCATCAAAACAAAAACGAAGCATTTTGGTTTTTTTGGTTTTCGTTTGTAATAAAAATAGTCATGGGTAAAAGGATAAAAAGAGATAGAAATGTAAATTATATATACGTACTGGTCTAAACTATTGGATTGGAATTTGCTATTGGAAATGTAAATATGGTCCATACAAGATTCACATCTGTCTATTCTTATCTGTGATACAACTATAAGGGGACGTTTAGTGTATGTAGTTAATGCGAATTACGAGTTTCCCTACGTCCATACAGGAATAAATGGAAGTATGTACGACGATGGAGCTATACAACAAACCAAGCTTTATCAAAATTTGCTGAGGGGAATTGAAGTTACCACAATGTGAAAAACCATTAGGAATGAACAAAAAATTGTCGCGACTACCGCGAGCAAGGCGAGTGGCGGAAGATGTTTTCTTCATAATATCGTCATCGTTTTCTATATTCCATAAATTAATTTTGGTAAACGTCAAAATCCTAGATGGAATAGTTTTAGCCAGCTATGTCTTACATAATTATTTACGGGGAAAATTTAAAAATTATATCACAAATAAATGTGTAGATTATGTTTTCGAATAGGAGATTGGAGGCCGGAAAACACATTACTACACAGTTGAAAAAATAACTTTAATTTTTAATGCAAGCCTTGCATTACGACTTACGAATATGTAATGCAAGTAATTATTAAATTATAAAGTATGATTGCGTTAAAATGAATTTTTGAAATTTTTGTATTTGCATTAAAAAATATTTTGAATTCAAATAAAAATTAAAATTATACCAACATAAAATTTGCTAAAACATGCGGACTTAAATGTATACATGAATAATTAGATCATGCACGAGTTTTGCACCACTTGTATAAAATTCGCTAAATGTAACCGACTAAATCACATATAAGCAGCTTAATAAATCTTTAATAATTTAGTTTTCCGGATTCGAAAATATCTATTATGTTTTAACGTAAGCTTTTCAGTTCTTAATTTATAAGTTATTACCTTGGGCGACCATAAAGTGAACTAGCGAGGCTAGCCCGCCCATTGAAAGATGAGATGAACATAAAAGTTTTTTTTGTTTGTTTAAGTAAACTGCTCTCTGAGATTTCGACCCTCAACCTCAAGGCACCAAAAACAAAGAACAACGTCGGAAAAACAAAAAAAAAATTGCTAAAATTACGGAGCTTTTAATGCAACTTGCTTTAAAATTTAATACTTCTAAAATCTTTTATTAATGCAGTCTTTGATAAATTTTAATGCAGTTGATTGACGGTTGTTCTACAATTTGCTTTATATTCTAATGAAATGTTGCACTAAAATTTAATCTAATTGCTGTATTACAAATCAATGCAAATTGTATCAAACTAATTTTTAATGCATGCTTTGAATCATTTTCTTCACTGATGGTTCAAAACGGGACAGGAAAGTCGGGGCTGGAGTGTTCTGCGAGGAACTTCTATTAAATCTCTCATTCCGTCTCCCCGGCTACTGCAGCATTTTTCAAGCTGAAGTAACTGCCATAAAGGAAGTCGTAGACTGGTTGAGGTATAATGTAATATCAGTTTGTGATATTCGCATATATACAGACATTCAGGTTGCCATTAAAGAGCTTCAATCACTCCTCCTCACGTCGAACGTAGTCCAGAACTGTCTCTCATCTCTTAACGAGATGGCAGATCAGTTCAACATCCACATTTTATGGGTGCCAGGACATTTCATAAGTACAGGGAATATAAACGCTGATGAACTGGCTCGAATGGACCACTTCTCAGAAAGCAGAAAGGATATTGAAATGCCTCTTGCGGTATGCAAACTGCTGCTTCAGGAAGAAGCTAGTAAGCTGACGAATGACAGATGGTCAAGTATCACCTCTTGTGTAATAACTCGGCAGGTCTGGCCAAAGTTGAACTTGGCGAGATCCAAACAGCTGTTCTCACTTCAGCGAAGTCAGATCAGTGTGGTTGTTAGAGTGATTACGTGGCACTGTCTCATAGAGAGGCATGCGAGTAGACTTGGTGTCTTCTCACATGACTACTGTCGTAGTTGCGAGGATGAAGAGGAGGAAGAGAACAGTACTTCATCTTCTTTGCACCTGCCCTCGTCTGGCACGAAACAGACTAAAGTTTCTAGGGGCTACCCTCTTCAAAGACCTGACGGACCTCTGTAGGATGGACGTCAGGAGCATCCAGCGCTTTGTTAAAAGCTCAAAATGGTTCCATTGCGTTGGAGGAAACAATTATTAGTGGTCCTAGTGGACCGCCACCCAAACCTAACCTAACCTAACCTTTGTATCATTTTGTAATACAGCCTTGCACTGGACCTACATGTAATGCAATTTGCATTACATAAGCAATATTTTTTCAACTGTGTAGGACTTAATCCGTGCAACACAAATCAACATAAAGGAGGTGGGAAAAACATGAGAAATATATTTACCAATTATTTTAATAACAGAGGTAGAGTACGAGTAGATTTTCAAGAGAAAATGATAACTTTTTTGAAAATCATACCACGACAAATGTTGTAAATATTAGCACTAAATATAGCTGTTACAACTCCCTTAAGTTATAGCTACACCAATGAATATGGGGGATTACCTACATTTTTTTGTCCCAAAACTTTTCTTTGAATAACTCTCTATTTTAACTTATTTACCTTTAATGATTGCTTTGATTATCCTTATCGTCCCTCCTTTCCATGTACATATCCTTGTACATATCCATGTTCTCCTTTTTCATGTCTCTAATCTTATCTACATATTATTTTGTTTATCGAATACGTCAAAGTAATTTTCTTTTTTCATAATTGATACAAGGCCAATTAATAACTTTTGATTTAGCATCAAATAGTTATTTAACGTAGTGTAATAGTTGTTTTTTTATATATACAAATGTGGTTATTTATTGGATAGCTACGTCATAAGTATCATAATAATGATGTATCAATTTTGTATAATTGTACGGCACAATATTCGACATTGTATTCCCGGATGTAAATTTTTTAAGGAATTTTTTTAAAATTTTCTAAATTTTCGAACATTTTAAATAGTGCGCTGAGTGATAAAGTTATTAAACATCAAATTACACATCGTTTAGAAACAAATGGACTTCCTGTTTCATGTAAGACAAGGCATTTGGCGCCGGATAAATTTAAAATCGCAAAGCTAGAATTCGAACATCTCATGTCTCAAGGTATTTGCCGACCAAGTAACAGTCCATGGTCGAGCCCTTTGCACTTGGTTTTAAAGAAGAATGGTGATTGGAGACCATGTGGGGATTACCGAAGTTTAAATTGAATTACTATTCCTGATCGTTACCCAATCCCGCAACTTCAAGATTTTTTGTATCAACTTGAAGATTGCAGCATTTTCTCTACTTATCATCAAATTCCAATTGAACCATTTGATATTCCTAAAACCGCTATTTCAACTGCCTTTGGTTTATTCGAGTTTACTAAAATGACCTTCGGTCTCAGGAATGTGGCCCAAACTTTCCAAAGATTAATGCATTCTGTTTTCTTGGGACTAAATTTTGCTTTCGTTTACTTACTCGCCTCACACGAAATCAAATTTCTTGGATATACAGTTAATGCACAAGGCATTTTACCCGTTCAAAGCATAGTCGACGTTATTAAAAATTTTGAACGTCCCGTAACAGTCAATCATCTCAAACGATTTTTTGGTATTATTAACTTTTATAGACGTTTCATTCCAAATGCTGCATCGGATCAAATTTTACTTAACGACTTCTTGAAAGGTTACAAGAAGAATAGTAAAATTCCTATTGAATGGTCAATAGCAGCCATTGAAGCCTTCGATAATTGTAAGAAGAAACTTTGTGAAGCAACACTTCTTGCATATCCATCTTCCATGCAGCCGCTTAGCTCTTTCTCTGTTCGTCTCAATGGAACGCAGCAAAATTATAGTGCTTATGACAGAGAGTTGCTTGCAGCTTACTCTGGCATTAAGCACTTTAAATATCTTCTTGAAAGAAGAGAGTTCACATATTGTTCACTGACCATAAACCACTCATCTACGCATTTTATTAGAAACCGGAAAAAGCATCTCCACGTCAATTTCGTCATTTGGATTTTATCGGACAATTCACTACCGATATCCAACATATTTCAGGCATTAATAATGTCGTGGCCGACACCTTATCTCGCATTAATCTAATTTCTATCTCCGAAAGTATAGATTATGCTCAAATAGCAGATGCTCAAGAAAATGATGCAGAATTCCGAGAAATATTACGTGACGATACGTCACACAAATTCAAGCAATTCCTAATTAAATTCAACTCTAATAAAATGATTTATTGAAACACTACAACAGCTTTACCAAGACCGTTTATTCCAATTGAATTTCGGAAAAAAGTTTTTGAAACCTTTCATAATTTATCTCATCCAGGGATAGAAGCTCCTTCTAAGTTAGTGACTAAAAATGTCATTTGGCCTTCCATCGCTAAAGATTCAAGAACTATCCTAGTAGTTGTTTAGCATGTTAAAAATCAAAAGTTTCAAGGCATACCATGTCACCTCTCTGGTCTTATAAATTAACTTCGCAATGCTTCGCAGAAATTCACTTAGACATCATTGGTCCATTACCGATTTCTGATAATAATCGATACTGCGCGACATTAATAGATCGATACACGAGATGGGCTGAAGCGGTTCCTGTCCCAGACATAACTGCGGCCACTGTCGCATTTGCCGTATTCTCCACGTGGATTTCTCGTTTCGGCGTGCCAAATACTATTGTTACTGATCAGGGGTCGCAATTCGAATCAAATTTATTTTCCGAATTATCTGCGTTACTTGGTTTTCATCGAAGTAGGACAACCAGTTACAACCCAAAAGCCAACGGTATGATACAAAGATGACACCGTTCTTTAAAAGCTGCCATAATGTGTCACGACCGACCAGATTGGACTTCAATTCTGCCAACTGTACTGCTTGGGTTACATTCGGCATTTAGCGAGGAATTAAAAACCACTCCTGCTGAAATCGTTTTCGGAAGTCCTTTGCGCGTACCAGGACAACTGGTAGACTCGTCTTTAGATATCAAAATTCCTCAGTCTGAATTTGTTCAAAATTTAAAAAAACATTTTGATGAATTTAGACCGATTCCAACATCTAATCATGCTAATATAAACATTTTTATTAGTAAAAATTTAGAAACCTGTTCACACGTATTTTTACGAACCGACGCGTTAAAGAAGGCACTTCAAGCACCATATTTTGGACCATATTTTGTAGTAAATCGAAATAAGTAATTCTTTACCATAATTAGTAATGGCAAAAACATCGTAGTTTCTATCGACCGATTCAAACCATGTTATTCGGAAAGCAATGATAGCATTGAGCCAATTCCTTTGATACAACCGGATACTCTTGATGACAATATTGTAGATAAATTACCTTTGGCCAATTCTAAATTAAATGTTTCTACTGCTCCATCTAAAATTAAAGTCACGTTTGATACTTTACCTAAATTTCATCATGATCCAGTGGTCACAAGAACTGGTCGTCATGTTAAAATTCCGAAAAAATGGTTAGATTGAATTGAAGAATGAGGAGGTTGCGTCATCGTTGAGCGTCGTTTCTCGTGAATATTCGAAATTTCTTTAAAAATATCTTCGTAAATTCTTTCAATTTACTGGGAGGGGAGTATTGTGGTGACACGTCATGTCTACACTCTCTTTTAAAAACACTACTAAACCTTAAATGATTAAATAAAGACACGGAGATTAGTTTTAGTATTATATAAAGTAGGCTACTTCTTTTTGGTTTTTGAAAAAGAAAAAACAAAAAAACAAGAAGTTCGTAAAAAAACTATTAAAAGGTTTGCAGGAAAAAATATTCTGCTTTTATTAAAAAACTTAAAAAAATTAATTATCATTAAAATAATTTAACGTGTTTTTAATTGATTCGATGCGAAAAATTTCGCTGAGTATTATTCAATAATAAATAAATAATAAATGTAAATAAAAATACATGAACTAAATAAATTACCAAGTCTTTAATATATAAAGCGAATTGTGTTGTAAACCAAAAATACCAATATTCTATGGAGTCAGATTACACAATTAGGAATAATACCTGATATCGAGGCAACACTACCCATACGCATTCAACCCCCAAACATCTCAGGAATTTATACCACGCTTGAAACAGATCACAAACAATTGGTACAAATACTTCAAACAAAAAATCTGGATACACTTACACCGAGACTTCAACGATTTCGAATGCGTTTGATGCGATACAATTATAGAGTTGTTTAGGTTCCGGGAAAAACTTTAGTTATAGCAGACGCATTGCCTAGAAGTCCTTTAAAACATAATTGTGAAAACGAAGAATTAAGTCTGGAAGTAGACAAATATATTAATAATATTACAGAGACATTACCTGTTATGAATAAGTATTTAAAACGTATCAAGCAAGCACAACAAGAGGAAAAAATTTCCAAATTTTTAGAAAAGTACACAGTCGATGGATGACCAGATCGAAGCGCAATCAGTGATGAACTTCTTCTATATTATCAATATCATTCGGATATATCATGCTCACACATCTTCCAGCACCTCTTCAAAAACAAATAATTAACTTCTTACAAGCAGGTCATCAGGGAATCACAAAGTGTTGAAGACGAGCGTTGTTAGTATGGTGGATTGGTTTAAGCACTCAATTAGAGAACTTGATTAGGAACCAATATTAGGGAACGTTTACCTAGGGAAGATTTTCCCACTAGGCCAATGCAAAAAGTCGCAGTTGATTTATTTAAACATACACATTGGTATATCATAATAACCGACTACTTTTCGCGGCACAACGGTCCTTAATTTAAAATGAAATGCACATCCATGAGACGTCTAGTCCATATTACAGCCAGTCAAATGGGGCTGTAGAAGCAGCTGTGAAGACAACTAAATGGCTCATAAAATGGGTGAGGACATAGATATGGCACTTTTGAATTATCGGACTACTCCTTTGGCAAATGGTTTCTCAGCAGGGGAGCTAATGATGGGACGATGGTTGAGATTACACGTTCCTATTCATCCTAATTTACTGAAAGTGACCAATGGCAAAGAAGTGGTTGTGATTGAAAATAAGTTAAAATCAAAGTTAGAAACTAATTATAATAAACGTCATAGGGTTATTTATTTACCAAAACTCAAAACAGGGGATGCTGTTTGGGTTGTAGATTTAAGAATTTATGGTACGGTATTGAAACAGTTGTCAGAAGCTCGATCATATCTTATTGAAACTAAAAGGGTGTACGATAGGATCCAACCTTCTAATACGGGATTACTTGCTTAGGTTTGGTCCTATATCCTAATCAATCTATCATCAATCTTGAAAATTCGTTCGGAAATGCGAGGTGCTATTTTGACACCATCGATTTACGATATAGTTATTAGAGATATTACTAAGGAAAAAATTTGAAATAGTTCTTGATAAATTGTTTAATATGTGATCATGGAAAAGTTTTAGGCCAAAATGAAGGCTACATTTTGCCGTGTTCACTTGACAACTTATTCAAAACTATGGAATATAGATTTGCGAAGGTCAATCTTTAGTGTGGATTGTTATCATTAGATCGATCCATTGCGAATTTTAGCGAAAACATATTTTCACCCATTTCCCCAGTTATCACTTAAATATGTGTAATTTCATAATAAAACAATAAAAAGGGATTAATTCCGCGCCATTCATATTGCATAATGAGTTGAGTATGCGATTCGATTAGTTTACGGTTTGGTGTAATACAAAATCGATAATTTAATCAGTTTTCATAAAAATGTTTATACGATTTAGACGACAATACACACACACACATACACTCACCGTGAAGCTATTATCATTAATCATGTTTTAGATTTATATAGATAAACGAACCGTATATAGCTTATACTGTATGAGATCATTCAACCTTTATAGTTACATACTTAATCTATATTATCCTCATCGTTTTATAATTTTCTAATTTATCGCAATTTGGAAGGTTTACCATATTTATTATTTTGGCAGACAAACTTATCAGTAGCACTCGGTAACTACTTTTCCGATTTTAAAAAAGGCAAAAATTATAGAATACGATATACTATATATAGGTATCTGGAATATGTCTTGAATGTTGCACGAAACGTTTTTTTTAACAGCTTGAGCTAAGATTCCAGGAGATAAAAGTTGTAAAAACTAACTTTCCTTACAAAATATAAGTGGTCACTATTTAATAAAAATAATAATAATAATAATAATAACGATAATAAGAGTATTTATAATATTGATGGTAATAATGGTGACGAAGAAGTGGGTAATTATATGACTAACGATAAATATTGTGTAACGCAATGAAGTGGAGCTATGACTCAACTATCTACATTAAGTTCAGGATTGAAACACAACTACCAAATCACCTCAGTTAGCAGATCTTCGCGTCATTTTATTGTCTCTGGGTGGCCAGTTTGCCGGCTAAAGCTCAGGGGAAATGCGTGGGTTTTCCAGAGACATGACGCGGATCTAGTTGGAAAGCAGGATGGGAAAGAAAGGGGTAGGAAACAACAGCTGATTTATTTACTCACCTATATGAACTATACATACCTTGAACTCATCTCGGAAAATTTCATCTACTCGGTCATCTCAATCATTAACAAAATGGTGGATAGCGAACGAAAACCGATTTTTTTTTTTTTTAATGACAAGAACAAAATTTAGGAAAATAAAAGTCTTTATTGAAATATGCAAGAATTAAGCGAAAAGCAAAAAAAAAATACATAAAAATTAGCAACGAAGATTATTTTCCAAAAAAAAAAACAAAAGAAGAAAAAAATTCTTAACATCTAAGATAAGACCCTTTACCCTAGGCTAACTAGCTATTCTTAAAAGAAATGTAAATTTGCAAGAGAAGTAAATTTTATATAAACGTAATTCAAAAAAAAGTGTAATCGATTACACACATCTCACAAATTTTATGGAGTTCTTGTT
Source organism: Tipula vernalis (assembly GCA_958295665.1). NCBI lineage: Eukaryota > Metazoa > Arthropoda > Insecta > Diptera > Tipulidae > Tipula > Tipula vernalis. Next base: position 20,147,329 of record OY282560.1, read on the forward strand.
CGACATATCGACAGAGCACATAAAATTTCCAACCACGGATACTGAAAAGGTAGCTAAAGCCAGAGACTTTGCTCACGTAATGCAATAGAATATTTAACTCGTTATAAATTTACTAATATTTGTAAAATTTCAGCTCGCTGGTTTTCCGAACGTCATTGGCTGCATTGATGGATGTTATATATACATAAGGAAACCTGTAAAAAAAATTAGGTCAACTTATGTAAATCGACACGGGTTATTTTCATTAACATTGCAAGGAATCTGCGATGCGGATAAAAAATTCCTTGATGTATGTATTGGATCGCCCAGGAAAATTCAAGACCCCAGAATTTTAAAATTATCACCAATCTCTTCAAAACATCCTGAAATATGTGGGGGGGTACCATATTTTAGGAGATGCTGCATATCCTATAAGGGATTATTTGTTAACCCCGTACAAGGATTATGGGAATTTAAGTCCAAACCAAATAAAATATAATAAAAAGCACTGTACAACGAGAGTGAAAATAGAAAATACGTTTGGTCTATTCAAAGAACGCTTTCGACAGCTCATACGCTTAGATTTCTTCTCAGTCAAAAGGATGTGCAAGTTTGTTTTAGGATTTGTGTCCTCCACAATCTTTTTATTGAAAACAATGATATATGGGAAGGGGATGAATCATTTAACGACGAACCTCATATTGAAGGAGAAAATCAGACATCACAATCAAATGAAAATGTAGGGACACTGTCTGAAGCTGTATTAAAGCACATGGGAGAAATAAAACGAATTCGAATAACTGAAAGTTTCTAGATTATAAATTAAATTTCACTTTTATTAAAAAAAAAACAAACATAAAAAATAAATCATTATAATACTAATTTTATTGTCTATTTTTCAAATTTTCCCCCAGAATTTCGAGTTTTTCTTTGTGTCTCCTTTCTTTAGCCTCCTCCTTTCATTGATTTCTTTGCTCCTTTTTGGTTGCCATTTCGTTTAAAAATTCCTCCATTTTGTTATTTTTTGCTTTCTTTTCAACCAAAAATTTCTCACAAATGATTTCCTGGACGGACTTTCTCACACGTTTTTTTGGTGCGGTAGTTTCTTCAGAACCTGTGAAAATATCTGAATCAGTCGATAAATCTGGTTCTGAATTTTTTGGTGTTGCTGGTGGTTCTTCATGCATTGTTGTTGTTCGTAATTCTGAACAATAATCTGAATGTGAATGTGTAGATAGTTGTGGTGTTTTAAACCTGAATTTCCGGTTTATTGTGGATTAACGGTCATTGAATAATTAATAGGGGGCCGGGATATTGTATTAATTGTTTCTGCAATAACAATTTTTATTTTATCAAAGATTACATTAGGATATTACGCGTTTAGCTTTTTGATAGACAATTTCTGCTGCGTCGCTTATGCCATAATAATCTGCAATTTGCCCGAAATCGCCTTTCAAGATGACGCCAGCTATAACATCAAATAAAAATTTTAATTATATAGGCCGAGTAGTCATATAACAAATTTTTGTTACATAAAATGTTTACTTATGTTCACTAGAGAACATCCTCCATTCACCAATGAATTAAAATTTTGATATTTAAAAATAAACAAAAACCTTACTTGTTAAGTTGGTGGTTTGGCGTCTATTGGAGGGTGGACCAAAGTTGAGTAGATTAATCTACCAGCTCCGTAACCTTCCAGTAGGGTGCGCATCACGTGAGCTGTTCTGGTGTCTTGTCATTAGGCAGCCGCGTGATGGGTACAATTGTGTAAGGGGTAACCTGTTCACAATTCGCAAGTGTACGTACTGCCTCCTCGTGGCAACCACTGGTAACTGAGGCCATTTGGCACATTTTTGGCCATTTGGCACAGGCTAAAGTACGGCGCTGAAGGATAAAACCTTGACAAAAAACCCTAATCTAAGATGGAACAGCATATGCCGATGGATGAATGGCTGATAGGTTAATCAGTTCAAAATATGCGGATCCTGTAATAGCCTTCCTGTAATAAAGCTGGGTGACCTACAGGCGATTTGCAATTCCCAGCAACTCGTAAGTAGGAATATACGGGAGTGGGACAACCCTCTCGAAGTCCTTAGACTCCAATGCTACCATCTTTCTAGCGGAACTAGGATGGCGGAAGCCCAAATAGTATGTATCACGTTCCGGGAGGCAGTATTATCAGGTTCATTAAGAACCTGAATATTGACTGGACGGACAATTAAGCAGGGTCCAGCACAATAGATCTTTTAGGTCGCAGTGCGAGGTGGCTAATCGCCCGCATGGCCCTCCAATAATAATAATAATAATAATAAATACTTGTTAAGTTTTCTAATAAAACCATGCCATTCTGCAACATAGCGACATTGTTACTTTCCTTGACTACTCGGTAGTCGCAAAGATTTATTGTTGTCATCATATTAATACACAAAATCATTAATACATCAATGCAATGATAAAAAACACCATGCAGCCTTGTCGTTCTTTTAGCCTCGTTCAAAATCGATGGAATTGATAAACCTGAAAGAACTCCACATTACATCCATCAGTGCAATCTTTGAAAGACCTGGCTCGCTCATCAAGTATTCATTATACATACCGTTGTTAATTAAGTTTTCAATGTTTCGACGATTATGTTCCAAATGATAATATTTTATTCTTTGATTTTAGAAATGGTGATTATGACTCTCTAAATGGATTTTTCGAAAGTATTTCCTGGGATTTCCTTTGTAATGAGAAGGATATTTAAATTATAAATAGCCGGTATCAATCTGGCATTATATTAACTCTAAAAGAAAATCTGTTGGTTACCCTTTACCCATGAATGAGTTATAATGATAAGCAAGCTCATGATCTAAATGCTATTTGTTAATTATTTGCAACGTTTTTCAAATCCGTTTATTCAGTCGAAAATGTTTTAACATCTCCCAGTGACCAAGTCGTGGTCAATAATCATATTCAAGGTATTTCTTCTTTTACGGGGGAACAAATCAAAATGGCTTTAGTTGGAATTAATAGTAAAATGTCTATGGGTATTCCTTCACTACTCTTAAATAATTGCGCCGAAGCCTTAAGTGGCCATTTAGCAAATTTATTTAATTACAGCCTTAGGCAAGGTATTTTTCCCCAGTGCTGGAAACCCTCGTATGTAATTCCAGTATTTAAATCGGGACCTAAAAATTCATTTGAGAATTATAGAGAAATAGCTATATTATCTGTTATCCCTAAACTTTTTGAAAAACTAGTAAAGGATTGTATTTATCTTAATATTAAAAACTTAATTGTTCCCCAACAGCACGGATTTTTTTCTGGTAGATCAACGACAACCAATCTTGCGGTATTTGTTAATGATGCGATATGCTGTTTAGAAAAACGTGCCCAAGTTGACACTATCTATACAGATTTCAGTAAGGCCTTTGACAAAATTAATCACAAATTATTAATTGATAAATTGATTAAAGTGAATTCTAATTTTATTCCTATAACTAATACGTATTGGTCAAAATTATTCTGAGAAGTTTACAGTCTCATCTGGTGTTCCTCAGGGTAGCCATTTAGGTCCATTATTATTTATTCTATTTGTTAATGATATTGTTACATGTTTTAAGTTTTGTAAATGTCTGTTATATGCAGATGACCTTAAAATTTACGCTACTATCCGAAATGGTGCAGACATTTTATTGGTACAACAGGACCTTAATCGGTTTAGTGATTGGACTACCGAAAATCGTTTAGCACTCAATATCTCCAAATGTAAAACTATGTCATTTGCACGCCTTAAGATATTAATTGCAGCTCCGTACATTTTACAAAACGTGGAAATAGATAGAGTTACTCAGTTTATTGATTTAGGTGTTTTGTTTACAGGTAACCTAAGTTTTACTAAACATATAGAAATGATTGTAGCTAGAGCCGGTTCAATGCTTGGTTTCATAAAGAGACATGCTCGTCAATTTTCTGACCCATATACTCTCAAGACATTATATACTGCTTTTGTTAGGCCTATTTTGGAATACGCTGTAGTTATCTGGAGTTCTGGTTATAAAATCTTTAGTGATCGTATTGAGCGGATTCAAAAAAGTTCTTAATATTTGCCCTCCGCAGACTTCCAAGGTCAACTTCAGGATTTAGTTTACCTTCTTATGCCAGTCGTTGTACACTTTTGAACATTCGTAGTCTTGAATTCAGAAGAGAGATGATTCATGCAGTATTTGCTCGGGATGGAATTTGTGCTAAGATTGATTGTCCGGTATTGCTTATTGAGAATTCTTCGTCCACGACAGTTAAGACTGAGTATTGCTTTTCATCGTACGAATTATGGAATTGATGAACCGGTCGCGCGTACGTCAAAAATTTTAACCAATATTCAGAACTTTTCGATTTTAACATTTCAAGGGATCTTTTTAAGAGTCGTAATCGAAATATAAATTTGTAACATTTTTTTATATCCAAATTTTTGGTATTGTAACCTATGTTGTTTGTTAGTGCTGGTAATAAATATATAAATAAATAATTAGCCAAATAAAACTCGATTCCTTCTCAATAGTTTGGTAAATATGTTATTGTTTGCCAAATTATTACTTTTTAGAATCGTGTAATTTTGATGTGGCTAGCGGATACCAGTTTATAGGTAAACTCATCTAATGAAAAATTTGATCGAAAGGAAGGTAAAGGTTCTCCAAAACAGAAAACAAATCCAGCTACCAAATAGGTCACATATTAACAAAATAAACTTCGTTTGACAATTATGTACGAATTATTCTTGAAACTTTTCGACCTGGAGGAAGAGCACCAGGTTCTTATGGATGCAAGTTCAAGATGGTTTGCTGATATGCTACTACAAACAGATGATAGTAACGGAATAAGACCTGTTTTGTATTTCAGTAGAAAAAACGACTCCAAATGAAGCAAAGTTTTATTCGTATGATTTAGAAGCTTTGGCAGTTGTGGAAACGTTGAAACGTGTAAAGAAATTTCCAGTCAATCATTAACCCTGTATTATTTCTAAATGGAATTATATTTGGTTCGCGTACTATATATATAAACAGTATAAGTTGATGTGAGGGGAAATTCTAGAGCAATTGAAATACAGAAATGTACTACCTAAATTAAAACGGGAATCTTGTTATTGCGAAAGTATTTAAAAAGGGAGGGGTGAAAATGAAAGCCGAAGGTATTAGAGTAAAATGTCACACTAGTTTATGTATGTCAATTGTATATTGACTTCCTACACCATGTGTTTAAGAGAACCTACCCTAGCCACTGATTGCTGCCCGTCACCAATAGTGTGCCATGTGGTGCAGGACGACCCTAGGTCAAATGTTACAAATGACGCCGAAACAGGGACCTGAAAGGTTGTTATTACAGTTATTGGTTACAGTTTCTTAGAGTTAATAATTAACAATTGGTAGCCCTAACAAGGCATCCAGGTGGCTTCACTACTTACCGTAAGGGACAGATCAATTAAACCGCTTAATTAGCATGCTGTTGATCAGTCCTTGTTTTTACCCTTCAGGTTTTTTTTTTGTAACGCAATTTTTTTTCTCTATTCTTGAATTCCAATACCTGAAACAGAAAATGGAAATATAATAAAGTCTAATCTATTCAATTTTTTGTGATAGATGATTGTCATATGTGACCTATAATTGATTTTTCATGATTTGAGAGATATTACAAGAAACGAGTAAGTTTCTCAAATGGCCGGATAACCTACCCCAAAACAGTCAATGTCAAGAGCAGCCAGTAATAGATACAGAGAAACGGATCAAGATGATAACCATACTTCAGGAGGACTTCAAGATTCTGCTAACACGGAAGATGAAAACGCCAATGATCGGGGATTTATGAAGAAATTAGAAGAAATGTCCCAAATATTCATAAAAAATTGATCTACTTCGTGGAATGAACATCAGAAAGCAAATCGACCATAATTCGGTAGGCGTTCCAATTCCAGGCATCGGGACCTTGAAACAATCGACGCGTAGACGTTCTCCTAAACGAGCGAATCAGCAGCATTATAGGAAGCGGGCTGACCCGTCAAGATGGAAAATTCAGTTTACTGGCCGAGAAAGTAAACGTGGTGACGAGAACGTTCAGGATTTTAGTATGAAATTGGAAGAACACGCCTATCAGGATGACATAACCGAACAAGAGCTAGTTACTTTAATGCGAAACTTCGTGACGGATAAAGCAGATAAATTGTACTACACCTTTATTCGCAAGAACAAAGACGCGACGTGGAAACAGCTGAAGAATTCATTGTTAGAAAGATTTAGTAGTGTAGAAGGGGACGGCGAAACGCGTAAGTATATTCGCGGTAGGATGCAATATCCAAAAAAAATTATAACGATTTGCTATGACCGAAATCGGAGCACAACGGACTGAAGACAACGGAGAGTCTTATGTTGTTTGCTGGAATTGCAAAAACCTTGGGCACAGATTCGCAGTTTGTCAAATGGAGAAAACTCACCAGTTTTGTGAAGGATGTGGTTTGGCAAGTGTGAACACCGTTGACTGTTTGAGATACCAAAAGAGACGTATCCAGGGAAATTTATCACCGAACGCGACTTACGCTGGGGAACCACGTTCAGGGAAAATATTTCACCCCAGAACGACAATAATTACCAAACCTATACAAACCTCAAGTAATACCTAACAAACCAACTTTAACACCTGCGAAACAACTGTTGCTACATGAAGATTCAAATAACCGGTTAAGACGAATTAGAATATATTGGCGAAAACAGAAATCTTATAATTATTTATGCTCAATATCGACCGTTACAGAATTTCTGGATAACGATCCTCGTCCATATGCAAACATTTCAATTCTAGGACATATAAAATTTGGTTTACTAGACAGTGGCGCTAGTGTAAGCATATTAGGCAAAAAAAGTGCAGAACTTATTTCTTCGTTAGGAATAAAAATTAGAGAACTCAAATCCTACATCCAAACAGCAGATGGAACATCCAGTGACTGGATTTAGGATAAATTTCTGGAAAAAATTTAATGTGGCTCCAGACGTTATAAGTGAAGTAACGGATGATATCAAGCGACCTGAAAGTAGCAATCAACATCAGTTAACCAGCAAAGATAGAACGGAGTTGGAACGAATTATAAAGAGTGTTCGCTCTTTTGAAACAAATGGCCTCGGTAGGACGGACCTATAGTAGTACACCATATAGACGTGGGCAACAATGCACCAATTAAACAAAGGCACTATCCAGTATCTCCAGCCATACAAGATCTGATTTTCCAAGAAATAGATCGCATGATTTCACTAGGGGTCATAGAGGAAAGCTCAAGCCCGTGGAGTTTACCAGTAGTGCTGGTATGCAAGGCAAATAGAAAGTCACGATTATGCTTGGATTCACGTAAGATAAATGCGATATCCAAGAAGGATGCATATCCGTCACCGTTAATAGACAGCTTGCTCGGACGGCTACAAGAGACCAAGTTTATATCAAGCTTTGACCTTAAAGATGCCTTTTGGCAAATACCACTTTCGAACAGCGCAAAAGAAATCACAGCTTTCAAGGTCCCAGGGCGTCCCTTATATCAGTTTTGTGTTATGCCGTTTGGACTGTGCAATGCACCACAAACGATGTGTAGGTTAATGGACAGAGCGATACCACACCAACTTCGAGACAGAGTTTTTGTATATCTCGACGATCTATTGATCATTTCAGCCAACCTCCAAGAGCACCTGCAAATCTTTCGTAGCCGAGTTGTTATCCAAGGCAGGGTTAACCTTAAACGTCGAGCAAAGCCGTGTCGCGTTGAAACAAGCAAAATATCTGGGGTTTCTGATCGGAGAGCGCGGATTACGACCAGATCCTTCAAAAGTCGAAGCTATCTCTAATTTCCCAGCTCCGACATCGGTAAAGCAGACACGTCGCCTTTTGGGAATGGCTGGTTATTACCGGCGATTCGTCTGTAATTACGCTGAGGTAACTGCCCAAATCACCAATCTTCTTAAAACAGGAGTGAAATTTAAATGGTTTGAAGAAGCTGATATCGCATTTTCAAAACTAAAATTTTTGTTGTTAAATGCACCGGTACTGCACAGCGTAACTATACTGTGACAGAGTTATAGCGCCTAGCTGTAATAATCAGCATTAAGAAGTTTCGTCCGTATATTGAAGGCTAGAGGTTCACCTTAATTACAGATCACGCCAGCTTTAAATGGCTGATGACTAAAAAGATTTAAGTGGACGTTCGGCTCGATGGAGTCTTAAGTTGCAAGGCTTCGACTTCAATATTATTCATCAAAAGGGCCGAAGAATTGCTATTGCATGATATCAAACTGTTCGATATAAAAGCGGTACAGAATACGAGCTATAAGAAATTGCTAGAACAAATCAACCTACACCCACAAATTTACACGTGTACAGAATGATAAAATATTTATGAGAACTGAACCTAAAGCCAATATTCCATTGACCGATATTCCTAATTGGAAGATGTGGGTTCCAAATGAATTACGTGAAAATTTAATTAGCCGGGAGCACGATTTGCCAGTCGGATCACACAGAGGAATACGGAAGACGTTAGACCGCTTAGACAAGTACACACATATATTACTAACTGTGACATCTGTAAGCAAACAAAATATTATAATCAGTGCTTACGCCCTCCTCTAGGTAAACAGTTCATATCGGAAAGACCATGGCAAAAGCTTTACATGGATCTGTTGGGACCTTACCCAAGAACGCCAAATGGGAAAACCATGATACTTATTGTCTTAGACAATTTGACAAAATTCGTTTATTTAAAAACATTGACTAAAGGGACAGCGACAAAAATTGTGGAATTCCTTCGAGAAGAACTGTTTCCTCTGTTTAGCGTCCCGGAAATAATTCATAGCGACAACGGCGTGCAGTTCGTCGGAAAAGAATTTACATCATTAGTCAAGGATCTTGAAATTCACCACATCAAAACGGCGTACTACTCTCCACAGAGCAACGCGTCAGAGCGGGTAAATAGATCGATTATGACCACCTTAAGAGCATATGTAAAAGGAAAACATTCGAGCTGGGATAGATTTCTGGCAGAAGTTGGAAGTGCACTTAAAAATGTGATTCATCAATCTACCAATTATTCGCCACACTTTCTCTTATTCAGCTATCACAAAATGCAGCAGGCTAATGACTACCAGTTGCTACGTGAAGTAGATTTATTAAGCGAAAATTCTTTAAACTGGATGGGAACTCTTGACAGATTGGCTGTGGTACACGATGAAGTCAAGAGTAATATAGTAAGAGCCTATAATAAATATTCCAGTGGCTATAATCTAAGAACCAGACATCGAACTTTAGACTTAAGGCAACAGGTATATGTTAAACAACACCCTGTAAGTGATGCTGCAAATAAATTTACCGCTAAATTTGCATATCCTTTCTTAAATGCCTTTGTGAAGGAAAAACGGGGAGAGCTGTTTTACGTTCTCGTTGATGAAAATAGTAAGGAATTAGGTACTTTTCATTTGATGGATATTAAAACATAAACGGAACACCTCCAGTTGAATTTATATACGGGTCAAAAAGGTCAAATGTTACAAACGTTTCCGTATTTATTTAATCGGACACCGACTAGATTGTGTTTCCTTAAGGACGTGTGCTTCAAAAAAGGATCTGATATCCCGCATAGGAAGATGGTGGTTGAAATTGGCGTAGTTGTATGTACCTTAACAACTCAGACGACGTGTGGTCAAATTAATGCACGCTGATGTTGGTCATGGCGGCGTGGACAAGACGGTAAGAAAATAAACGAACATTTTTGGTTCCTATGCGTGAGGGATTTTGTTAAACTGTATATTTCTGCTTGTATTGAATCTTGTTATACAAAAATTGTGGGAGGTCGCACGGTGGGGTAGTTGTATCCTATCGAAAAGGTTACTATACCATTCTATACCATGCATTTGGACCATCTCGGGCCATTCCCGAAAATCAAATCGAGAAATAATTATCTAATTGTGTTGGTAGTTGACTTTTTTAAATATGTTGTAATGAAATCTGTGAGAAATCCATTTTGGTACCCGCAACGTGTCTGTTAAGCGACCGGGGAGCAGATTTCACATCCTTGAAATTTGCCAATTATTGCAAGGAAAATGTAATAAAACACATATTTAACGACTCCTAGAGCTAACGAATCTCCAATGGGCGATTAATAATAGCAAACACGAAGTAACTAAGGTGTCACCTCTAAAATGGTGGCTCAAAGGTGTCACCGAAAAATTGTATTAATTTGACCGGAGAAAAAAAAAGCAGCGGTTTGACGCAACCTTTAAGGTTCCGCATGTCTATCAAGAAGGGGAGCAAGTGTTCATGAAATGGGGTGGGGACCGGCGACGGGCTCTCGTAAATTAAATGTTCCATATCGGGGCCCGTATTTGATAAAGCAAGTTCTACCAAATGACCGATGTATTAGTATTTTGAAGGCACTGAACAGGGAAAAGGGTTATGAAGATATGTGTGTCAGCGACCGGAGGAAGCCATGGTATGTATTGCAGTCGATTTTGATGATTCTGTTGAGGACATCAAAGAGGTCAAGATGGACGAGTGTAACCGCACAGTAACCCTGTGTAAATTTAATGTACGAAAAAACCTTTTGGATGACCCTGTTTCAATAAATGAGAGAACAAACTTGGCAGTCGAGAGGAGATAAGTCAACGAACAGTAATGGCGAACGGCAGTTTTAGACTTGAATACAAAAGAATTCATCAAGAGTTGATTTAAAAGAGAATATAAATATCTATTGGGTTCGTTTCTCGTTATTATTCTCGTTATTGGGAGTGATGTTTTACCCGGTCCTATACGATAAAACCCGAACGGTTAAAAATGTTTACTGGGTTTCATGTACAAAATGTTTTTAAAATGAAATTAAATCGCGATTTAGGTCGCAATAGAGGCAAAACAATAAACCGTGAAGAGGATGGTTAAGATTTCAAGAATTTAAAAATGACTCAGTTAAAGTTGTTTTAAGCTAAAGCAATAACCTCAATTAATATAGCGGTAAGTAATTTAAAAGAAAACTGCAATCGTTAAAAGAGTTTGCGAGAGTGCCAATTAATAGAGAATATCACAAAATGTAATAATCTGCTTTAGAATTTAACCATAGATTTGACTTATTTTAGTTTGACTCCTTGTTATTATTAAACAATTACTTAATTGTCCGACTATAGGAAATCGTGTCTTTAACAGCGGCAACACTAAAAAGTCAATAACTTTCGTTTGTGCTAAATAAATAAAACCAAATTCTATTTTTAATAGCACAACAACAATGATACACAGATTGACGAATGACGACTGTTATCTTTAGTTTCACACAAACACTCGGACATGTGTCTATTGTGTAATATTGTATGTAAGTACTTTAGAAAATCAAATAACGATTTCCACGAAACCTTATATAAAGCAAAATAATCCGTTTCCATTTTCTCAAAATCAACAATATATTTATGTATTTACAATACGAAGGAGACAAATTCATCCAGCTCCCACCTCCCATCCGTTGCAACCGTGAACAATGATTAATCTTCTTTATGTTGAATGTAGTCCACTAAAGCACAGTACTATCAGGCAATATAACAAAAAGGTGTGTCGATTATTTATTGAAAGTCAAAGAATTTTTCCAACATTTTTAGGTTTTTATTCACAAAAATAAATAAAAAATAGAAACACATTTACAAAATAGAAAAACAAAAAAGAAACGAGAACGCTTAAAACTAAAATAAACCGAAATATAGTTTGGCCACCAATCCTGCAATAAGGCCAAACAGAACCAAAAAACAACAACAATATAAACAACATGCTTTCAATTTGGGCCAAATAATAACTTTGATCGCTTTCAGTGGATTTCTATACCAACTAATTGATGTATCTGGACGTCTGCAATACAAAAATTAGAAATTAGACAAAAAAATTTAATCGAAATACGAAACCTTTTCGATGCGTGTGTTTTCTAAATGAAGACTTAGAAATCATTTTTTTTTTTACATCAATATCATCATCATCTTCATTATCTTAAGGATATATATGTATAACACCAGTTCAAATGTATAAATTTACTTACTTAGGCGGTGGAAGTGAATTGGGAGCTTCCCGACCCAAACCGGCCGGATTGAGATCGGCTTGATCTTCTGCAAAAATTTCTAATTCTAAATCGACTTTTCCTGTTTGCGAAATTAATTTCTCAACAAATCCATGGCATGGAAACCATCCACGAATTTTATTAGATAAAAATAAATTTTCTTTCGGGGTCCCAAGTTTTCGGTATTTATGTAATTTACATTTACCCGCTGTCGAAAATGGTTTTGTAAAATTAGCCAGATTTATAGCAACTGCCCCGAGAAAATCATCAGCAGAAACAGCATCACTGTCCCATATTTGGAGATTAAAGATCGGGGGTGTTCGAATTACGGTATCAAATTTTTCGAAAACTCCCTTGGGTTGTGTAATCATCATCTGAAAATTTTGAAAACAGATTATTATTATGGAGATTTAGAGAAGAAAAAGCGTTTAGTCAACTTGGTGCCTTACCATCTCTTCCGCCATTAAATATTTCAACCGGAAAATCATTCTCCAATTAAAATTTCCTTCGCCATTCAACGAACGATAGTGAACATCAGTATACTGGGCATCATCTATATTTTCCAGCCAACTGGAAAATAAAAAAATCGCAACAATTTTAGATCTGATACCTCCTATCTTATTCGGTATACTCACCCTTTTAAATAAATATCGCTCATTTTTGTGCCAAACACATTTTTCTCATTTAATATCACATCCTTTGTATCCCAAATAGTTGCGCGCAATTCAAAAATTCTTGCCGGCTCCGGTGCTATATCAATCGCCGTTGGTACTTGTTCCGGACTAAAAATATCGATCCACATCTGTAATTTTCCCTGTTCAATACCAGGCCGATCATCTCTATATAGTGAACGTGTTTCAACAAATTCCGGTATTAAATTAAATCCAATCTCGGGAATTTTATCCAAATTATGCAAAACGGTTAATGATAATCGTTCGTGTGAGTCTTCGCCAAGTGCGAGTACAGTTTCATCTTCGAATGTAATATCCGCGACTTGTATTCGCTTACCAACATATTTTGGTGTGCCCAAATTGTAGTACTCACAAATTTGCATTAAAATTTCGGATGGTTTATAGAAATCACGCCAATAATTGTATCCTGTTTTACTGTATTCTTTTGCAATGCCACAATAGGCTCGATGCCTTGAACGCAAACGATCCTCAATATCGATTAAAGTCGAGCCAATTAAATCGTCTTTGGATGCGCCATCTCGATCGATTATCGATACTTTTAGGTATTGATCTTTTGGAAGGCAACCATTTAGTTCAAATTTTCGTCCAAATATAGGATTTGTTTGATTCTCCTGATAATGTGATCGATCGCTTAATACAATTTTACCATATTCAAGCTTTATGTAAGGGTCCGATTGATCATTGCCATCGAATGATCGCAAATTTAAACATTGAACGATATAGACGCGAAGCACAACGGGCGTTTCGGTCACAATCTCATTATATTTGCTGAGGAATAATTTACTGAGCGAATTTTTAGCTGGCAAGGATGTTGTACTTGAAATTTTGGCAATTTGAATTTTACACTTTAGGGTGGAAAAACTTTTTTGTGTTGGAGCATTATTGTTTATTTCATTTCTTGTCATTGGAATGGGGACGGCCCAGTCTGTGAGAAAGGAATATTCGGGTTGAAGTTCTAGTTCGGATTTGAAAATCTGGAATGAACCCGTAAAATTTAGTAAGTTAACAATGGCTAAAGGTGATTTGTATTTTGCATATACCGTTAAATGGTGCTTATTGGAATCTTTTGCAACCGAATTATAAAATTTCGTCCACCACGAGTAGCGTTTCTCGATGTCAACTTGTTCCGGTTGTAATGGATCCTTCTTTTTAGGGTTCGAGTTAAAGCTCATAAATTTACAGAGATTTGAAAATTTCCCGCTCTTTTCTGTCGGTGTTTTTCCCAGCAGTGGTTGTTTTTGCTCCTTTCGATCAAAGTCAAATTCATTCTCTTTAAAAAAAAAAGCAAAAAATTTAATAAAAAGATTAAAGATGAGGTCCGTGTATTCTTCACTATTTTTACCTGTGTCAGACATATAAGGGTTAAAAGGTTTGCCATAAGTTAAAAGCTCTTCAAGGTAGAAATATTCTGGATTCGGAAGTATTGCTACACTCAAAACGGTTTGGTGTTTAACACATTCAACATGTTTTAAAATTAAAGGTGGCCAATAAACAAATTGCTCTGGTAGGTTTACCGTTCCCACAACATATGGATCGAGAAAATTCAACGACTTACCATATTTGTTACCAGAATATCCAGTTTCAAGAACTAATTCTCCAATCAGCGCCTGAATCCGATATCGGCCGATAGTTTGCCGTGTCAAGTCATGTGCATTTCGCAGCCCATACAAAATTATCTCCAATTTAAATCGTACCATGTTGGGCCGGATTTCAATGGGCAAATCGTCGTGTTGAAACTTACTAATTTCATCGTTCCGAATCGCACTACTGTTTTGAATAAGTTCTACAGATAAAAGTACCTCACCAGTTTGGTTACCATTCAAATATATCGGAATCCATTGTAATGGCGGTGGATAACTATCCAAAAAATCAATATTCAGTTCTTCCTTGTGGCGCCGAAATATTTCAGGTAATGCAAGTGCCTTTCGTTTTCTCGGCGATTGGTCTTTTTCAATGGCTGCGGTCGTGTCATCGTTAAGGTCAATCACCGGATTAATTTCCTTTTCCACAAATGTTTGTAGTACCGTATCATTGGCCAAGATTTTAACTGTGGGCACAGCATACGATGTCCCCATTACAGCGAATGTATTCTTCTTTTCATTCACATTAAGGAATTTCAACATAATCCACGGTGGATGTTTCCGAATTATAGCCGGATTTCCAACAACTGAAATCTGATTGATTGTAAGCGTTTCATTCCAAACTGGAGACAACGAGTCTGAAATTATTCTCGTATTTAAATTCATGTTGTTAACAAAGAATAACATTTGGCCACTGCATTGGACCTGGTGATTTTCAAGATGGCGAATTTTCGCTTGATGTATATAAATGTTGCACAGGAAAAATATTGGTTTAGTAACCGAAAAGTGATTTTCGGATAAAATCGCAACACCATCCGGTACACTATTGAATGTTTCCGCCTCGGTACCAATCCACATCGATATAAAAGAGTGAGCAAAAACACACCCACAATCGTCACACGAATGTGTACACGTAACCGGCCGAAACATAATGCTATGAGGAATTTTACTTAACATGCCGCAGCAGTTAGCATTTTGATGAAACAGAAAGTCATTAGCATTTGTTCGGTAGTATGCAATTTCAACGTTCCCGATCGAGAGTGTAATAATAACATCCGGCCACCGGTCGTGCACATTAAAGGCGTTCACAAATCGTAGTTGTCTACAGAAATGGTCGAATTTGTCATAAATGATTTTAAAGTGTTTGTCGTGACTCTTTCGCTTATCCACTTCTAATTTTAGATCGACCATCTCTTTGACCATTTCCTCAATCACTGTTAGTTTAAAGTTCATATGATTTCGATCCCATTGGGTGACCTCCTTAAAAATTTTAAAGTACAAATTAACCTGAATCTCTTTCAAGCTGACCATAAAACTTGCATATATATGCCTTATATAACGTCGTTCGTATTTTATGCTCTGGAAACCTTTCCGCTTTAGCAATTTATAAATATTAAGCTGCTTTCGTAGCACGGTTCGGGTACGCTCGATCATAACATCGGACTCAAATTTTAATCGATTATCGGGAAAGAAAAAATTTGTCATCACCATAGGTATTGCATCCATAGTGATTTTACAATATTTTCTGTCAGGAGTGTCTTCTTTCGCCACTGTCATCAGCTCAATTTCATTCGATACACTTTCACCGCATGAAAATTTCACTTTTATCTTTTGCTTCTTTAACGCAATGCAATTCAACTCGAATATGTACAAATTTATCTGGAATATTTCTGTGCTCCAGTAATCACCTTCGCTCAGTTTGGGTACATTTTGGTAACGTACATTATAACGAGCAATTTTATTCTTTTCGCTAAACGTTTCACTGTCAACCGCCAAAAGTAAGCGCCCAATGTATTTGCGTGGCGAATGAAAATCATAGAAATGGATGTAGGTTGGCCCAAATATTGGATATGGTGAGATAACCGTCGTCATGTTAGCAAAATTTAATTCGAACTCGGACCAAATATAGACCGAACAGAACTCTATTTTGTGAATTTGAATTAAAAGTGTGTTGCATGATGATGGATACAGCGTAATACAATCAAATTGTTCATTCCATTCGGGTGTTGCAGACTCGTTGAGAATTTTTGTCTTTGCCTGGATACTTCCCAAAATTATTTTCACAAAAAATTGCCCCTTCTCCATGAATTTGGCATTGTAAATCTTGATGGCAAATTTCACGATACTCTGATGCTCGATATTATTATGTCTAATTGGTTCCAAAAGATTTGCCTCGACATTCTCATAATCTCGAACCTCACATGCCACCGGTGCTGGTTTTTCAAATTTGGACACGATAGAAACATCAATCTGTAAATATCCCTTCACTTTCTGCGATTCTGATTCGTCAGCCGGATTTTCTAGGCCCACCCATTTTTTATAAACAAAATGATTCGGATGCTCCCATACCGTGTTCAAATCGACCGAAAATTGACCCACCACCATATTTTTGCGGACGCAACATGTTTTCTTGTACAATACGAAATGTACGTGCATTTTCAACAGATCTTGCATACTTTTGAATAATTCAAATACAAAATATTCATTATAAAATGGTGCATCACTATTTTCGATGGTTTTTGTTCGTTCTGATGTATTATAAAAGCTAACAACGACAAATGTGTCCGCATTTAATACAACTAAATCACGCCCTTTGTGCACAGTAATACAAATTAGAAAACTTTGCGGAATCTGTTCGTGACATATTAGGTTTTGTAAGTTCACATTCATGATTGGCGCTTCCACAAAACGTCCGTGCATAAAACAATTCTCAGAATTAGATCGATCGATTACTTCGATTATAATTAAAAATGCAACAACAACAACAACAACAAAATTTAGGATTCAAAAATTTTATTTTAGTAACGTCTAAATTGTTTTCTAAACTTATCATAGTGGTAATCATCTGTCGCCTTCTTGACACCACCCTTTTCTTTCTCGCTGTCCGATTTGTGTTTTCGTTTCTTGACTTCGTTTTCCTCGAGATTAACTGAAATTCGGATTAAAATTGTAAAAGGATCAGAAATCGATTGATTCGGGCCCACATATTTTTGTACTCACATCGATTGTGCTGCACAAAGTTAACCGCTATATTTGTCGGCACAAATTGCGACGGGCCATCCTTCTTAGTCTTCTGCTCCTGTAGCAAACGCTGTTTTGCCTCTTCGGTTGCCTCAATATTTTTGATTTTTGCCTCGATTCCCAAATCAATTTCCGGAATACCGTTTAGCATTTGATTCGATAACATCTCTTCAGATTTTTGTGTTGAACTGTTTCGCAAGTGATCGGGCAGTGACAGGAGGGCTGCTTCTTCAGGGCTCAAGTATTTCATTTGATTATTTAAACTGTCCTTGTCATCTTTACCGCCAGCTCGTTTGCCACCCGTTTTACGTTCGTTTAACTGATTTTCGATGTACTTCATCATTTCCTCATCCTCATCGCGTTTATTGGTTTCGGCCGAGAATTGGGTACCGATACCGGTGTCATAAGCATCATCTGCTTGGCTAAGTTTTCCCGACTTTAAACTTTGCATATTCATCATACCACCTGATTTTAAGTTGAATGGATCTTTCTGGAATTAGAAACCAAAGTTTGTGAATTACTTTCATATTGAACTCACTCAACTTACATTTGCTAGCTCCTCTTCATCGCCCAATTTCTTGCCAAGCGCCAATCCAATAATACTGACACCATGTGGCCGATTTCTAAATTTCTGTTTTTCCTTTAATTCCTCCAACTTTGAGCTGCAATCAAAACCACAAAATATTATTCCGATAATTCATCATATTAGCGATTGCTTACTTGATTTCCAAGTTCGGTTCTCCATCTTCATCCGAAGAATGTTTACGTATTCTAATTGGCTTCCTGGCTTTTTTAAATTTTATCTCAACTTTCTGTGGTTCAGAATCCATAACATCATTATCATTACTATTTTCAGACATTTTATGTATAAAATTTGTGAAATTCGGAAAACCAATTCAGAAACGTAAATATAAACATCGATTTGACACAAATAGTGAAACGTCAAAATTGATCGAAATAAAATGGCCGAATTTAAATGTACATTCTACATGATACCGCCTTACTAGGACTTTTCCAATTAATAAAAAACAAATTTAATTTTGATTTTCGTTTTATTTTCTTAAAAAATATTATCTTAAAACATAAATACATAATTCTAAACCTAAACCTAAACCTAATAATAATTATCCTAATTATGCTACAGGACATTGATTTTGATCATATCCAATTGAAAAGCCCCGATTTGCTATATCTTGATTCTCGTTTCCGTCTTGTACCACACTCAATACAAAAGGTCGCACCGCACTTGTTGTATCGACCAGACCCAAGCCACAAAACCGATCGGATGGCATTTGTGCACCATCTTGAACAGGGCTTGGTATCACAATATAATCTGTGTTACACGATTGACTTTGTACTATGTCAGTGGCCAGTAAGGCAGGGTCGACGGCTCCCACATCGCCGGTTACTGTAAACGAATATTGATCACCTCCCGTTTGGCTGTACGATATACTACATCTATTGGCGGCAGGTCTTATGCAAATACCATAACGCATGTTTCCCAGTTGACGCGAACCATCGACCCCGATTGAGTTTGGTTGTGTGTTGGGGCCCGATCGATAATTGAAACTTGTGATCGTACCAGAACTATCGGTGTAGTACTGTAAACAGCCGGGTGGTGCTTTATACTGTGCATCACACGGAATTTGTGTAATCTGCATATGCCAATGTCTATTGAACGTAACCGATCCAGTTGATTCGACAGACAGCACAATACTTGCCGCCCCATTAAAATCAACATAAATATGTGATCCAGTATTTTCACCACAAATCCTTGGAACACGTGACGAACCTCCCGTAACCGTAAAAAAATCTGTTTGACATACTCCATCTCCGGTCGGTTGGGCGAGTGAAAAATCGAGAAAATCGACTCGCAATTGACATACATCAGTGCTGTACGGACTTACGCTAATGGCACAACGAGCACCACCCGAATCCGATCCAGGAAATCCATTATTATACCAATACGTATTATTGTTTGACGTTGTGGCACCACATGATCGTTGATCTAGATTATGAATTAAAATTTGTTTAGATTACGTGATCGTGTAATTTACTATTTATTTATATAGAACACATACAAACACAACATACGGCTTGATTCGTCACTGTACTACAGGATCCCGTATTTATACCATTATTATCTGCACATTCCCCTTTAATCATACAAGTGCCTTGGAGGGTATTTCCGCCCGTACAGACCGTATTTTGAAATCGGCCAATTGTGTAGAACGGGAAAACTAAAACGGAAAAGTTTCAAATATTTTATTAGTGCACACATTTTATTTTGTAAATAAAAAAATTTTGTTCGTTACATTTTCCCGTTCTGTGATTTTGTAAACCCGTTGTAATCTCACTACTATAACCGAACACTTTGATCGTAAAACACATATTTATAATCACAAATATTTTAAATTTAAACATTTTACTTAAAAAAAAAACAAGAAAACTAAATAAAAACAATTCTTGCTAAAACGTACTCGACTAGAGATACGCGCACAGTACCAACTGTTCCGATCGACGGTTTGAAATGCAACTAAAAATGAACGATCTCTAAAATAAGGTCGATATTGAAAAGAAATTTCTTCGTCAGCCTCTTGATGATGCTATTCGCTGTGTGGCGATGAAAAATATTTACCGATATGTAAATAAATAAAAAAAAAAAAAAAAAAAATTGTTGTATAAATCTTAAGTTCTTGGTCTGAGGTGTTAATTTGTTTTCATTTCTTTGTATAATTTTTAATTTTCTTATATATGCTTCACATGTAGGTAGAAGAAGTAAGAAGCGCACTGCGATAATCTCATCATAAATCATATCACATCGATTATGGAATTCTTGTACGATTTATTGAATGAAATTTTTTGTTTGTAGTAACAAATTAAAATGCGCCAAAAATGTTGACCACCCGAAATTTTGTGTAACTTTATAAAACCAGTAACGGTCCTCTAAAATAATGTCTAGCCAGCCGCCATCCGAAATCCGATAATGAAATTGAAAGTAAAATAAATCCATACAAAAATTTATTTATCGTGCGGCCATTTTGTCGTTTTATTTATTATCCGTTTATGTAATGAGAAACGACGATTATGTTAAAGAGCACAATAGAAAAACCGTTACAAAATATGAATGTTAATTAATACAATATTGTTTATAATTTTATTTCGAAAATAAAATAGAAATAAATAAATAATTTAATTAGAGTACATGACTACATGAGAATTCATTTAAATTTAAATATTGAGAGTAGATTCGTGTTCGCTTAATCTGTTTGCGCGCTTACACATGGTAATTTAATTAGAAGAGAAGACGAATTGAAAATTTCACTGTGGCCTAAATTTGTGTGGAATTCTTCACATTTATTAGATACGAGTATATTGAAAATGAAAATAGGTCATTAAATACATTTTTAGCTTACTCTTGTTATTGTTAAAAAATTTTTGGTTGATCGTCATTGGCAACACTTTCATTTTAAGAATATCGCGCATTTATTGTAGGCAAGATTAAGATTTGTAGATATGTTGTTTTTTAATGTTTATAATAACTAACATTAGTATTTCAATCAAAGCGTAATTTTGATTTCTATATCTTTTCTAACCCTCCTGCTCGAGGTGTTCCGTTCATGTATCTTCCTTATTATTTACAAGAAGTCTCGCGATTTATACCATTAAAAAGTTATGTAATAGAATCTCACTCCCAATTTACCCATAGACTCAAACGAAAAGTATGGTCACATGAGAGAGGAAATATATTCAATTACTCGTGTGAAGTTCGTTTAGTTTTCATCAATTTTTATAATACACACCTTGCCACTAATGATCATTACGTTCAGTTTCAGTTATAAAACTGTTAACTTCTTCTATCAGTCTGTTTGGAGAAACCACCAAATTCTGAATGTCTGAACGTCTAGGTAACCGTTGCACATTTTCATTGCTAATTTCAGCAATTTCGTCGGTTTAGCCTCCAGCTCCAGTTGATATTCAGACATCTTTGTTTTAAACTTCATTGGTTCTATTCTCGAGTTTAGTGATAAATTTTACGATTTTTATTTTATTCATTACGACATCTAGTCGACTTATCATCTAGTTCCATTCGTTGATCTTTGGGTACATGTGCGTTTACTGGTGCTCCAAATTGAAGCAAGGGCTTTCGTTTTTGCTTGTTTCTTAAACGATTTAGTATCTGGTTAGCCTTGGACGCTGCTTCACCTCAATCCTTCTTATATACTCTTGATCATTTTAACATACATCTGGCGATGTCAATCAGGGTCCAGTTTTTACGTTCGGGATACCATTTTATTGTGGAGATTTCGAGACATTTAACTATGTCTTAATCCCTTCATTAGCAAAATTTTGCGTAACCCAGCATCCATGTGTACTCATCGCTCCTATCTGATCTTATCGCCTTTGGTATTTTATCGCTTTGAGTTTGCATTAACTTAATGAACTCGATCATTTTTCTTACCGTATCGAATTTTTCTTTCAATTAGTATTTGGCTAACGATTCCGGTCGTTATGAAATTTGTTAAAAGTATCTCGTTCGTTACACATATGCACAGAAGCTCCGGAGTCTATGCAGTTATGCACCATTCATTCGCGTTAAACAATTTTCGCTTTTCACCCATTGTTGAGTAAAAAAAAAATTTTGTTGTAGTCTGCATTCAGTTGATCTGCAGTGCAGAATAAAATAAATAAAAAGGGTGATCAAGAAAATAATAAAATAAAATTGTTGTTTTCTAAATAATTGTCGCCGAAGAGTAATCAGGAACATTCCGAAAAATATTTGAATTTGTTGTCCACTGATAAAGTGTAGACCCGTCGAGCAACCAAGGTACCGTCATACCGACGAAAAAAACGGCGTTTCGCAGTTTTTTTAGGTTAGGAAAAAAATGAATGTAATTTTCACTTTATTTTAGTTTTTTCAGTACGATAAAAAAAGCTGCGCTCATTTGTATATGAGTCTTTTAGTACAACTGCGTTCCCACCTAAATAATGCTATAACTAACATAAACTTGCTGAGAAGTCGAATACTGTCACCTTAGCTGCTGAGTTGTTTTCTTTCCTTTAATTTCCTTCACTATACCTACCGACTTTCCTTCACGAGTTCCATCCCCAATGAAGTGAGTAACCATTTTCACTTGATCCTAATTTAATTTAAGATTTCCCCTGAATCTTTCTGTTAAACCGTTAAGTGGGCTTCCGATAGTTCGTTATTTAGGTTAAATTTCTTAGTGAGTTTATTCTCTTGCTTATGTTCTGCCTGAAGAACGTGTCTCTCGGCTGCATTACTAATTATTGAGCGTTTTGCATCTTTGTTGTGCTCCGTTTTTATCAAATCGCAGGAACTCTTCACTTGATAGTTATGTCTCGACGCCCTGTAGAGATGATAGATTTTTTTTAGTGTAATGTTGCGGCCAAAACATAGTTATGCGGTGTTTTCCATATTGTCGACTGAAGATTTGAATTCTACATTCAACTGATAATCTTGAAGACGTAGGCTCCAGTCCGGACATATTGTGTGATTTATTTGAAGAACGTTTCAAAACTGACCCATTTTCCCTCGACCTCACCATTCTGTTGCGGCCAAATTTGGTTCGGCAAAACTCTTCAAATTCTGAACTGTGTTCTCCAATTTCAGAATATTGACCGCTACAGACTCTTTTACTGCTAAAACAAAAAACTCTGCTTCTTTGCGAATGTGTACTTAAAAAACTGTCGTACAATAACATTTGTCATCGGAGATCTTACTTCCTTTAATTTCTGGAAAGCTTTATCGCGAGTTTCTTGTCAAATCTTCCATAAATCGATCAACTCACTAGACTCAGTAAATCACATAGTCCATCCTTATTCTTTGCCTTGCCCAAATTTTTCGTCGTGTTCTCGTTCTTTTGTCAATGTAGATCGTCCATCGTATTTCCACAGCCATTTGTTGTAAACACATGCTCTTAAGCGAAAATCTTTATTATCTTTGAGCATACAGAGGCAAAACTCACTGGCTGTGTTCAAATACTAACGTTTTTGACTTAGAGAACCCACAAACATACATATTGACATTTCTCAGAAATGGTCAATTTGGACTCTTCTTTACTTAAGATGATCATTTTGTATAAGAAACTAAAAATATCAAATCCTTTGGTAACTTTCATTAAAATCAATGTTTCTTTAGCTTTTAGGGAATGGCAACTCCTTCGGCTTTTCTAGATGTCCGTGCCCGAACTCATAATATTCGATCACACCTCATAAATTTCGGTCACTCATTTCTTTGACGGTTTCATAATAAAGCGCAACTGTCTTATTTGCTAAATGAGTTCCGGCAGGATTTCTACAAAAAAATCTGTAAACCTTTTAGATCATTTATTTTCTACTGGTCGTAGATCTAGCGGAAAAAAATTGAAGTAGACTGCTGTTATGAAAATTTGACATTCGCGATTTATAAGAACGCTTATACCACGTTTACATTATACGTACCTAATAAGTATGTAATTTTTTGCTATTTAATTATTTTTCCGCTGCAGTTCACACTAGTGTTGCGATTTGTAGTGTGAATGCATCCTATAAAAGTTTGTTGTTTTGACAGATAGGCTTCTGTATTCAATTCAGTTTATGTGTTGTGAATTTTTTCTCAAACTCTATTAGATTTGTCGGCAAATTATTTGATTAACACCCGAAATTGCAGTTAGAAACAAAAAAACGTAATAAATTGTTGTTTTGACAATAAATATACGAATGACATTAACATATAGTTATTAGTTAGGGTTCACATTACAACGTAATATACTAATACTTTTTTGATACATATGTACTTTACCGAAATATCAAAAAAGTATGTGATAAAATATTTAAATATTTAAATTTGAGTTCACATGACGATACTTTTTTGCTACATACTTTTATTCTACTAATGTAAACGTGGTATTAGTGTAAAATCGAGAAAATGAGTGGTAAACATTTTAATATTTATAAATGAAAAATATAAAGTTTTGTATAAATTAAAATTTGTCGTATTTATAATATTGTAACCTCTTCATAACACAAAAAATTGTTAGTTATACTTATGTTTTACTTAAGAAAAAACCATCAATTACATAAAGATTTTTGTGAACAAATGTATTCTGAAGAGGTTATGTTATTGTTTTTAATTTTTATTGTTTAGCGAATTATCTTAATGTATATTGATTTAAATTATAGATTTTGGAAAAATTATTAAAATTAGAAAGGCAATACAACACTATGGAGTACCGCAATGCAATAATTATGCAACAGATTATATTTCCATGCATCGACTTCCAAACAATGTAAAAAAATGTTCGAAAGAGTTAGCAAAATGGGCATCAGTATTGAGAATGGGCAAAAAGTTTCCAAACCATTTTGTAATATGCAGTGAATGCAGTTTCGAATTAAAGTATGACAGATCCAGCTTCTTCGCTACTTTGAAAGGATTTAAAGTAATTACATCAAAACCATTGAGTTAATGAATTCGAACGTTTATTTTCCATTCATTAAACAATCAATTTTTGAAGAATCTATACGTCACTATTTTCCAATAAGAACAAGCCTTTTACTTTTTCGCGGATCATTTGCACTTTGTTGTAAGGGTTTTCGTGGTCTAAGATGGAATATACAGACTGCCGCATTTCTTGTGCATTTCTTATATGGAATCTATCAGAAAAATTAAAATAAATTCTTTGTCAATAATACATTATCAGTATTTGTTTCTTTCTTCAAATCATTGCAGTATTTTACCTCGCTGTTTTACAATATTAAAAATTTGATTATTGAATTCTAAAATTCAACGGCAATCAAATTATATCAGAAACAGAACACGTTCTTCACATTTTCAACTGTCAAAAATATCGTAAATCACCAATACCCCTATTATGGTTCTCACCTCACCGAGAAATACTATGCAAATGTGAGTAGATTTGTATAAAATTTCGGTGAGGTGAGAACCATAATAGGGCTACAAGTTTCGTTTTTCAAGGCGGCCGCATGCTAAAAGACTTCAGGTTTTTCGACACGCAGTCTACACTAAAAAGATAACATTTTTCCATCTCTCTTGTGTTATAATCTAAAAAAGTTACCAAACAAAAATAATTCAACAACAAAAACATTTAGTAACTTTTTAGAATATAACACAATGGAAAAATTTTATCTTTTTAGTGTAGACTGCGTGTCGAAAAACCTGAAGTCTTTTGTCATGCGGCTGCCTTCAGAATACGAGTTGCAGGAGAATTTATTTTAAAATTTGAAAAAGTAACATGCGACAACACTTATTATACCAGTTAAATTATTTTTCGTTCAGTATTAATTTTCGACCTCTTTTTTATTTCCCCTATTTGGTTGTCATAACGATATTGACATTTTGTTCAATCAGTTTATAAACAAAACCACGAGGACTGAATCCTCAAAATATCGAGAGTAAAAAATGGGAAAAGTAAATAAATTACGGCAAAAAGTTAAAAATGCCGGAATTAAAAAGCCAGCAAAACCCATAAAAGCGCCAGAAGAAAGTGAACCATCGTCGGATGATCAATCAATTAGTGATAGTGAAGATGATAATTATCAAAATGTAAGAAATAAGCCGCTCATAAAATTTGGTACACGAAACAACAACAAAAATAAAACTCTGGCCAATGCGACTGATGACAAAAAGATTGCCCTTGTTAATCGTAGGCCGATCAATAAAAAGGAAAAACTCAAAACGAAACATAATATGTTGCTGGAAAAGATTAAGAAAATGGATCAAGAGAAGAAGAAATTACTCGAGAAAGTAAAGCGGGAGAAGACTGTGATAACGGGTGATATGAATCCGCTGAAAGATGCATTACCATCGCTAGACTCTTTGCTGAAGTTAAAACCGAATCGGGATGCTATAAAAACTGGCATTGGCACTGTAAATGAAACTAAACAACCGCTAATCGCATTACGTGCGGGCGATGATGGCGGTGTTAAGAAAGTCTCGAAAAAAGTGAAGAAAGAAATGAAACGACATAAAATTAAGAAGCTGGCCAAGGAGTACAAACAGAAATTTCATCATTTTCAACAGGTTTTGAAACATGATGATTTTAAGCAGAATCCACGTGAAGCGGTTGCGGCACATATTCGTCTCACCATGCAGAATACATAATTTTAGGGAAGGTTGTAAATTTTTATTTATGGTTTTGTGGAAATTATAATCAAATAAATATATTTTTTAAATGGTAAATATTGGGGTGTAATTTTTATGTAGGCTGTTTCATTTTGAAGTAAAACTTACACGTAGGCTGCTTCATGTATAATTGTTCGCTTTAAAACGGGCGTTTTATCAAATTTACGTTGGTACACATTTTTTTAAAGTTTATGGTAAGCTTTTTTCGATTTTGACAGTTCACATTAAATCGTGGCGTTCTTATCTATTAAAGTTTGTTTATAAAATGCAACGTCGATACTCGATCTGATTAAATCGGGAATAATTTAGATATTGAGTGTACCAGCTTTCAACAGAAAAATTTTGTTTTTTTATTACAGTTTATTATAAGCTTATTTTACAAATAATTCATCGTCAGATTGGCCGAGCGGTCTAAGGCGCCAGATTTAAGCTCTGGTTCCCAATTGGGAGCGTGGGTTCGAACCCCACATCTGACATATTTTTTCAAAACTTTTATTACTGGTGGAATAGTTTTTTTAAATGCCAATCGAGTAATGCCATTCGGTGATCAAAAATGAATGGTTAATCAACTGTAATGGTCATCCGATGCCAATATGGGATGGGATATACTCGTTTGGTAAGTTTAGGAGAAATCAAGGACAATAAAATAAAAAGAAAACGAATTTCATTGAAAATGACCTCGAGTCATGCTCGAGGAGTATCGGAACAACGAGATCACATCTAGATTGAAATTGGCAAGCATGCTGACTGGGTAAGCAATATTTTGTAGTAATAGTTTGTTTAGCATCCGAATTATCTATTCATTACATTTGACGAAATCCTTCTAGAGTTAGGAAAGGCATACTTACCTACTGTCGACATCCTGGACACCTTTCGAGATATGACCTCTTGAGTAGGCGACATTAAGGTAATAGTGAACACACTTGGATTGGTCTGCATCCAAATCAATTTGAAATAATTTTCTTAGACGTGCAGCAAATTATACTCAAAACCAACATGAAATTAGGATGGCAATCAAGTGCGCGACGAAATGTATCCAGGACCAGGACATTAGATAAATGAGACTGAAGCGATAACTGACTCTTAAGGTTAATTAAATTACCTACTTTAAATGATGTAAGCCCCTACTACTTATTCCACACTCCAGTTGAAAAATTTCTTACTTTTAGCAAAAGTATCGATGTATCGCACTAAAGTATTAATGGAATCGACAAAGTATTAGAGAGGCAAACAACTCAATATATCAGCATTCAACAGAAACTAGCTTCGCTGAGGGGAGAATGGTTGGCGTTGATGGAGTAGTATTTAATAGTTAAAATCAGCATATATTTAGACTTCTGGAGAATGCCTTTACCGGATGTGTACATCAGTAAGCAGTTTACGAATATTTAGAAATGTAATTTAAATCAAAGGACCAACATTCCTTAATCGGAATTTAAACGAGTACTAGAACCACAAATAACCCAAATCGGCAAACACTTCTTGAAATATCGAAAATATTGGTTATAATACCCTGAAACGAATTGAAAACTGGAACATAAGAACTATAACGAAAACTTCAAGGTTAATAGGTTTAAGTTGATGAGGAAATGAGGCGTTATAGCATCGTAATACTATACTTAGGCCCTTAGTGAAGTTAGATTGAAAAATAGTAGGGATCTAACAATAAACATGAGCAGTTATCTGATGTTCTCTGCTAGAACTGAACATGGCGTAGAAATACTGTTGGGATATAATTAGTTCGGAGAGAGTACAATTAGAATAAAACACGATTGTACACGTTACAAAATAAAGATTATATATTTAGGTTAAGCATAAACTTCATGACAATAATAAAAGCACAGCGCAGATATATATACATAACATATCTATCTCTTTTACACGGATATATAAAATGTTCTCACTCCAACACTCCCACTAGAACATATATTCAATTCAGTAAACCAAGTCCACTACAGCAGGATTTATGTTTGTCCTTACTTAATCCTTTGGTTAATATATCTGCAACCATCTGGTCCGTTGAGATTGATGCAATATTTATTTTCTGATCTTCAACACATTTTCGTACCTAATGATGTCTAATGTCTATGTGCTTAGTCCGTGCATGATAACCATTAGTTGCAGCAAGATCGAGGGCACTCTTATTGTTACATAGAATCTTCACCGATTTCGGTTTACCAAATTGAAATTCATTTTCAAAATTTTTAAGCCACATAGCTTCTTGTGTTGCAGCAGAGAGGGCCATGTATTCGGCTTCGGTTGTGGATAGGGGTACAGTTGGTTGTTTTTTACTATTCGATGAAAGTGGGCTACCTTGCATCATGAATACGTAACCAGTAGCTGACCGCCTTTCATCAATGTCACCAGCCCAATCAGCATCACAATATCCCATGAGATCTGAATTTCCATATTTTGAGAATTCAAGTTTCATGCTGGACGTTCCCTTCAAATATCGCAGAATTCTCTTAACAGCATTCCAATGTTGTCTGCCAGGATTATTGTTAAAACGGCTCACTATACTAACTGCATACGCAATATCAGGTCTGGTACCTTGAGCAGCATACAAAATACTCCCAACAGCTTGTTGATAATGGCACACACTCCATTTCATTGATTTCACTTTTGTTTTTCGGACATATTTCTTTCGACAGTTTCAAATTTACATCACAAGGAGTAGATACAGGATTACAATTGAACATGTTGAATCTGATTAAAACTTCATTAATGTATTTTTCTTGATCTATCCAAATTTTATGCTTTTCACGATCACGTGGGATATTTATTCCTAAACAGGATTTAGCTTCACCGAAATCTTTCATCTTGAAATGATTATTAAGTTCCATTTTAACTTTATCTTTAATTTCGGCACAGTTACTAAATAGCAGCAAATCATCCACATAAACTGCTAAAAAGTATCATTTTTGATTTTTCTATGTTATAATAAATACATGGATCTACTTTTGATCGTTTAAGCCCGATATTGGTTAAAACTTTGTCCAATTTAATATTCCATACTCTGCTGGCTTGCTTCAATCCGTAAAGAGCCTTTTTTAATTTACAAACTTTTGTGCCATTACCATAGCCAACGGGTTGCAACATGTAAATATCTTCATTTAAATCTCCTTGTAAAAATGCAGTGACTGCATCCATGTGACCAATGTCAAGATCGAATTTAGAAGCCAATGCCATTAGATAACGTATGGATGTGTATCGAACCACTGGTGAATATGTTTCACTGTAATCTATCCCCTTTGTTTGAGCACATCCTTTGATTACAAGCCGTGCTTTGTAACGTAGTTTACCAGAAGCGTCAATTTTGGTTTAAAAAACCCACTTGCAATCAATTGCTTTTCGATCTGAAGGTAGATTCACTAATGTTCATGTTTCATTTTCGATTAGAGAGTCATATTCACTTTTCATGGCTTCCCTCCAGAATTTTTCGTCTGATCGACTTAATGCTTCTTGTACGGCCAAAGGATCAGATAATTCACTTGTATTTGCCTTAATAACAAAATTATCAAATTTCTTTGGTAACTCAGTTTTTCTTGATGAATGTCGTTGTTTTGAATTCTTTACGACAGCTTGGACATTTATATTCTGTTCTTCTTCATCTGAAAAACCATAGAAATCACTTTCAGCTTGAGACAGTTCACAACAATCATCTTTATTGATAATCTGACTCAGATTCTCATTCAAACAAATCTGAGAATTGTCATCTTTAAGTTCATTAACTCCCACTTGCACCGTATTTTCTTCAGGTCTTATAAAGAATTCCATTTCTGATTATTTTTTAGCATCGAGATCAGCTTCATCGTTACATCCATTGAGAGTTAAAATGTCATTATCAGTCTCAATAAAAACAACATTTCGGCTAAGAATTATTTTTTGTGTTTCAGGCACATATAACCGGTATCCTTTTGTTCCAGAAGGATAACCAATAAAAATACATTCTGTTGATTTGGCATCCCATTTCTTACGTTTTTGACTGGGTACATGAGCCATAGCTTTGCAACCAAAAATTCTTAGAAATTTCATATCTGGTTTTTTATTAGACCAAACTTCTTCAGGAACTAATTTATCGGATAATGCCTTAATTGGTGATCTATTCATGATAAACAGAGCTGTTGAAACCGCTTCAGCACAAAACTGTTTCTGTAACTTTGCATCAAACAACAAACAACGAGCTCTTTCCACAATATATCTGTTTTGTCGTTCAGCTACGCCATTTTGTTCAGGAGTATATGGCACGGTTATTTGATGTTGAATACCAGATTCACGCAGTAATTTATCAAGTGGTTGATATTTAGTGCCACCGTCGGTTCGTAGAATTTGTATTCGTTGTCCTGTTTCGCTTTCAACGGCATTCTTAAAATAGAAAAATGATTCTTTTACATACTTCATTCTTTGATTTTAAAAAGTAAACAAAAGTTTTTCTGGTATAATCATCGATCATTGTTACAAATATTATCTGGAACCACTTAGAGAATCTATCTCCATCGGGCCACAAACATCGGAGTGTACAATTTGTAGCACTTTTGTTGCACGAGTTCCAGTATTTTTAAAAGTTGGTTTAGCTTGTTTACCCTTTAAACATACTACACATGGCTTTTTAGTATAAACAGATAGTTGTTTATCACAGAATGGAAGGGAAATGGTCTGCGATTGTCTCATGGAATCATACATA
The DNA here is from genome assembly GCA_958295665.1 of Tipula vernalis. Lineage (NCBI taxonomy): Eukaryota > Metazoa > Arthropoda > Insecta > Diptera > Tipulidae > Tipula > Tipula vernalis. The sequence goes on from OY282560.1 coordinate 20,178,521, forward strand.
TTATCCTCTAGTTTAGCAGTCGCGACCAACACACTGTCTTCATTATAAATTTTACAACCGTCTACATCAAACACTACTCTTTTGCCATTAGAACACATCTGGCTCACAGAAAGTAAATTCGTCGATAAATTTGGAACTTGTAGAACGTTTTTAACATAAACAGGTTCCACATCATTAGTGTTTTCCGAAAATATATTAAATTGTACATCACCTACAGCGGCTATCTGAATACGATCATTATTCGCTATAATAATTTCACTATTGGAGGAACTTTGATGTTCTGCATCCATTCACCATGTACTGTCATGTGTGATGAGGCACCGGAATCAATGTACCATTCATCTGCTTCAACTATTGATCCAGATTTTAGACTAGCAAAAAGTGAGGTTAAATTTTTCTTGTTTTGGCTAGATGACGATTTATTATACTGATGGTTCGATTCATGTTGAGTTTTATCATCCTTCTTGTTGGGACAGTTTTTGGATATATGTATGTCTAAAATTATTACAACCGTAACATCTCGGACTCTTTGAGGTATTGTTTCGGTTTTTTGAATTCGTATTTTTATTGAATTTTCCATATAAAGCGGCGTCATTAGAATTCTTTTTTTCCAACTTTCACATCTTGCAGCAATTGGGTTTTGATCGAATCACCAGTAATAGAGATACCAGAGCTTTCAAGCCCCATTATCATCGGTCTATACTCGTCCGACAATCCTGCCAATAAAATGTGCCAATCCATTCATCGGAAACCTCAAATCCAAAATTTTGCTAACATATTGATCTATTGTATCACATTTTTCCAATTTTGTTGTAATTAAATCACGTAGAAGACCAACCTTGCGTGTTAATCCAGAACCTTCGAAAGTTTGTTTAAGTTTATCCCAAACTTCTTTTGCATTTTTTGCTTCAGTAATATGAACATAGTTCACCGGGTAAATAATTTTTGATTTTGCTAAAATATCTTTTTGTACTTTAGTATCATCTACTTTCAGGACGTACTGCCATAGGTCCTCATGTTCCAAGTACGTTTTGACTGCGAATTACCACGTGTTATAATTTTCTCTGCCTTTCAATTTTTCTATTGAAGGAATATAATTGTTTGCCATGGTTTAAAAAAATATCTGCTTAACTAATTATATATTAAAACGTGTTTCTCTGAGAGAATACAATTAGAATAAAACACGACTGTACACGTTACAAAATCAAAGATTAGCTATATACATATTTAGGTTAAGCATAAACTTCATGACAATAATAAAAGCACAGCGCAGATATGTATACATAACATATCTATCTCTTTTACACGGATATAAAAAATGTTCTCACTCCAACAAATACCGTAACAGCAACAGTAAACAAATCGTTGGGCTTTCTACAGAGAGAATTTTTGCAGGTTTTGTGTATGGTTATATACTTTCTGATTTATTTTATACACTTTACTAATACTACACCTTAGGGTACTTTTTTATGTATTAAGTGTTTGTACTTTATGTCTCGTCGACATTTTTTGTTGGTTTTGATGTCAGAAATTACTAAGTTCCCGCTGCCCGCATACAAATATTCACAAACATAAGGAAATTGTTTATAGCAATGGAATCTGTAAAAAAATTAAGTGACATTGACAATATGACACTACTAGTGACTACCAGTGGCACTATTCTGGTTTTCCCGGGGAATTGCGAATTGGGAATGGATTTATTGTGAGTTTTTAGTGTATTTTGGTTTTCTTTTTTCCAAAGCATACTGAGCGATTTATATTTTGTTCATGTTTTCGGAAAAAATAATCCCCAACCAAATTTTTAGGGAAAAATAAATAACAAAATTGCTATGAAATCGAACTATTTTGCCCCAACATTTAGTGCTTTGGAAAAAAGAAAACCAAAATATACTAAAAACTCACAATAAATCCATTCCCAATTCGCAATTCCCCGGGAATACCAGAATAATGCTGCTCAGCCGGAGAAAGATTAACATCCATAGATTAAGAAACAATGACACAAGAGATACTTCAAGTCAAACCAAATTTATACCAAATAATTAAAATCCAAAAGCACTATTAGCACTGCCAAAATGGAAAGAAAACCATAGCAATCTCAAATAAAGGGGACATAAGGGAAAGCAATGAACTGATGAGGCATGTCCCATGCATTAGCAATGACTGATCTTGAAAGAATTTCATTAACAATTGGCTTTACACCGGAAGAAGCTGCGATCAACACATTCCGCTGTTCATCGAACAATCTAGCGAATGAAACTGACCATTTTACCTAGTCTTCGTGAATTTTGAACTCGCGTTCGACTCGGCCAACAGAAGCTTAGAAAATAATTGAACTCATCAAAGAATTGAATCTTCAATGGTGACTAATAAGACGGCTCAATGATCTGGATTACAAAGACGACGTGTCTATTAACAAATTGAAACATTCCGACTTGTAGTAGAATTCACAGAAGTTTATCTCAAAATGAATATGTGTAAGAAAGACAACGAACGTGCAACTGCAACATCAATCAAGAAATCAAAGAAGATATTGATAAATTCTTATGCTTTTTATTAAAATCGAAAATGAAGCATTTTCCGATTTCACTGAATCCAATGTGAAATTGGAAAACGCTTATAAGGGAAGCGGTCGAAACGATTTCGGTGAAAATCCCCCCAAGAATTGAGTCGTAGTTTACAAACATTCAGCTGCAATGAATGGTAGCAAGAATAAAAGAAAAAAAAAATACAAAGGGCTGAAATCTCATGAGGCCTCATGATCAATGACCATCAAAGAAGAGACAGTACGCTTCCTTGGGGACATCCCTTTGTCACCCTGATGGTTACTGACTCACCACCTAATCTGGCTGTAATCTCGCGATGTTTCAGCATGGAAGCGGATTATTAACAAGGATCTCACTTCTTATTTGATGATCCATGAAAAGTCTTGGATAAGCCTCGGGCTGGGTGTCCGGACGACCCCCTCCCTTTGATATAAAGATGTCATTTACTTTCCTCCATAGTTTCGGAATATAGTTAAAAACAACTTGTCCGAATCATCTGGATCAAGCTCGGGAGTATTTCCTCAATACCTTTTTGAAGTAAAGCTGGAAAGATACCATCCCCTCCAGCGGATTTGAAAGGTTTGAAAGAGCCAATAGCCCAACTCACATTGCTGGGTGTGAAAATTTTCCCATAGGGAGACTCCAGATCCTACTGTGAGGTGCATAGGCTACCTCACTTGAAGGGTCATGCGGGTCGTCTTAAGCTCGTACCACTATTGAATCTGGAAGGTGGGTATCTAGAAGAATCTGTAATGTTTCCTTCCAGCTTTTAGTGAACCTCCCATTTTGTTTCTGAAGAAGTCCTAAACTATTTGAGTGATCCTTGGAAAGGACTTTCTGGAAACGAGCTGCAGAAGGCAATTCATTGATTTCTTCACACAAGTTTCTCCAGGTAGCCCTTTTGGATCTTTTTAATTCGAGATTATATTCCGTTAAGGCTCTTTTATGTTTGCCCCCATTTTTTCGGTGCGTTTAGCCTTGTTAAATAACCTTCTCGAATTTTTCCTCAGCTTACCCAGTGCCCCGTTCCACCAAGAGACCATCTTAGTGAACTCTCTTCGCATACCCGGGCAGCTGTTCTCGTTAGCCAAGTGTATAGAACTAAGCAGCTGGTTGAACAAAATTCCAAGCCCTATGGAGACTCATGTTCCCCATAAACGAGGGCATTTCTGATTCATATAAAACTCTATAAGAGTCCCAGTCGGTCAGTTTTGGAATCCTAATCTCCTGCCGCTGCATGGATCCGGCCACCAAATCGACACATGCCAGTTTTTAGCAAAATTGCTAAACAGCGAACTAGCAAGCATCAAAGTACATTATTAGTAATGAGTAACTCAAAAAGGTTCTATCATACCATCGTACAATCACACCATCATACCATTTTACCATCAAACAATCATACCATCACACCATATACCATCATACAACTACACCATTACAATATCATTCCATCATTCCTTGATCATTCCATCATTCCATCATACCATCATAACACAATAACAACATAATAACATCATATTATCATAACATGACAACATCATAACATCGTAACATCATAACTTTGTAATTTCATAACATCATAACATCATACCATGGTACCATGATATCATCATACCATGATACTATCACACAATCACACCATCATACCATAGTACCATAGTACCATAGTACCATCATAACATCATACCAACCTACTATCGTATCATCTTACCATCATACTATAATACTATCATACCATCATACCAACATACGATCATACCATCATACCATCATCCCATCATACCATCATACCACCATAACATCATAACATCACACCATCGTGCCATCATACCAGCATATCTTGAAACCTCCATACTACCATACCATCACGCCATCATGCCACCTTGCTATAAAACCGTCATGCTATCATACCATCATGTTGGTTTAGCGTCTATTGGAGGGGGGGATTAAAGTTGAGTAGATTAATCTAACAGCTCCGTAACCTTCCAGTAGGGTGCGCATCACGTGAGCTGTTCTGGTCTTGTTATTGGGCAGCTGCGTGATGGGTACAATTGTGTAAGGAGTAACCTGTTCACAATTCGCAAGTGTACATACTGCCTCCTCGTGGCAACCACTGGTAACTTAGGCCACTTGGCACATTTTTGGCCATTTGGCACAGGCTAAAGTACGGCGCTAAAGGAGAAAACCTTGACAAAAAACCCTAATCTAAGGTGGAACAGCATATGCCGATGGATGAATGGCTGATAGGTTAATCAGCCCAAAATGTGCGGACTCTGGATACCAGGCACCCGCCAGTTTTATTTAGCCTTCCTGTAGTAAAGCTTGGTGACCTACAGGCGATTTGCAATTCCCAGCAACTCGTAAGTGTAAAATCAAACGGAATACGGGGCAGGAGTAGGAAAATACGGGAGTGGGACAACCCTCTCGAAGTCCTTGGGCTCCATTGCTACCGTCTTTCTAGCGGAACTACATGCTGTAGTAAACATCTTGGAAGGAGCGCAATATGCCCAAATAGTATGTATCACGTACCGGGAGGCAGTATTGTCAGGTTCATTAAGAACCTGAATATTGACTGGACGGGTAATTAAGTAGATAAATAATAATCATACCATCATAGCGTCATCTCAGTTCAACCCTCAAATGGAATCGAACTCCACATTCTCAAACCAACATATGTATATAAAAAATTGGTCAACTGCTCGTTATATCCTAATCTAACCCCAACTCAACTCCAACTCAACTTCAATTTTAACCATCAAGTCAACCCAAAATTCAGTATCCAATTCAATATTCAACCCAGCATATATATAACAAATTGGTAAAGATTTGTATAACCAGGTAGTTTTGGGTCAATTCGTAAGGCAGGTACCCGACCCTCTTGATGGATAGGTTCAAAAAGCTTTTCAATTCTCCGCCTTGACTATAGAAACATATTGGCGAAAAAAATTCCAAATCGGAGAATCATTTCTCGAGATAACATGGGTACAGACGGACATTCAGATATCCAGACGTCCAGACATCCAGACAGACGAACGAACATTTTTTTTTGTTGCTTTTTCGAACTCAGGGTCTGACAAAACGTCGAGAAATGTGATTTTCAATATTTTGGTCTGTTGTGTTTTGTCCGCGTCTGTTTGTACCCACGGTATCTCGAGAACGCATTGTCGGATTTGACTTTTTTTTTCGTAAATCTATTTCGATGGACAAGGCGAAGAATTGAAAGACTTTTGGAAATTTTACGTCAAGAGGATCGAGTACATGCCATGCAAATTGATTCAGAACCAACTAGTTATTTACGCATGGTATTACCATGTGACTTTTAATTCAAGTTTTCTTTTTTTTTCAACCCCAGCATCAGCATATTTTCTAAGTATAACAATCTATGATGAATCTTATCTTGATATCAGACATAAATGCGCTAACGTTCAAGTTACTTCATCAGCAGCAAATATCATATAATTATAATCAATATCAAATACCAAAATATTAACCCCAATCAGTTTAAAATAAACAATATCGCATTAAACTGGTAGATAGGCAGGAAATGCTAATCTATATAAGATATACCAACCCTTTATTTGAAGTCATTGTTATAGTTCAAGTCTTAACGTTAATACGTTGATAAATAAATCGTTTTGAGTTTAAATTTCACCACCCGACTGCAACTATACGTGATTAACCCATAACTATGTATATAGTGGTTTAATGATTGAATTTAACGTTAAGTTGAGGGTTGAGTTGGGCGTTGTATTGAGTGTTGGAGGTTGAGTTGCAGGTTAGATTGAGTTGACTTTAGATTAGTTTAAACGTATGCACATAATTTTTTGGATCGAAGTTCTCAACTAGTAAGGTTAGAGCCCTTATCTTGCCCTATTTTACAATTAAAACTGTTTAAGTTTTTTATTCTTTTGTTTATTTAAATAATTGCATTTAATTATATTCTTAATTCCTAGCCCTTCTCTTTTTTCTCCTTCCCAATCTCTCTGCAGGCTTGAATAATTTTTCTCCCACCGTGTTTTCCATATATTCGGCATGCCACTTTATGCTTGTAAATAAATACGGTTCTGTTAAATCACATCCCGTTGATGATATTACCGCAAATACTGCAATTTGAATTTCTTCATTATCATCGTTGTAAATCATTAATGGCCCGCCTGTATCACCATCACATCCACCATGATGTGGAAATGATTTAACACAGTATTCATTTGCGGCAACTTGATGATATTTTTTGATGCAGACATATTCTGAAATAATCATTGAATCGACACGTTTTAAAAGGGGATTGAGCGCTAACGTTTCATCGTATGCGCCCCAACCAAGTAAAAATGAAGGAAAATTAATGTATTCCGTAACCATTGGCATAGTGGGAAATTTGACTGGCTGGATATAATCACTGTACACAATTGGTTTGCTTAGAAAGACAAAACCAATATCGTGCGATGACAATTTTGACGGATTTGGAGTATATTCTGGATGAACTTTAAATTGCTCCGATACATAATCTTGTTGACCTGGTTCGGTGTTATCGTAAAGTTTATGGGTGCCCAATTTTATAGATGCCCGTGACGTACTATCAAATTTAGAGTGCAAAATTATTAATGAATATTTTGTGTGTGTGTGTGTTATTAGACGAGTACGTATACTTACTTGACGAGACAATGTGCGGCCGTAAGAATATAATGTTTGGTAACGATGGTCCCGCCACAAAAACTTTTTAATCGTGGTAGAAAGGTAAGTTGTAATGTCAAGGCAGCCATGAATGGATAGGAGTGATCAGTAACTTGGTTACCACCAGATGCTTGGTCGCGACATTGTATTTGTTGTTGGCTAATTACCAACAAGATAAGGAAGGTGGTAAATAGAGCACACTTCATCCTTCACTGCAAGCGAAACTCAATAAAGAGAGACGGTGGAACGAGGAATGCAGTTTAATTTCAATTCCAGTGTTTATTAATTTTACGGCATATCGATAGTAACGGTGTTAATGTAAATTGATTAAAACACTTTTTCGTCATGGTATCGAATGAAATTGTGCACGTTAGCTGGTTAAACGCGATGGATGGGTACGTTATTGTGTGTTCGCGACATTGTTAGCTAAATACTATAGTAAGGGTAAAATGGTGGCATCCGTGACAGCGAATTTAATGCAGAGACAATGGAACGAAAAATTGCGCTTAGTTTCAATTTGGTTAATTAATTTTACGATATACTGACAGCAACGGTATTAATGAAAATTGACTTAAATACATTTTCGTCATGTTATATTGGATGTAATTGTGCGCATTGATTTGGCTTGTAAAATGATTAAATATTTTACGGTAAAATGGATGGGAATTATTATCTATGTAAATTGACAAAGACCGAACCGATATAGAAAAGAAATATTTCCGTGCCACTGAAACAAATCTAATGCGGTAATATAATTGATACACTAGTTCGACAAAGTATGTAGTTTTCTTTAGTACACGTCACCGTCTGAACCACCATCGGTTACAAAATCGAAGAAAACTAAATAACTTTTTCAGTAATCGATCAGCTGTAATTCTTCTCAGCTCTCTTCAGCTATATACTCCCTGAAATTTAGCAATCAATTGCAATCGATCGAGTGACTAAGACTCTTATCTTATCTTCTAAAATATTTAGCCAGACGACAGCTCGAGGTAGCAAACCATTTCTGGCTTAACTCAAACAGAGCCAAATTCTTAATCGCTTTAGCAGGAACCCACATGATCGAAACACTGTTCGAAGAAAGAAGATTGATGAAGTTTGTACAATCCCTGACAACTTTAGAAATGGTCAATAGATTATCTCACGGATTAAACACGTATTTGCTACGAATTCAAAGCCTCGATTACAGCATATGTGAGTGCAATTGTTTCTGCTTGAAAAAACAGTGTAACACTTATCAAGATTACCGGATGATCTAAGACCAAGCGGAAGACATTAGACTCCAAATCCTGTACTACTTTCTCTCAAGAAATAAAAGCTCATCCAAGTCCCGCTATTTACGTAATGTTTAATCAAGTTGCAAGATTTTTATGGACTAAATAAGAATATCAACAATGCTCATTCGAGATACCTACCGACTGCAACATTCAGTTTGGTAATGGTCCACCTCTGTGATAAAGTTCGCATCTAGACGGGATATGTAAGTGCTGTTCGACCCTATATAGAGGTATTCGAAGCCACACTATTGATTGAAATCCCCTACGGTTATGATAAGGGGAAAAATGCCGACCCAAGTTAAACCATCCCGAACCAGGCCTTTCAGATACTTAAACTTGTGGATGTCGATGTGCGTAGAGTTGTAATATACTGATGATGAAAATGGAATTTGTATTCATGGGAATTTGATTTCAATTTTCAGCATTATCGAGAAGCTCTGTTCTCGCATTGTATTTTCCCTCTAAATGTAAGGTGGAGGCTCTCATATTATTCGTTCGTTTCGTGTAATGCTGCCCGAATGGCCCCTTTGCCTTTGAATAATGTCATGTTATCAATGGTGGTTGAGCTCCTGCTATACGTAGGATTTTTGTCCACAGAGGTATTATCAATAATGAAGGTGACATTCTGTATAAAAATCAGACCGGATCAGACATAATGATGACTTAACTGTTGTAACAAAGTGCACTCGATCTCCTGTAAAACTGGTACAAATAAGACGGAGTAACCACAAATCAAATTAAGATAACAGTTGTAGATAAAAAATAGATCAAGATTAATAAAATCTCCTAAGGGTAGGGAATCAAATGGTTGTGGCCCAAACCAAAATCAAAGAACAGTGGAAATCGTAAAAGAGAGGAAATGAAGCAGAAACAGCCAAAGGATTTGCGTTGACTAGACAGGCAGCACTGAAAGCATAGCAGTAATTGCATCAGATCAAAAATGATTTACAATGTCGCCCTAATCTAAGCGAACAATATGACTGCTGTCAGGGGCACAAACCTATTTTGTCGATTTACGTTTGATATAGACTAAATAAGATTACTTTTGTGGAGGCCTAAATATAATTGGTAAGACAATGGATGATTCATGCACATTCTGCTATGTGAGGAGAAAAAGATTTCGGGACACTTGCTTGCAACAGCAAATAAGAAGATACCGAGGAAACCCATCCACACTTCAACCACAGGAATTCTGAAATTCTGCAATACAATGGAGATTTAACTAAAAAAATAAAATAAAATGTTCATCCTTCTTGTCTGGATGTCTGTGGCTGTACCCACGGTATCTTAAGAACAACGACTTGTTTGATTTGGATTTTTTTTTCACCAATCTGTTTTTGGGGTCAAGACGGAGAATTAAAAAACTTTTAGAACATGAATGTCAACAGGATCGGGTACCAGCAATATGAATTGCCCAAAACCAACGTCTATTAACACTTGGTGTAGCCAGGTGGTTTTCGAATCAAGTTGATCAATTTTTTATATAAAAATATATGTTGGCGGGGGAGGGGGCGGGGGGTCAATTTGCGTGTTGAGTTGGGGTTGACATCAAGTTATACAGGTTTTCTGAACATGTCGAATTGGGAGTTGAGTTGAGCGTTGAGTTTGGGGTTGAGTTAAGGTCGAGTTGGTGTAAACGTGGGTTTAAGTTGAAGTTGAGTTAGCGTTGAGGATTGGGTTGCAAGCTAGCTTGAGTTGTTTTCTGTTGAGCAGACAAACAGTTTTTCGGTTCGCAGTTGTGTTGGGTGTTGACTTTGATGTTAAGCTGAAGGTTGTGTATAGTTGGTATGAGTTGGAGATTGCGTTAGGATTGAATTGAATTATTTTAAAAGTGCTGTTCTTAGACCGTACTGCTTTAGAGATTGAGTTGTGCGTGAGTTTCGGGTTGAGTTTGGAGTTGAGTCGAGGTTAACTTAGGAGGATTTATTTATTTTTTATTTAATGTATCGCCTACAGTGATCACAATCGGTAATACAAACATGTTAATATGTCTGGTGAAGATGGCTTCGGTTGAGAAAATTATACCCAGGTCGAATATAACCTCTACTTAGTCAACATCCTCATTATACAGACGATAGCTGTGTTTTTTTATTCGCTCCGGATAGCTGCTATCGAGAGCCGTCATATAAAAAGTGGCTCCCGATAGCGCTCCGTATAAATAGGTGGAGCCAAATATTTTTTATATGAAGTTTTTGCTAAACAATTGAATTACAAATGATAGTTTGATGTTAAATAAGTTTAGTTTACCAATAAATAGCGCGCCAAATTTAAATTTATGTCGATTTCGATTGATTTTTTCCCCTCATTCGAGTACACTAAATGGTATACCCTATTTTTTAACGTCAATCGAATGAAAATATCTTATTGCACTAGTGTTTAATTGTGTGTGTGTTTGATCGAAAAATATCAATAATAATAAAAATAAATGGAGAAACTAAATGTAAATTTAGAAGATTACAATTTGGTGTTTGATATCGAGGGATGTGTTTTAATGAGTGGGGCTTAGCGGTGTTGGAATAATTTAACGGCTTAATTCAAAATGCCACCATTCAAATCACAAAAGTCATGAATAATAGCCGCCTAAAATCAAAATGTTATCACGACAAATCAAAATGTCATTACGACAAAATATAATTGTCATATTCGTTGGTGTGTGTAAAAAGAGGGGTTACTCGACCAAAAAAGCTAGAGTAGCAAAAATTCCACTAGTGCAAAACTAGTACAAAACAATTTTACCCTCAATGCATCTTTTTTTTTCAATGGGACGGTTTGACAGCCAATAGAGTACTATTTTTACCCTTCGAGTGAAAAATTTTCTACAATCTAATTCGACATTAGGCGTAGAAAAATGACGGCTCTCGATAGCAGCTATCGGGAGCGAATAAAAAAACACAGCTGATATTGATGGAACAGAGGTGACCGGATATGATAAAATGAAAGCGTCTTAAACTTACTAACGTTAAGACCCAGTCTATTACTAATCGACCAACTACAAAATCTGTTCAAATCATCTTGCAGCTTCACGCAATCGGACAAGCTATTGACCCAGGGCAAAATTTTCATATCATCGACGAACAGGAGGCATCTGGCAAGCTGGGAACAAGAATCAAAAATCCTTACGGATTGCCAGCGGTCGGTAAGGTACGAATGCAACAATTCAATTGGGATGAACTAAGGATTTTAATTCTTTAATTTGGTGATAAGGAGCGAGTTGTCGATCTTACCAAAAGCTTTCGCAAAATCAGTATAAACAACGTCTAGTTGCTGTCTGTTAAACTCCAGACTGTTAAATAATTGCCACAAAAAGAAACTAGATTAGTCACTGTGGATCTGCCTGGATAAAACCCGTGCTGAGCAGAAGAAATGAATGATTTAGTATAGAAAATCAAGACTCTGTGAACAAGGCAAGGCTCTGGGAAAAAAACCACTACGTAAACTTTCATTAAACATGAAGGTAATTGGACGGAACAAACTCTCATCACAATACTTAATGCGGATCGGCGGAAAACCATCGTGACCAGCGCCCCTTATTAACATCAAGATTAAGCAAGCAATCACGAACTTTTTGCTCAGTAAATTTAAAATAATTAAAGTCCACGGAACTGTAAGCATTTAAAGACATGGTAGGGAACATCGTAGCTGGTTCGTATACTGAGGCAAAAAAAACTAGCAAACAAAATGCAGATCTCCGAGGGTTGACTAGCGACGGAGTTCTAGTAAGACACAGGTGACGGAAAATCAACCACAACTATTCATGAAATTCCAGAACTCCTTTGGGCTTGATGTCAATTCCTCATCGATTCGCACGATGTATTGGTTATATAAAAACTAATTTAAACTTTTAAACTCTTTGCGAACTTCATCAAAATCGAGATAAAATTGAACCCCGTACCGTCTGCATAATGAATGCAACATATTGCGGCCTTTCTCCAGATGTAACAAAACAACCCATTATTTTACCACGGCTCCCGAAAGCCGTTTTTTTACCAACGGAATGTGTCTTTCAATACCACTCAAGGTCGTTAAACATCAAAACAACGTTGTAAAAAGTCTCAATCGGAATTGCTGAGGAACTCGTTTAAGGAAGCGTAGTAAAAAGAATCAGTTGTACAATTTACCTGAAAAATATTTGTCATAATCGGTGTGTGGTAGAAGCTCTGGGAGGCGATGAAATTCAGACATGATGATGCTGCTTGGTTAAGATGCTAATAAAGTAGTTGATACTGTATAATGCCCTATCGTTAGCGGAAAGCGATATAAGATGCCATCAACCATGTCACCCACAGTGACAAGTTGATAACTAGGACGGACTGATGGCATCACACTGATGAGCAAACATTGCGATGACGACGATAGAGGAATTGGCCACTTTGACACGAACTGGAATGACGTCGAGACTAAAGGATGACAGGCTACCAACTTACTATAGGACCAGAAAGTTTCACCGCGATCAATACCCCACCTCCTCTAAGCCTGGTGTCAAATTCATATCCGTCCTTTCTGTGAACGACATAGTCAGGTGTGAAGTATTCTCCAGAATACATATTGATATTAAGCCAGGTTTCGCAAATTCTTATGATATCATAATCGTTGTCCAGAACTTGGTTGAAGTTAGTACGATCGGAGCTTACTTGCCGGATTCCGGGACAGTTTGTTACGTAATCACTACTGAAGGATTCAGGGTCGATATTTGCCGGTTCTGAAAGACAACAAGTCTTGTTGCATGCGTATACGGTGTGATTGACGTTGCTGTAAATTTATATTGTTGAAAGGTCTAATATATACATCATTTGGTCAAATCATCGTGGGCAACTTTTGCTTTTAAATAGGCATCAACTATTTGAGTGAGTTGATGGTTGAGTTGGAAGTTAGCTTAAGTTAAGTTCATGTTCAGGCGTTTGAATAGCAGAGTTGGGGTTGCTTGTGATTTGAGTTTTAAGTTATCTCGAGTTATTCTGAGTTGAGTTTTTTTACGAGGAATGAGTTGGACGTTGGGGTTAAGTGCCGGGTTCAGTTAGGATTTGAGGTAATTTTCCGGACCGAAGTTCTGATCAACTCGTGAAGTTTCAGCTCTTCTATTTGTTAAATTCAGTTCAGCCAAATTTCTAAATACATAACAACAACTTTTGTTAAGAAATTTATTAAATTCCTTAATTTCTAAATTGATTAAATCCAAATTTTTCATTTCTCAGTTTCACAATTTTAAAAGTATTCCGCCAAAGCCGTTTGAGGTTGCTAGAGCATAAACTACATAAAATCCAGAAACATTTTTGTTATTTGGCTGATATTGAATCTAGTCCGGTTTGGTTCCTTTCGTTTAAATAAAAAAAAAACCTTGTCGGATAAATTTTCGTGCTAACTTCACAGACGTACACATAAAAAATACGAAATATTTTGTGAGAATTTCTGAATATAACTTACATACTTACAAATGGTTATGAAATGTTTTTTGATTTGAATTTTGTTATGTCATGCTAGTAACGTAACAAGCTATGCGCGTAGCAAAAAACATTTCTTGTTTTTGTTCAAGAGGAGAAACAATTCTCACAAAATGTTCTCAAATTTTTCTTGTTAGATTTCCCCTAACCATAAAAATCTATTGTTTCGTGGTGGCAATGATAATGTGAAAAGTAAATATTTTAGTATTTCCAACAATTTCCCAGAGGATGGTTGGTTATTGTAGAATTTTTATTTATTTATTGTTACACAAATTTTCCCTTGATGTTTTTTATGTTGCGGTTGTCAATGTCATCATAACTTTGTTATTTTTTTATTTTTGTAATTTGATTTGGTTTATGGTTTTATGCATGGAAATTAATTTTATGTGTCTATAATGTTCTGTTTGTTGTTGTTTCTGTTTTATTTTATATATAATGTATATGTAATGTTGATTTGGTTAAAATGATTAATTGAAATGTTTAAAACAAAAACCGATTTTATTTTTTATTTTTTATTGTACAATGAACAGACAGTATTTATACTGGTACTAGCATGTACTGTGTAGAGAATTTAATTTCAATTGAGTTGTAAATGTTATTTGGTTCGGTCATTTCGGATATGAATTTATTTGTATACATATGCATGTTGTTGGTGCGTTTATTTTGCCTACCGCAAAATATGTTTGTGCGGGATAGCATTTTCAGCAATATGATTTTATTTTATTACATGGAAATTTAATTTTTTATTTTTATTTTTTTTTTGTGAAAATCGTGATTGGCTTTTGAAGTTTTATGGTTTATTTTTTTCCTGATTTATTGTTGAATGATACTGGACTTGGTTGGAGTTAAATCGTTTGCTGTTTATTTGTTTAAATTGCGATAAATCGTAATATCACGTTTTGTTTAAGGGTTTGCGTTGTCGACCGATTTTATACATGTGAATGAGTTTAAACGACATACACAGTATAATCGAGATTAATGAGGAAAGGTGGATACATAAATCAGTAAGGGGGTAACCCCCTTTTACAAGTATAGAAAACTCCTTGTACAAACGGACAACTCAGAAAACGCTAATAATTTCAACGATAATCCTTATGAAATCACCGATGCTCAAGCCAATTTGTTATTTAATATAATGTGTCTAATAAGTCAGTTTATTTGTTTTTAGTGGTGTTCGAGCTTGGAGGCGATATTATTTGTGAACTGTATTAATTTTTTATTTTTTTTTTCTAGGAATGATTAACACACATTTAATATATAATCGTGTTTTTCTTTTCTTTATTTTTTCAAACCAATTTTTATTTCACATTAAGAACCTTTGTTTTATCGACTTCTTATTGACGATTGTAAAAGTAGAGAAAGCGCCTCTCGAGGAAAAAAGTTAAAATGAGGCAACAGCCAAAATGACATTTCTCATAAATGCGACGAAAGAAATTTTTGCAATCCGGCAATTAAAAATGGTTCTTATAATCCAAAATTGGAATTATTTACAATTATTAGCAATCTGGTAGGTAAAAATTGTGTTTACAGTTCAAAATTGGAATTGTTTACAACAATTTCGAACGTCAAATTAGCAGCTACCTCAGTTAAAAAATTGTCCACTAGGTGGAATCTGTGATGCTCCAATCGTCAATAATGTGAAGCACATATTAAAAAGAATTCTCGTAATTTCGATAGATGGCAGGACTCAACCGGTAACTTTTGTTATATTTGACAGTACAGCGATTGACATTCCGCCGCGCGTTGAAACATTATTTTTCAACATTAGACAATTGCTTTTACGGCTAGATTCTTCCTTGGAAGCATCGAGTGATAATGAACATAGTTTTGTAATGGCTCGTCGTATTATACCAGATTTGATTTTGACGGATGCAACTCTTGTTCGGTCATCGCGTCCTGACCAAACGTTCATCACATACGAATACTAGTTGTCCAATACGAAAATCTAGTTTAGATTAAATCCATTTTGAACGCTGTTGTAACGTGTTCCGATATTCCTTCGACCATCTCTTCCAAAAAGACTGAACCATGGATTGAATCTTGCTCCATTTTGGCAGTCTACCGATCGTGGTATTGGTTATATCAGGTTCATTTAAAAAGACGTAGTTCGTCCCAGTAAGAAAATGATTGGGAGTAAGCGGTGTAAGGAAGGTCTTTAGGGTCGTCGGAGAGTTGAGTTAACGGTCGTGAATTGAGACAACCTTCAATTTCGATGATAAGCGTTGTTAGTTCTTCGAAGTTTAACAATTGTTCAGCTACTACCCGTTTCATATGGAATTTTATGGATTTAACTCCAGCTTCCCATAAACCGCCGTGATGATGTGAGCCGGGAGGTATGAATTTCCAGACAATTCCTTCGGTAGAGCAGAACCTTATAATCTCGTTGGCATTAACATTGATGAAGGTGTTGAACTCTTGGAGTATGTTGTTTGCTCCCACAAAATTGGTGCCGTTATCACTGTACATGGTAGCCGGCTTTTCCCGTCTGGCTATGAATCTCCTTAAGGCGGCCAAAAAGCATTTGCTGGTAAGGTCACTAACCACCTCCAGATGAAGTGCCTTTGTAGTTGTGCAAAAGCAAACAAAAACTGCAATATACGCGTCATAAATGGTCCGCAGTAATCAACGCCGACGATGTTAAATGCACGATTAGGTGTTACACGGTCAGCGGGTAAATCGGCCATGAGTTGTGTCATTGGTTTGGGTTTTAATTTAAAACATCTGACGCATTGATTAACCATCCCCTTTGCTTGGGTTTTACCATGTATTGGCCAGAATGTATCGCGCACTTTCGACAGCAAGAGTTGCGGCCTACGAGAATTGCGGAATGAGAATTTGATGCTTGCGATCAAACGTTAAGTTGCTGTGCCGAAGTCTTCCTCCAACACGAATGATTTCGGATGGATCAAGAAATGGTGCCAATTGCTTAAGCGAGCTTTTCGGTCTTACTTCCCCATTTTTTTGCAAACTCTTAAGTTTGTCTGAGAACGATTGAAGCCGCACCATTTTTATTATGCAGGTTCGTCCGCGCAACATTTCCTGAGCTGGTAGCGTTGATTGATATATTCGGTGGTCAAGCGACTTTCGAGCTTTGTCTATAAATCGAAGACAATATGAAGTGACTCTCAGTAACGTGACAAATAAGGAATAGCGTTGAAGTAAACTATAATCGTCAACCGGAGTCGCGTGAGTATGCAATGAAACTCGGCCAATGGGCCTTAATTCGGGCAATTCAATAGACAATATGTCGATATCCGTGTTGTGAGCTTCACAATAATGCTCCTATAAAAAGGCTGGTCCAGTCCACCAACTTTCCAAGGTGTTGAATGCGCTGATTTTGTTGGGCATAATTCCTCTCGATATTATGTCTGTTGGATTTAGTTTTCCATCAATATGCCTTCATACGATTGACGACATTAGCTCTTGTATTTCACTCACCCGACTGGCGATGAAGGTTTTCAATAAGTTAGTAGGCGTTTTAAGCCATGCTAGAACTATTGTTGAGTCTGACCATAGCGTTGCTTTTTCGATGTTCAATTTCAAGGCATCCATAGTCTTTTTAACGAGTCGTGATAGAAGCAGTGCTGCGCATAATTCCAGACGTGGTATGGTAACATTTTTTAGTGGTGCGACTCGACTTTTACTGCATATTAATTGAACCGTTATTTCATTGTTATCATTGATGCAGTTCACATAAATGCAAGCACCATACGCTGATTTGCTTGCATCAGCAAAACCATACAATTCTATACGCTTACCATCAGTATTGACGCAGCGCGGAAGCCTAAGTCTTTGAATTGCTGGTAGTTCACGTCGGAAATTCTTCCAAAATTCGACCTCATGTGGAAATAATTTTGCTGTTACGATTACTGGGCCTAGAAATCCCAGCGGGTCGAATGCCTTTGCTACCTCTGATAACACAATTCGCTTTGTTACCGTTCGATTTGGTTCAAGATAATCAACGTTGAACGTGAATACATTTTCGATGGGGTTCCATTTTATACCGAGGGTCTTTATTGTTTGGTTAGTATGAGTTTCGTCTAAACTCAATTGTTGTTCTCGATCATCGATTGGAATTTGCTGTAGCAATGCAGTAGAGTTTGATGAAAACTTTCTTAGTTTCATGCCTTCCTTTGTTAACATGTCTGACAGTTGTTGTGCGATTCTGTAAGTTTCTTTTCAGTAGATGCACCTGTAAGTACATCATCCATATAGAAGTCATTCATGATATGGGCTGGTAGCTGATAGTTCTCCGATTCGTCAATATGTATTTGTTTTAACGTTCGTTGTGCTAAATGCGATGCCGCCGATGTTCCATACGTTATGGTTCGCATTTCATATGTTTGGATTGGGGTTTTCCGTTCGTTTCGCCATAATATTCGTTGGTACCTTCGATGCTCCTTTTTTACCCAAACTTGGCGGTACATTTTTTCGATATCCGCCGTGAATACGATATTATGCTTGCGAAATCGTAGCACAATTGAAAATAAATCGTTTTGTATAGTTGGACCGGTAAGTAAGACGTTGTTTAGCGAAAGTTCTGATGAAGTTTTTGCCGATGCACCGAAAACGATGCGACATTTGGTGGTCGAGCTTGTTGGTTTTATTATGGCGTGGTGCGGTAGCCAGACTAAATACATTTGATGAGATTGAGGTTACGTTTTGGAAATAAATGATTTCAACCGTATCATTTCGCCCCACAAATATACGAACTGAATCAATTAAATTTAGACGAACGGTTTCTCCAAGAATTTTATGCTATGGACCAATTATATACAAAACATTAAATAGGGAACCCAGACTTTCACTACAAAATTTAAACAACAACAAAATTTATTTTTAGGCAAATACATATATTGATCGAGAAACTAAGACCAAGCTTACGACCTACTCTTCAGTTGTACCTAAATTGTACGGACTTCCCAAAATCCGTAAACCAGATCACCCACTTAGGCCTATTGTAAGTTTCATAAATAGGCCTACATATAAAACATCAAAATATTTAGCTGAAATGTTGAGAAGTTCAATTGATAATCGGAGGTGGTATAATTGTAAAAATTCGTACGAATTAGTAGATTTCATAAGAAACAATAGAAACAATTTCAGATAGGTGGTCAATGATATTATTATTATTATTGGGGGGCCATGCGGGCGATCAGCCACTTCGCACTGCGACCTAAAAGATCTATTGTGCTGGTCCCTGCTTATTTATCCGTCCAGTCAATATTCAGGTTCTTAATGAACCTGACGATACTGCCTCCCGGTACGTGATACATACTATCTGGGCTTATTGCTCTCCCTCCTAGATGTTTACTACAGAATGTAGTTCCGCTAGATAGACGGTAGCATTGGAGCTCAAGGACCTCGAGAGGGTTGTCCCGCTCTCGTATATTCCTACTCCTGCCCCGTATTGCGTTTGATTTTACTCTTACGAGTTGCTCGGAATTGCAAATCACCTGTAGGTCACCCAGCTTTACTACAGGAAGGCTAAATAAAACTGGAGGGTGCCTGGTATCCAGAGTCCGCATATTTTGGGCTGATTAACCTATCAGCCATTCATCTTTCGGCATATGCTGTTCCACCTTAGATTAGGTTTTTTTTTCAAGGTTTTCTCCTTTAGCGCCGCACTTTAGCCTGTGCCAAATGGCCAAAAATGTGCCAAGTGGCCTTAGTTACCAGTGGTTGCCACGAGGAGGCAGTACGTACACTTGCGAATTGTGAACAGGTTACCCCTTACACAATTGTACCCATCACGCAGCAGCCTAATGACAAGACCAGAACAGCTCACGTGATGCGCACCCTACTGGAAGGTTACGGAGCTGGTAGATTAATCTACTCAACTTTGATCCCCCCCCCCCCTCCAATAGACGCCAAACCACCGTGGTCAATGATAGAACCACATAACAGAATACCCAAAATAAAATTTCTAGACATTCTAGAATTTTGTTTAAAATCCCTATCGGGCGCGTCCCCCGGTGGTGGATAGGGGAGTGCACATCAGCTAAAACTGGTGGGAAGAAGGGAAATAAAATACCTCCCGCGGACCAACAAGACTATATGTAATGCTCAAAACAGAGAAATATATTATTCCAGGTGCGGTACTCCAGGCAGCCGACTGGACAATCCATCCTCTTCGGAGGCTGGCCCTATGGAATCTGGGGAGGGCCAAACATTGTATGCCAGAAGTGATGCCACCGGAAATTTTACATTGCGAGCATCTGGATCCAGTGAAAGTACTATTGACCTAGAAAAGGAAAATATGGACCTTTTTTGGGGAGGCTACAGAAAATGGAACAACATTTGCCAAGTTAAGCGAAGAAACCGAGTATCTAAAGCGAGAAAATGAACTTCTAAAAATAGTCGGGACTCAAAAGAACATAAGAAAATAGAGAAGAAAGAAAAGTCCAGGAAGAGTAAGAAAAGAAAAGCTGAATCATCACCTGAGGCTGAAAAATTAATTGATAGTCGAACTACAAGTACGAACCGAAAGTTGTCCAACCCGAGGTCAACCAAAAGGTAGTAAATCTACCAAAAATATTGCACCAAAACTGATGCAATCGAAAGGAAAACCACCCGCACCAATAAGTATTGTGGGCGTAACTAGTTACCCAGAAATTCAGTCACTGATGAAATTGGTTACTAAGGAAGAGTATAAGGTAACAGGGCTGAGCAATCATATTTGGAAAATTAATACTCTGGACTCAGATTCTTATAGAACCTTATCCATGAAGTTGAATGCTGAAAAGTATCAGTGGTTTACCTATGAGGATAAACAGGCTCAACCAAAGAAATAATGGAAGACTTACAAAATAAAGGCCTTAAAATACTAGATGCTGTGAATATTGGTAAAAAAGAGAGAACAGAAAATCAGAAAGGAAATCAAACTTTCAGTAAACGGAGATTCCCTCTTTTTATGCTGGTATTTGATAACAAAGAGAATGTTCTAAATATTTATGGTATAAAAGGAATTCTTCACATGAAGGTAAAAATTGAACCAATGAGGCGAACCACTACCCGCATACCCCAATGCAAGAAATGTTAGAGATTTAATTACACCCAAAGTCATTGCAGCCGTGATCCGAAATGTGTAAAATGCTAAAGTGCCAGCTAAATGTATAAATTGTAAAGGTCAACATCCGGCTAGTTATCGATGCTGTGAGGTTGCTAAACAACTATAAAAATTAAGAGATAAAATACGAAAACCGCAAATCACGAAATTCGAAGGATTCAAACTTCAAATCAGATGGATCAAAATCCACAACCAAGCAACACAGGGCAAAGAAGAACATTTGCTCAGGTAGTGAAAGTTTCGGGTTCAACCCGAAGCCCCTCGGGCTCTGAAAATAACCGAATTACGCTCTGAAAATAACCGATAACGAAAGTAACCTGAACAAAATGATATTTGATCAACTCAAGAAAATACAACTCCCACAACGCAATGCGACAAAAAATGTTAAGTAAGACCACAACTTTCAGAATAGCAATCTGGAATGCGAATGGGCTTATGCAACATATTCCAGAAATAAAAATATTATTAAATAGAGAAAAATCGACATTTTCGTTTATTAAAATCCGGAGTTATAACTTATATCATTCCATTTATCCAGCGGAAAGAGCAAGGAGTGGTTCGGCATTACTAATAAACGAAAATATAAAACACCATGTAGAAACAAAAATCAAAGAAGAAGCAATGCAAGCCACTACTATAAGGATTCACATTAAATACAGACAGCTTACGGTCTCTGCAATATACTGTCCTCTCCGGCATAACTTGAAAAGGGAGGACTATATTAAACTATTTAAAGCGCTGGCTTGTTGGCTTGTTTTCCATAACAGGCCCTCATCCAGTCGCCCGACACTCGCATTCCTCTACACACAACTCGGCACTTCTCACCAAATATCGGTTTAACCTGATGCTCATTGGTTTCGTACACAACATCTGTGACCAAAACTTCGTGTGGGAAAAGAGTCATAATTGCACTGTCTCCATTTGCCATTCTTAATTTTAACCCATCAACCAGCTGCACAGCTCCTCCGATCAAGCCTTCCCGGACAATCGTGTGAGTTGCTCCAGTATCCAGCGTAATGATACACTTCCTCCCATCAACATTGCCCTTGATTGTTATGCTGCTTCAGCCTCGAGCTACACTTGTAACAGGGATGTAAGTTATGGGGCAACCAGACAGCGAAGCAGCTTCGGTTCGTTAAAACTGACTTCTAATCGTTCATCCGATCTCTGCTCTACGCTGGGTGCTCTTCCCATAGAAATGGCCGATCCTTGTCGTTTCTCTCGTGCTTCCCAACAATCTCGTGAGATGTGGTCAGTGTTGTCACATACCCAACATCTTAGCTCACTGCTTCTAGACCTTTGTATCGACCGTTCGACGCTCGCCTGGATAAAAGTTGGCGATCTGCTCCTTCCTTGTATTACTTTCCGACAGTCCCTTGGCTTGCACAGCCTCGATCGTTAACGCAAAAGCAACGGTTTCCGCGAAGGTTAGGCCTTGCGTCTGTCTGGATCATGAATGCCGTCAATGAATGCGTCAATTTTAAGCCTTTTCATATAATCGGCCGACGTACTGGTACGTGCTAGATGTACTATTCTCTCAATTGTTGATGAAAATTCCTGAAGCGATTCTCCTTCCTTTTGGTAGCGGATTTTTAGTTCCTTCTTTTGGCTTTCGGCAATTTCCCCCATTTGACGCGCCATAATTTGGATTTGTTTTTTAATTTTGGAAATTAGTTGTTTCATCTGGAGTTTCATTTCCCGGTTTGACTGTTTAATTTCCTCTGACTGCTCTCCTTGTTCCGCCATCATCTGCTTCATAGCAGCCATTAACTGCGATAAATTGAAACTTCCAGATGGTAATTCTCTTGTTTCGACCAATGTTTTTGTTTAACCTTCTGTTTCTCTACGGTTGCCACATCCGTTACTTCGTCCATGGCGTCAAAATCAAGATGGTCAGCGTTTAACCCTTCTTTCTCCATAGCGTCACGTAGTCGCGCTTGTAAAGTTCCTTTTACTACCATCAGTGGACAAACTTCGTTTTTCAAGTTCCCTCTTTAATTCTGAAACTTTTAATTCCCCGAGAATCTTTTGTTTTAATATTCACAATCCCACCACTGTCACAAATTGTTACGTTTTTGTCATGTCAATCAAGGTTCATATCACTGGATTGTGAATAAAACAAAACAATTTAATTTTTTACCAATGAGTTTATTTATGTCACACAAAAATTATTACAACACAATTTACTAACAATAATTTACAAAATCACTTTACTTTAATATTCGCACAATTTTACTAATGACTTGTAACTTTTATTTCGCACTACTGTGTAAAGCACTTTCCAATTCACTTTTTAATCCTTATACTTTCGCTTACCATAAAACTAATCAATCCAATTCGAATTCGTTCGCCTTTTTATATACACAAACCCAGCTTCTAGAAAATAATAAAATAGTCTAGAAACATTTAGAACAGTTTTATCATGGAAAATTTCACTTTAGTACAGTAAAACATTGAGCTATTAATTAAGCTTATTCTATTACACCCTAGGTGTCACCATAACAAAGGGTTAGTTTTATTGGCTGCTAAACCCGAAGACAATAAGACATATTAAGATTCAGCCGTTCGTTTGTAACGGTGACACCTAGTGTATAATAGAATAAGTTAAATTAATAGCTCAATCTTTTACTGTACTAAAATGGAATTTTCCATGGTAAAACTGTTCTAAATGTTTCGAGACTATTCTTACTGGAAAAGTCATGAAATTTCTAGAAGTTTGGTTTATGTACTTAAAAAGGCGAATGAAGTCGAATTGGATTATTAGTATTTGGTAAGCGATAGTTTTGTGATTTAAAAAATGTTGTAGTGCGATTTAAAAGTAATAAGTGTACAGTAAAATTGTGTGAAAATTATATAAAGTGATTTTGTGAATTTTTGTTAATAAATTGTGTTCGTTTGTGATTAATTGAAGTGGGTTTTTTTATTCACAATCTAGTGATTGGAAGCTTGATTGACAAGGCATTAGCGTAACAGTAATAACCATTTTAGATTTTGTACTACAGCACAGAGGTTATTGTCGGTGACGGCATCTTTAACCGGTTCCAGATGGCTTTGTAATTTCTCATAAAAACCGTTTATTATTATTGCCTGAGATTTTATTTCATTAAGAAGAGTGCTTTCGATTATAATGTTTCAACAAAGTTTCTTTTAATTGAATTCTCATAAGTACTTTGTTGCTTGATATTAAGATAATTCCAGTCAACTGACCACTAATTACATTTTAAATAAAATAAAAATTGATTTCTTTTTCTCTTCTTAATTACACATTGTTACGGTTTTTATTATAACATCGTATTAGAAAAAATAAAAAAAATCTCCTGTGTAATCACAAGACAACAGGTGTTTTAATTCAAAATAATTTTAAATTAAATTTCCATCCGTACCTATACATACATATGTATATACCAAGCCCCCACACACCAAAAAAAAAAACAAAAAAAATTACGAAATTAAGATCAATTCAAAAGAGCGATTCCTAGAATTTGAATACCTTGGCGTATAAAATACTCCATCAGCACAGTAATAACATAACAAGAAAAAACGCACGACTTGCGTGCTGTTTGACGTGTACATAAGCTGGGAAAATAACAAGAAAATTAAAATTGTACAAATATTTTAATTTTATATAAATCATTCGCACAAAGCCATCCTAATGATGATGATGATGATGATGATGATAGAATCAGAAACCTAAACAAAAAAATTGCTTTTTGTTAACATTGAATCAACAATTAAAATCAAAGTACATAGAAATTTTTATCAACATACTTATGTAAGTATGTATTTAGATTCCCTTTTGTCTCGACTCTTGTGTACATAATTAAGTCATTTTAATTAAGTTAAGAATATTAAAATCGTTTTTATTATACAGTGGGTATATATGGTATATGTATAGAGGCGATGGTAAAGAGGAAGTAGACGAAAATTATTTATAGAATTGTTTTTTTTTTTTTTTTTTTTAATTTTCTTAAGAGCATTTAGATCGTATTATACCACACCAAGCAAGTATTACGTTACAAATCATATCGATTAAAAAAAAATCTTAACGGAAATATTTGTTTATTTTGTAATAATTTATATTTATTTAGTGTGTTCTTCACGGGTTTAATGGTCGATTGGTTTCCGGTAATGTGTGCGACTATCATCACTTTAATACGACTAAGATGATGTATTACAATATATACCTGTCAACATAGGTGTTAATATACAAATATTTTTGTTGTTTATGTGAAAATTTAATTACTTTGTCGGTTTAAACGTGTATGAATGTATTATGAGATTTAATTTCATATTTATTACGCCTTTGGGTCGAATTAAACCCACACCGAATTTCTTTTAGTGGTAATTATATAGTTCATCATACTGGGGGGCTAATAGAATTATTTTAGCTTATAAAATTAAACATAATCATTCAAACCATACTAACCGTATTTATTTGTTTAACATCAATTTTTGGTGATTTCTTCGGAATGCAAATAATCGATTTGAAATAAAAATTGCATTGAAAAATATTAAATTGATTATATCCTTATCGGGTTCGTGAAATTTAGAAAATTTGGCGTTTTGCATGACATTTCCATAAAATATGAGACTCTTTAATCCTTATCTAAAAATCATTTTAGAATCCTATTTACATCGTACATGTCAAATTTCATCGCAATCGGTTAACAAATAGGCAAGTTTAGAAATATACTGTTTCGGCCAAGATCCACAAAAAAGACATAATATTGTAGTTATACCAAAATAATGGTTGTCTACAGTACTTCGACTTCGTTGCACATATTTGACTTTTGTTTCGGAGAGTTTAGCCCATTTGTGACAGAGGTTTTTTTTTTCAATTGTTTTGTATTTTTTTATTTCTTTCTATTTATTTACTTTATAAAAAACATAAAATTCAAAAAAAAAAAAAAATCGTCAGTATTGATAGGACTCAAGATATGAGGTGTTGCGCTAACGCAACTATGGGTATTCGGATATACATTTTTTGTTTTACAAATTTTTATTTATTTACGTTATTTCACATATATCAATATAAATTATAATTATAAATCACATCTCTAATTCAAAACATATGACGATTTTTACCAAATTTATGTTAGTTGCCGATGGAATTCTCCGGAACATTTGCTATGTAGTGCAATATTGCATATTGTACATGCATAGTTTGCGAATGGCAATGCCTGCATCGTAACCTGGTTTCAGTTTTTACAGTAGTATGTGGTCCTTTAGCTAAAAATATAGATGTTTTGGCAGTTTTTCCTCTCGATGCCAGTTTTCCATACCGAGTCAGGAGAGATCTTGCTAACTGTCGCCGAAACTCGAGCTGATCCATTTTCATATTATAAGATTTAGCTAAAGTTCACGCATTAGTTACTGCTAAATCGAATATCCACAAAACCACGGGCATGTAAAATTTTTTTCCACGAATATTCATCCGGTAATTTGAAATATGGTTTTTCAAAATATCAACTCCACCCATGTTTCGTGGAATATCAACCCTCTTTTGTTCTGAATGAACGTAGCATCGAGCTGTGCCTATACTGGATATTTTCCAAAATAATTGGATAATAAAGACACAGTTTGGTTATCCTTCCATTGGGTCAAAACCAATTCGTTTTCTTTGTCTACGTGATTTTCGAAGTTTATCCGTAGTTTTTATGTTTTTTAATCTGTTCATCCTCAAAGTCCCTGTGCCCACAAACTTCATTTCATTAAGTGCACATAAGAGGTTTGGTCCTGTGAAGAAATTATCAAAGTAAAAAGCAAAAGGAATACCTGGAAAATTGTTTTGTAGTTTATATGCAAAACTTAGCACTACGGACTCTCCGAGACTGAAATTATTAGGACGTTGTTGATTACGGCCTTGATATAAATCGAACTGGTAACAGTACCCCAATCTACCAGCGGCCACCCATGCCTTATACTCGAAATGAACCGGCTTGTTTCGGATAAATTGTTTGCATGGATGCCTTCCGTAATACGGAATCATTGATTTATCGACTGCAATATTCATCTCCATCGGATCATACTTTAAAAATAAGTCATTTAAATGTATTATGAAGGGGCGTATTTTGGCGAACCGGTCAGTAGTTTGTCCAATTGAATCGACATCGCAAAAATGAATATTTGTAAAAATGTCCTCAAATAAATTTCGTCTCATCCATTTTGATACTAATTCATTTCGTGTATCTTCGTCATTAGTCCAATCGGCTAATTACGCCTTCGTGGTAATACGTTGTAACCAGATAAAATCATCACACCCAGAAACGCATACACGTCGTCAGCATCAATATTTATTGTTTTATTCCTTTTTTTTGCAGCATAATTAGAAGTTTGATTTACCACTAAATCGACGAGTGATGGTGTAATGTATAATTGTAAAAAATCGATAGCATTCGACTCCTCCGATAGCGTCCAAAGGCATATGAATTTACCGTTCCATGATTTGAATTTATACAAGAGGGCCGATAACTTAAAGTTCTGCTCATTTCCCTGTCCCCAGTTTTGATTTACCCGTTGTGGAGTACTTGCGCTTGCAGGAATTATTTCCTCACATTCGTTGTTGCTTACGTCATCTGTATTATATCGCAATTCAACGCCAGCGTTCAACTGATTTGTTGTGAAATTGTTAGGATTAGATTCGTCCTCGTCACCTGTATCTTCAGCGGTATCAATATTTAATTCAGGAGGCTCTAAAAATATGTCCGTTGGCAGTTCAAGATCATCTGGTAAATTATCAAAGGCATCAAGAATTTGCGCCAAGGTAGTCAATGGAGTTTTCCTTAAAAATTAAAACATGTTAGTATGTGCCCAAAGTTGCAATAGCGCAACACTCCAAAATAACAGTAGAAAAAACGGTAACAAATAATTTTTTTGCAATTTTTATTCTATACATTATAAAGTTTGATCTATTTTACATAAAATCGAATAATAATTTCAAACTAATAGTATTTAGTATAGACTTACCAATATTTTTTAGATTCAGGATCCATAAATTTTTAATCACAAAAATCAAACACTTTTTCTAGTTCATACAATTTGAGACATACAACTAATAATGATCCTAAATGCGTTTTTACGAGTCTTTATATGGTATACCTGCAAGGAAAACCGTTATGCATTTAACGGGAAAAATGTTGTTTGTTTTTTGTAAATGGAAAAAAACGTAAAGCATGTCTGGTGTTGCGCTAGCGCAACTCTGGTCAAAAATGGTTTAGTACACGTACACCATATGTATAGTATAAAATATTGTTTCTGTGTGTTGTCTTTTATTTTCTTTGTGTTCGTGTGGTATTTTTAACAATAAGCATCAAAAATAATTGAACCGGTTGAATCGGTTTAAATTTTTGGTGCTCACCTTCTTAGTGAGACCTATTTCCCATGCTGTTGCGATTGAGAATTGACATTTACAATATCATGTCAAAATAAATACATTTTGGAAAATAAACAGCAAAGAAAATAGCTAATACAATAAATAAATTATTTAATTATATTTACGTAACCAAATCTAATTGTGACGATTGTGTTTTGTTACACTTGTAATCTAATTTTTTTCTAAAATGTTGAATAAAATCCAATTTAAACTAACACATTTTGTGAATTAGAAAAAAAAATGATTTTTAATTTACAAAATGTCAAACATAAAAATAAAAAAAAAATATACTAAAATGTATTCAATAATATTCAAAATAGCCCCGAAATAGTTTTTAAGTTTTTGTGAGATCTATTATGCGCTGGATATACTTATATCTAAAGCGAATACAAGCACGCTCTCGATTTACGGGCCCATATATTTTTAATTAAAGTTAAAATAACTTATTCGCTTTACGGAATTTCGTAAGTCTATAACTAGGCCGAATATCGAGGTGTTGTTGTTTTTTGATATAATTGTCCCGTAAATTATAATTTTATTTTAATTGGTAACGCCAGAGTAATCATCATTCCTAAAACAAGAAGAAATACTAAAATACATGAACTTAAATGTTCATCAAAACATTATAATAGTTACCCGAGTTGGTTTTGCGTTGAAAACACATAATATCCATGATGATTTATCTAAAGAAACCAAAAATTATATTGTAGTACATTTAAAGAGTATTATTTGTTATACATATACTTATCTTATTAAATGTTATATTTTATATTGTATAATCCATTAATATAATTAAATAAATATACATACTTTGAAATGTATGTTGTAAATAAATTAGTTTGTTGTGACATTTCTTGTGTTAAAATGTCAACAAACGCCATCATTACAAATGTATTTTTCGAACTCGAATTTTGGTTGCGTATAGTAGTAATTCGAAAGGTACATTCTTTTTTGACGGCAAATGCCACTAGGGTCAGCTTGAAAAATATTTGGTGGTGGGAAAAAAAATTGGAATCAGTCTGTCATTGATCATTGTAAGAATAAGTCAAATAAAAAATATATATGTAAAATCATCGACATTATTTTTTATTATATTCAAAATTATCTTCGAGTAAATAAATAATTAAGTGAAGTGTCACAATACAAAATATAGTTTTATTTAATTATCGTCGATTAGTTTACGAATAAGCTAACGTATTTGTGACCTGCAAATTTTTTGTAATTTAAACACGGCGACAATTATTTTTATCCAGCGTCGCCATTTATTGGTCCTTCGAGCCGGATACGGCATCATCGTTCGCTACAAAGCTCGTAAATTTGTGCATGTTTCACTATTGTGGGATAATACAAACGTACAGCATCGAAAGTTAAGTACATACCTCGAACGCACATTTACAGTGAAGTATCATATCCATATGTAGTGCAACAAATTTACGGTCTACTGTTACACATAGCCGTGCACATAGTCTAGCAGTAATTATCCAGTACCAACTGCAACGGTAACACATTTTTACAACACAATTGAGTACTGCCGTCATTGTTGGTAAAGATTAACAGACACGTGTATAATTTAATCAACGGGAAATTGTTTTCACACCGTGAGTCATCATTTTAAACAACATTATCGCCTACTTCAACAACCAATCATTGAATTAGTTATAATTATATTCATCACAATATTCATTAAATTGAGAAGTATTTTGATTGCTGTATACGCACGCCATTTACCAAACACTATACATCGGACATCGGGCGTTTAATTCAACATTTGCTTATTCAAAGGCAATTTACATCACCATCGTTTGGTTTCAAATTGGACATAACATTACGAACAGTACATCGAATATTACCTACGGATAATTAAAACGGACATCGTCATTTATAAAATTTATCCGTTCAATTACGTCATCATTACATTTGTATTTCTGAAGGTCAGAATACTTTCATCAGAGCCATTTTGTGGTATATAATTCGAGAATCAACCACAGGATATCATAATTGTACATCATAATTGTTATTCACTATTCGATATTAGTCGAGTTATAGGAGTAAGTAATACTTTAGTAGTTTATACATAATTTTCTGACTAAATTTATATTCTTAGCATAAGTTGTAAAAGTTAAATTGTTTGATTATACCCTTCATTGATACGGTGATTTTAGTTTCGTTTATAATAATAATCTTCCCAAAATGTCGCTTGACGATGTAGTTAATTTAGATTTATTGAAAAAGCAGCGTGCAGCCTATAAAGGCCAATTGACACTTTTTAAGAATCAATGTAGTTCTGCGTCCTCTCTCGGAACATATGAGTCTTTGTTACGTCGGATTCAAATGGTATATGAAAAATATAGTATGGTACAACTGAAAATTGAAATTACTGACGCCATCCCTTCAACTGATCGTGATAATTTTGAGGAAGAATATGGAAAACTAGAGTCCATGATATTGACTCGAATCCACGAACTAAAGAAAGCAGAAGAAACCATTTCGTCCGCGTCATTTCACAACGAGTCGATACATGATCTTTCTTCAAGTAATAACTCAATGGGAATTCGGTTGCCCGAACTAAAGCTCCCTTCATTCAGTGGTGCTGAATCGGAGTGGCTAGCCTTTAGGGACGTGTTTGTAGATTTAATCCACAGTAAGAATATTGATCAAACGGTTAAGTTCGTCTATTTAATTTCGCATATTCGGTCTGGTTCAGCATACAATATCATCGAAAATTTGCCAGTAACCGCAGAGAACTATACCGTAGCTTGGGAATCAATTTGTGACCGTTATAATAATGAAGTGTCCATCCAAAGAGTTCATATGAAGGCAATTTACGACATTAAGTCGCCTCAAGAAAAGTCCGCTAAATCGTTGCAAATCTTTATCGATAATATCGTAAAAAACTATAACGCTCTTAAATCACTCAGAGTGGGGATCGAAGAATGGGACTTAATGCTTACTCATCATATCATTCAGAGATTAGACCATACTTCGCGAACGGAAGTCATTAAGAAATCAAAATCCAACGAAATCCTTGCTTTCCCAGAATTGGTTAAAATATTAAGGAGTCGAAGTCGGTTACTGAGTGAATTGCAAGCTAGTAACCCACCCCAACAGCCTCCACGTCAACCTATGAACACGCGCAGGTCTTCTTCAAAACATTATCGGCCGCCTGTTTTAGTATCTAATTTCAATAAATGCATTTATTGCTCGGGAGATCATGTTTTAGTTAAGTGTCCATCGTTTACGGACCTGAAATTGTCTCCACAAATGCGTTTTAGATTTATAAGAGATAATCGATTGTGTACCAATTGTCTTGTTGAGAAGCATAATGTCAGTGAGTGTCCAAGTCCACCTTGCACAATTTGTTCGTTCAAACACAATGACATTCTACATTTCAAAAATTACCAACAGGTGAGAGATCAAAAGACCAATTTACCTAGAAAGGTAAATGCATCGAGCATTGATACCACGTCGACCACAACGAGTCAAAATTCGACCGTAAATCACCAAAATAAGTCTAATATAGACAGCAGTTTACCATCGCAAGTTTCCGCCAGTACACTTCGATCAACCTCATGTAAGTCTTCGAATCTAAAGGGGCTAGTTATGATAGGCACAGCACTCGTAAATGCCACATCATCATGTGGTAACCAACTATTATGTCGAGCTTTGCTTGACAGCGGTTCTCATTTAAATTTTATTACAAGTGATGCTTGCAATCGTTTAAAGGCCAAACGATATCCTACATGTGGGACCATTTCAGGCATAAGTGGAAGGGAGTCAGACATTCGACATAAAATTTATCTCACTATACAGTCTCGAGTATCCACCTATAGTGTAGAGTTAAAATTTTATGTCCTTACAAAAATCACAAACAACTTACCTTCGACGACCTGTGATTTCCAATCATCATCAGTTCCGGTCGAATTATGTTTGGCAGATCCATACTTTTATGTACCTGATCGAATAGATTTACTCTTAGGAGCAGAAATTTACCATCAATTATTCAAGGGCGATCATGTCAACCTATTCCGAGAACTGCCACCATTTTACAACACCCAATTTGGATATGTTGTGTGTGGGAAAGCTGAGTCTGGATCAGGTAAAGAGAAACTAAAAACCTCGTGTGTAGCTCTGTGTAGCATCGAACTTCTTAACTCACAGGTACGACAATTCTGGGAATTAGAGAACATTTTGCTCAAAAATACTTACTCAGTGGAAGAGAAGTTATGTGAAGAGCATTACAGTCAAAATGTTAAGAGATTGCCTTGCGGGAGATATTCTGTCGCACTTCCCATTAAACCCAACATTGACGAGTTAGGATTCTCTGATCAATTCGCGCTTCGTCAATTTATTTCATTAGAAAAACGCCTTAGCAACAGAGAAACTTTATACGAACAATATAAAGAATTTATGTCGGAATACTGTTCGTTAGGCCATATGACCCCAACATCAAACGTTAGCGGTTCAAAGACGTATTTTTTGCCGCATCATTATGTGCAAAAGAGTAATAGTACGACCACCAAACTTCGAGTGGTCTTCAATGCTTCAGCGAAAACTTCGACTCTACTGTCGCTAAATGATTGTTTAATGGTCGGCCCTACTATTCAACAAACTCTTTTTGCTATTATTCTACGATTTAGAAAACACA
Source organism: Tipula vernalis (assembly GCA_958295665.1). Lineage (NCBI taxonomy): Eukaryota > Metazoa > Arthropoda > Insecta > Diptera > Tipulidae > Tipula > Tipula vernalis. The sequence continues at coordinate 20,211,536 of OY282560.1, forward strand.
TTTATGCATTCTGTGGAGATATTGCAAAAATGTACCGACAAATTCGTGTCCATGATGACCACCAAGATTTTCAAAGAATCTGGTGGCGGGATAATCAATCCAAGCCATTGCAATCATTCAAGTTATGCACCGTCACCTATGGAATGGCTAGTGCGCCATTTTTAGCAACACGCACGCTAAAACAGTTATCTGTAGATGAATATGAAAAATATCCTCTTGCTTCGAAAATATTATCCAACGACTTCTATGTTGACGATGTCTTAACTGGTGCTTCAACTCTTAACGATGCCATAAGACTTAAGTCAGATTTAACAAAGTTGTTAAATATGGGAGGTTTTGAACTTCGAAAGTTTCAATCTAACGTCGTGTCGTTATCTTCGGAAAGTGATCCCGAATCTGACATTTCGTTGATTCTAGGGCTGACCTGGAATACATCATCCGACAACTTCGAAACCTGTTTAGATAAATTGTCGGTATCTACGTTTTGTTCGAAACGAAATATCCTGTCAGAAATATGTCAACTTTTTGACCCATTAGGCTTCTGTGCACCAATTATAGTCGTGGCAAAATTATTTATGCAAACGTTGTGGTCTATTCAACATATCGGTTGGGATGATCCCATACCAAACAAAATTGCAAATGATTGGATCAGTTTCAAGTCTGAGCTGTTAGAACTAAAAGGTATCGCCGTTCCGAGATGTATTTTAATTGCAGATGTTCAAAGGGTAGAATTACATGGATTCGGTGATGCTTCCGAAAAGGCGTTCGGATGCGTATTTTATATACGAGTTACTGATTCATCAGGTTGCCATCAAGTAAAACTACTTTGCGCAAAATCGAGAGTTGCACCACTCAAAAAGCAAAGCATTCCTCGCCTGGAATTATGTGCAGCATTGTTGTTAGCCGAAATTTCATCCAAACTTGTAGAGTTTCTAGAAATACCATTCAATGCGGTTTTTTTGTGGTCAGATTCTGAAATAACCTTGTTTAGAATAAAATCAGAAACCCACAAATATGCTACATTCGTTGCAAATAGAGTGGCCAAAATTCAAGAACTAACTGCTTCTTCGACTTGGTATTACGTCAATTCATCGAAAAATCCCGCAGACTACGTGTCTAGAGGACTTATGCCTTCAGAGTTTTTGGCTGCTTCTTTGTGGTGGTCCGGCCCTGAGTTTTTACGCAAGAGTAAGTCAGAATGGCCAAAACCTACCAGTCGTCAGCTCGATGCTGACCTTATGAATTTGGATATTCGGCATTCTTCGACAGCAACACTTATTCAATCAAAAGGTTGTGACCATGATATCTTCAATCGTTTTCATTCGCTCTCCAAATTGCTTCGAGTGGTATCGTACATGCTTCGATTTTACAATACAGTCAAGGCCAAGGACCACTCATATCCGTCAAGACACCTTGCTCCGTCGGAACTAAATACTTCATTAAACTTATTAATTAAATTGGCCCAAAAAAACGAATTTGCCGAAGAAATTAAATGTCTCAACTCCAACAAACCGATTGGCATCACAAATTCATTGCGAGCGTTGACTCCATTTTTAGGTCAAGACGGTATTCTACGAGTTGGCGGTCGGCTTCGAAATGCCTCCCTCTCGTACGATAACAGACATCAAATAATTCTGCCTAGTACTCATGTATTGACTAAACTAATTGTGCGTCACGAGCACTGGAGATTACTGCATGCAGGTCCCCAAGCCCTATTATATAACCTTAGATTAACTTATTGGATCATTGGAGGTAGAAACCTGTGCAGAAACACCGTACATCAGTGCATAAGATGTTTCCATGCACGCCCTCGTACCCAGGATCAAATTATGGGCGAGTTGCCATCGGACCGAGTCATCGCATCATCCCGACCTTTTGTCACTGTCGGTATAGATTTTTGTGGTCCCTTTGCGACTAAACCCACTGTTCGCTCAAAAACAATGATGCCATGCTATGTGTGTTTGTTTGTGTGTTTCACCACAAAAGCTGTGCACCTAGAGCTAGTTATGAGTTTGTCTACTGACTCATTTATATCGTGTCTTCGCCGATTTGTCGCACGTCGTGGAATATGTGCAAAAATATTTTCTGATAATGCCACCAACTTTATTGGAGCACGGGCTGAACTTCAAAATTTAAAGAAATTATTTATGACCCAAGAATTTCACGAGAAAACAAGTCATTATTGCACAGATCATAACATTGAGTGGTGCACCATTCCGCCAAGATCGCCTCATTTCGGTGGTTTGTGGGAGTCTGCTGTTAAAAGCGCCAAATATCACATGCGGCGAGTCATCGGAAAATCGTCTCTTACTATAGAAGAGTATTATACGCTGATAGCTCAAGTCGAAGCGTGCTTGAACTCTCGCCCGCTGACAGCCATGTCTAGTGATCCAAATGACTTAAACGCTTTATCCCCTGGTCACTTCCTAATCGGTTCACCATTGACTTCGTTATTGGAACCTTCCACATTGCATCTTCGCACCACCCGACTATCTCGATTTCAGGCACTTCAACAAAAGTTTCAAAATTTTTGGGCTCGATGGCAAATAGAATATTTAACAGAATTACAACAACGTAATAAGTGGCAACGAGGTCAACAAAAATTTAAAATCGGGTCGTTAGTTCTCGTTCATGATACCAATTTACCACCAATGAAATGGAACCTTGGTCGAATAACAGAGACTCATCCCGGTAAGGATGGTGTGATACGTGTGGTCACAATCAAAACTGCACAGTCTACATTGAAACGAGCTACAAATCGAATCAGTGTTCTACCTATCGACGACGACTTCGAATAATATCAATTATACATAATCAAACAGTATAATTCAGTTTAGGTTATATGGTTTAGGGTAGTTTTATGAAAATAAAAGAAAAGAGGTAATATAAACCCAACTAAGATTACAAATCAGAAAGTTATGTATTTATTACTCGTATTACAAAAATTGAATAATTAAAATGTAAAAGGCAATCTGTTGAAATTTATACATATTTCAAGGCCGCGGGTATGGTAACGCCAGAGTAATCATCATTCCTAAAACAAGAAGAAATACTAAAATACATGAACTTAAATGTTCATCAAAACATTATAATAGTTACCCGAGTTGGTTTTGCGTTGAAAACACATAATATCCATGATGATTTATCTAAAGAAACCAAAAATTATATTGTAGTACATTTAAAGAGTATTATTTGTTATACATATACTTATCTTATTAAATGTTATATTTTATATTGTATAATCCATTAATATAATTAAATAAATATACATACTTTGAAATGTATGTTGTAAATAAATTAGTTTGTTGTGACATTTCTTGTGTTAAAATGTCAACAAACGCCATCATTACAAATGTATTTTTCGAACTTGAATTTTGGTTGCGTATAGTAGTAATTCGAAAGGTACATTCTTTTTTGACGGCAAATGCCACTAGGGTCAGCTTGAAAAATATTTGGTGGTGGGAAAAAAAATTGGAATCAGTCTGTCATTGATCATTGTAAGAATAAGTCAAATAAAAAATATATATGTAAAATCATCGACATTATTTTTTATTATATTCAAAATTATCTTCGAGTAAATAAATAATTAAGTGAAGTGTCACAATACAAAATATAGTTTTATTTAATTATCGTCGATTAGTTTACGAATAAGCTAACGTATTTGTGACCTGCAAATTTTTTGTAATTTAAACACGGCGACAATTATTTTTATCCAGCGTCGCCATTAATAAAGGTACATATTTATAAAAAATTGTAACACGATATTTTTACAGAATCGTGCTACTCAGCAGCAAAAAACAATTTTAATTGATTTGATAGAAATTAATTTTGAAACCTTTTTTGGGTTTGGTGCAGCATTCGGCAACCAGCGAAAAGGTGAGTTGTGGGTTGAAATAACCACGACATTGAATTTGTCCTCTATAATCCCTCGAAGTGTAGAACAATGGTAAAGGGTAATTATTTTAATAAATGCATTAATTATGATAAAGCTTACGCTAAATATTTATCCCTATTTTAGGTTTGGCAAGATTTAAAAAAAAATTAAAAAAAAAAAAATTAAATAATCTTAGAGCGGAGCAAAATTTAACGGGAGGTGGGAAATATATTCCACTGGGGTTGAGTACGGACGAGCAGCGCATAGTTGATTTACGTGGCTTTGAGAATTTGGACGGTATAGCTATAATTATTGAAATGGGAAAGGTACATTTAAATTGGTGGTTTTTATTCTCAATGTACCACTGAGCCGACTTTTTTATGTCACTTAACAAGCTATTTTAACATATACAATAATAGAAACAAAATAGTTTAGACAAGGTAAGTGAGTAACAGATTGTGCATCGCTTCCAAATTGTCGAAATAAATTTAATTTAATTTTTGTTCTATATACATAATACAATTATTATTTTATTTTATAGAGGAAAAGAGTACCATCTTCATCGTTTCAACAACTACAGTCAGCAATACCATCGTCAACAATATCGCTACCACCGTCATTAATTACACCATCTTCTTTACCACCGTCATTAATAACACCGTAATTAATAACACCGTCATCAGTACCACCATCAATAATACTACCATCAATAATACCACCATCATCATTACCACCGTCATTAATAACACCGTCATCAGTACCATCATCAACAATACCACCATCATCATTACCACCGTCATTAATAACACCGTCATCAGTACCATCATCAACAATACCACCGTCATCTCTAATAACGTCCTCTGTAACACCATCAACACAACCACCATTATCATTACCATCACAACTTTCATCACCACAACCAGGGTCGTCCCGCCAAATAGATCCCACTGGCACTGTTCGCTGATCAAGATTTCACCGGAATTTTCTGCTTCCACTATATGCTTCTACGATTTCTTCAATTGGGTAATTATTTTCTATTAAAATATTGTGCAAAACTGCACATGAATAAATAATGTTTTCGACCTTTTCATGAGTATAATGTAGATGACCCGAAGATTTTTTAAGGCATAGAAATCGACCCTTTAAAACTCCGAAGCAACGCTCAATACCACTTCTAATTTTGGAATGAATTTGATTGAAATTCATTTGTTGGTTTGTTGCTGGCCTACGATATGGAACAATCATAAATGGTTTTAATGCATACCCGCTGTCGCCTTTAATAGAAGTGAGTGTTGTAATAATTAGTAAAATAATACAAAATTTTTAAATTAATTATTTTACCAAATAACTACGTTTTATTGTCTTCTGCATTTAACCTTTTAATTTCCGGCAGGATTATACTTCCATCCCATATATGCGAGTCGTGGGTAGAGCCCGGATATCTTGCATTTATTGATAAAATGCGTAAATTAAAATCACATATCTATAAATAAAAATTACTTACAATAATAAAAATTATTTAAATTTTATAGTTACCACTTGAGTATTGATAGAATGGAAGTTTTTCTGTTAAGATAGGCGTGTTCACCCTTTTTAGGCAAGTTTGCTACCGCAATATGAGTGCAATCAATCAAACCAACAATGCCGGGTACACCATATTTATTAGAAGAACCTTCTTTGTTCTTGTTAGCTTCAGCTAAAGTTTCAGGGAACCAAATATAATTGTACACTAATTTAGTGCTTTGGCTCATGATAGTGAAAGCATCTAAGCCCACACGCCGCTGGTGGCTTCCACTGGCATAAAAATTTAGAGCCGCGAGTACTTCTAAACGAAGTAGTATTCTTAGAAGGTTACCCGTCTCAACAACAAATGGTTGGATATCATGAATTAATTTGAGCACCAAATGCTTCGGGAGGCGAAAGTTGTCCACAAAATTGTAAAATTAAAATTATAATTGCTCAAAATATTTTATAATTATATATTAAAAGATATTAATTTTTATTTAACTCATCATCGATCGGATATGTTAAAGGGATCTAACGTGTCACGCAAATACTCGTTGTACCGTTTAGTTTTTAACTTACGGTCGTAATACAAAATTGGAATAATTGAATTCATTTCAAGTGTTTTAACGAAATAATATAATAAATTATAATTAAATTTGGTATTATCACAAAATTCAATAAACACAAAAAAAAAAAAAATTATTAAACCCGAAAACTCCACAAGAAAACTTATTGTTAAGTAAAAAAAATTATTATTAAAGCCAAAATGAAAACCAAAATTAAACGTAAATATTAAACCCGATAACTTTAAACATAAGATTGAACTAATTTATAATATGTATATTAAACGAAAGCGAAATTAAATTTTATTAAAGATTTGCAAATATAGTTTTGTCACTAAGCACGATGATATGGATAGAAAAATGGCAAATGTCAATCCCAAATAAAAGCAAACAAAAACAAACAACATGACTACTAACACATAAACATTTACAAATTCTAATACGTTCCGGTTATTTTCTCTCATAGTCTCATTTTTGCAACAAAATCGACGTACAGCTATCACATTTTTTTCATATTCATTTTTATTATTTATCGATGGATCGGTTAAAGAACAACGGTAAATTGAGCCGCAGCTCGTCTGATCTAACGTTCCACGATTTCTTCCTTTGCGGTATATTAACAATGTGGCTCATCTCGAAAAACTCAAAATTCATAAATGTTTAACCGGCTTGCAGAATCAAATCACCGCTTCTTGCGAAGTGGCATAGAGTAGAGTGATTTACTCAATAAGGTATTGATAGAGTTATAGTAAATATCGAATGTGCAAAGAGTAAGATGTTCCATTAAAAATTAAAGAAACATACACTACGAAGATTAGAGCGATGTAGATCAACCCTATTTTGCGAATCTGGTAAAATTTTATATACAAGATTTTAAGGTAGATAAACGAAAAACGACCCCGTTCAACTGGAAATTGAGGTGTGGCCAACATACGACTTTTTTTACGCACGATGAATTTGAGAAACTAATACTAATAATTTTTCTGTAAATCTTATATTTTTTACCCTGTTAAAGTTAGCCGAAAGTAAAAAGTCGATAATGCAGATTATGTTATTAACATTCCAACTCAAAATAAAAAATTTGGTGGCTATCATCCGAAAGTAAATAGGATACATGGATTGAAATACAAATTTTTGTAAACAGTCTTATGTGGAAAACTTTGTTTAACCTAGTCATGGAAAATATCGGAAAATCAGAAGAATCCATAAAATCGGAATAAAATCAGCCTCTAGAGTGTTATGTCTGGAGATGAATTGCATTAATGTGATTTAACAATAGCTATGGCAGGAAAAAAATTCAGTTCAAGTTTCCCGTGGGAAATCTCGGAAAATTCAAAAAAGTTTCCAGCCGAAAGTAAGAAATGGATGAATAAAAAATAAGCCTTTAGAGGCTGATTTTACATAAAGTTTCTAATAATTTTTGGAAAATCAAATTTTCCGAGGTTTCCCACGGGAAACTTGAACTGAATTTTCTTCCCTGCGATAGCTATTGTTAAATCACATTAATGCAATTCATCTCCAGACATAACACTCTAGAGGCTGATTTTATACAAATTTTCTAATGATTTTAGGAAAATCGAATTTTCCGAGATTTTTCACGGGAAACTTGAACTGAATTTTTTTTCCTGCGATAGCTATTGTTAAATCACATTAATGCAATCCATCTCCAGACATAACACTCTAGAGGCTGATTTTATACAAATTTTCTAATAATTTTTGGAAAATCGAATTTTCCGAGGTTTCCCACGGGAAACTTGAACTGAATTTTTTTCCTGCGTTGGCTATTGATAAGTCACATCAATGTACTCCATCTCCAGACATAACACTCTAGAGGCTGATTTTATACAAATTTTCTAATGATTTTTGGAAAATCGAATTTTCCGAGATTTTCCACGGGAAACTTGAACTGAATTTTTTTCCTGCGATAGCTATTGGCAAGTCACATCAATGCAATCCATCTTCAGACATAACACTCTAGAGGCTGATTTTATACAAATTTTCTAATAATTTTTGGAAAATCGAATTTTCCGAGATTTTCCACGGGAAACTTGAACTGTTTTTTTTCCTGCGATAGCTATTGACAAGTCACATCAATCCAATCCATCTCCAGACATGACACTCTAGAGGCTGATTATATACAAATTTTCTAATAATTTTTGGAAAATCGAATTTTCCGAGATTTTCCACGGGAAACTTGAGCTGTTTTTTTTCCTGCGATAGCTATTGACAAGTCACATCAATCCAATCCATCTCCAGACATGACACTCTAGAGGCTGATTATATACAAATTTTCTAATAATTTTTCGAAATTCGAATTTTCCGAGATTTTCCACGGGAAACTTGAACTGAATTGTTTTCCTGCGATAGCTATTGGCAAGTCACATCAATGCAATCCATCTCCAGACATAACACTCTAGAGGCTGATTTATTTTCGGCTTGAATGTCAATAACATAATCTGCATTATCGACTTTTCATTTACGGCTTTACTGGAGGTTGGCATCTCGGGTTGTGATGAATAAACGTAATTTTTTTGCGGTGACTTTAAAAATAAATTAAAATAATTCTTTATGTTAGTGCCGGTTAATTTAGTGTTAAAAGTAATTATGAGTGTACAAGTGACGAGATTTTTTCATTAAAGTGTGTTTTAATCGTAAATTTTGTGTTAATATTAAATTAAAAAATATTAAAATAACCTAAAACCATCATTTTTTGTAGTTAGTGACAGAATCGGTAACAATGCATTCTGCATGACCGATTGTTTAATACCGACGTCGTTTATTAAAATGGAATTGGATGCTTTGTTTTATACATAAGTCGTAAAGAACTTATAAGCAATTAGTTAATGAATTGTTAGTTCATAAATAATTGGATAAATAGTGGTAACATGACGAAGTTGTCATTTTTAGTGTTGTGATTAAAAAAAAAATTATTTAAATGTTAATATAGTGTTGTGAAAGTTTTTTGTGTAATAAGGAAAGTAGAGTGTATCAGTGTTGTGAAAAAATATATATTAGATATCACATATTCATAATATGAATAATGTAATAATTAAAATAAATAAAAGTTCCTAAAATTAAGAAAATAATAATAATAAGTGCAGGAAATTAGTGAATTAAATATCCTTTGACAGTGTTGAGTTATTTACAGATCATTTATGGCCAATGGTAAAGTAATTTTCTACATTACCCATAACATTTTGTGTATGTATTGTAAGGTAAGTGATGCATTATGGACATCAGCTGTGTTTTTGATTTTGATTACTTTTTATTTATTTTAATTACGCTTTTTTGGTAAAGGATGAAATTAAATTTTGAAAGGTTAAAAGAAATATAGTGGATTAGGTTAATGTCTTTTCATAGTGTGTTAGTGTTAATAACAAATTTTAATTGTTATTAATATTGCTGCCTAGTGGATTGAAGTTTTGGCAGAGATAGGTAGTGCCGAAAACTAGTATTTATGATACAGCTTTAGACACTTTTTGACACGAGTTATAGCCAGTATTTCAAAACCTGGGGTGACATGTTATAACCATCACTTTTTTCGCTTCGGTGCAATTTCGATAGAATAACTGTTAAAAATATAAAATTTTAAAACAATTTAGATGTAAGATACCGTTACTCTGTCGAAAATGCATCGAAGCGAAAAAAGTGATGGTTATAATATGTCAGCCCTGTGTGTTTTGACACTTTTCGACACGACTTTTTGACAGTGAAATAATTGAAAAATGTAAAATTTTAGTTTCATTTAGGTTCAGAACTGTTTGAACAATTTGAACATTTTCGAAATTTACCATTAACTATATATCAAAAACTTGCTCACGAAATAATAAGAATATTTTGTTTCCTCTTTTTCCTAATATCGCTCGCACAGCTTTTAACACTTTCCGACAGTTTTTGACCATAATTTAAGCTTTTTGACCTATTTCTGGCAAAATTATCGAAAAATCAGTTTTTTTAGCGTTTTACTCATCTCTGGTTTTTGGATACCAAAGTCAGTAGTCACAAACAAATTTTTCTCTACATAAAGTTGTCTATTTCAGGCGTGGACAGTTGGGGAGAACGAATATATGAGAAATATATGGTTAGTCTTTCTTTCAGTCATAAGAGCATAAATAAACCAATGTGTTTTTGTAATTTGTTCAAGGTGGCGATTTGTTTGCAGTTGTTTTACCAGATTCGCACTAGGAATTGTTATACATACTATAATTGATCCTTAATGTAATTAATGCCATAAGGCTTAAAATTGAATCATGATTAATAATTGGTAATGTTATTTTTAGGGATAGGAACATCTTTACATTTGAATTTAAATTTTATTATATTTATTGCTGTTTTAATATGAGTCTGTCCTCACTAACATTCCTTTCCGATACCTCGATTTTGTTACGTGTAAAAGGGTATAAGATGGCTGCCTGGCCAGGGGCGAATATCACACTATTAGACTTATGTGGTTATCGATGTGGCGCCTTTCTTTACGGGGTGAATATTGCTATGTTTGGCTTCATGAAAAGCTGAGTATGATGGTACATAATTCCTTGGTGAGGGAGAGTTATGGTGTCGTGTTGTAACATGGGTATAGTGGTGTGGTATTCGCATTTATAATACGGGAAACTTGCTTAATGCTTGATCGTACATTGAAATCAATCAATCAAAATCCATGTATCCTATTTACTTTCGGTTGATAACTACTACATTTTTTATTTTCGGCTGGCATATTTATAACATAATCTGCGTTATCGAATTTTTACTTTCGGCTAACTTTAAAATGATCCGATTGATACCGACTCCATTTTTAATTTCCGGCTGGCATAACACAATCTGCTTCATCGATCGGCTGATAATACGCAATCTGCGTTACCATTTTCATCGGCGGGACTGTCATACTCTGCATTATCGACCTTTTCACTTTCGGCTGACAACTTTCGACTAACTTTAACAGTACATATTTTTGAAATATTTACAAAATGAATTTTCTGGTCCACGGAAGTTGTCAAATCCGGTTAGACGAATTTCACTATAATTCAGTGGGACCTCCCAATTTATGACAAAAACTTAAATATGAAATTTCAGTTCAACTGGTGCTAGAGAGGACACAGATAGACAGGCCGACAGACAGACACCACTCCGAATCCCAGTTTTGCGGAATCAGGAGACCCCAAAATGAATAAATTCACAAAAATCTCAAGGTTGAAAATTTTCATGATTACTAAGCTTAACAGTGAACGTAACAGAGGAAAACTCGAAGAAACCTTCTTCGAAAATGGTACCACGATTATAGTTCAATCATTTGATTTTTACTGCAGTGGATTATAACATTTTGGTTCATTCCACCTCGTGCACCAAATCTTGATGGATTATCGAAGGCGTTATTTAAATATTTGAAAATACACCTAATTCATACAAACATCACGTTTGAGCAGGATCGTTAGACAAATCGAGTCATACGCTCTTTCCAGCCTACGAACAAATTATTCAGATATGGCGAAACGTGCAATGACGAATAAAGGATTCTAGCCGTTTTTCACAAAAAATGGAAACACAGAAAAGTATAGTCGTATAAAACAAATGTACTCGACCTTTTTCTTGATTTGGCCTAATGCTTTCTCCCGAAATAATATGACCTAAATAACTGACAGACTAATACTGTATTCAAATTACCGTCGCATTCTATTTTGTTTCTACGACCAATTAAAATATCGTCTCAATAACATTCTAAGTTTTCTAGATCGTTTAGAATTTGATCCATTACCGACTGAAAAATGTATGGAGCTGTCTTTAAACCGAACTGACTTTTTATGTACCTTGTACATAATTTAGCATTCTTAGTTCTTGATTATCGATTTGGGCGGTCTTTCTCGAGTACCCGATGAGTTTCGTGATTGATTACGGTTTCGACTGTTATTTGATTGGCTTCTTTTTTTTTTTTGGATGTGACCTTGATTTTCAGACCGACTTTGACGATTTTCAAAGCGAGTAACATAACTTTGCTTCTGTTTCGATCCATGTGCTTTATTATCTTGACTATACAAATTAATTAGATAGTTAGCGGATGGGTTTATTACCGGAGCTTCCTTCGCTGAAATTTCCGTTGTAAGTGCTACCTCACAGTATTTTTCAAACTTTTCGTTCGCACATTTTAACACTTCTCTTGTTGGATTGCATTTGTTGCTTTAAGCCAAAAATTCTTCAAACTTACACGACTGAGCTAAACTTTTTAATTTGCAATTGTACTCTGATCTTTTGGCAGCTTTGGTCGACTGCTTTTCCCCTTCATCGACATACGCTCTTTGTAGTCTACAAATTGTCCACTTTCCACGTCAAGTTGCTCCTTTAACCCAATCATTGCCATTCCAGAACACTTTAATTGACTTTTTAAAATTCTTCACTTTCTTTCTTTCAAATTATTTACCGCCACTTCCGTTCTTTCTTAAGTGAAGCTTACAACAAATTTTTCTTGTTTTTTTTTATTTCCCTCATTTCCAATTTATTAAACGTTTTTCTGGGAGTTTCTGGCCCACTGAGTTTAAGGAATTTTCTAGTCGATTAATGAAAGACTTTTGGGTTCGTTACAGAATGATTTTATTTATTTAATGTTTACATTGCAAGCTCTCAATTAAAACTCTGTTGAATCTGCTATTCAATATAAGGGCCCTTTTTAAAAATACAAAACATGCAAATAATAGAAATCTATATTGCTTCTGTTGGGCGTTCTCTACAACAATTTCAATTCTGAAGAATACTTTCCATCAGATTACGTGGTCTATAGAAAAGACTGGCTTAATTTTGATACCACCCTTAAAGAATTCACTTTCGAGTGAGGTTATATAGCATGTCATCCGGCATAGGACATTAAGGCTGTACGTATTAAAGCCGATATTTCTTTTATCTTCGTGGTCGCGGTATATGTGACCTGTGGATCAACTTTAGAAGTTGAATTTATTGATTTTTTCAAAACTTGTTGATGAACAACTTATGATCATTGGTGATTTCAATCTTCCAGACATTGTTTGGTTTGCCGTTGATGATGTTCTCACGCCCTCTTCTAATGATCAAAAGCATTGGCCATCACCGATTAATTTGCTAATATATCATCCAAGCAATTGGGCCGGATAAGCAACAGTCGAGAATATTCGCACATACCGAAGATGTCTTTCTCGAACGAATCGACTGTGACGAAGAATATTTAACTCTCGAATAGCCCGGCGAAATTCTCAGGCCTGACTTCTTAACAAGCAGTGCAGACCTTAACCACACATTCGATGTCTTTTACGATATTCGGCTACCAGAAATAACTACGTCTTCCATATTAGTAAACTTGACACTTTTTAACCCCGCAGCGACTGCGGCTACGGCTCCTCGATCTATCTGTCCATAGTTACTTTCCGCTTTTGAAAGTGTCCTTGAGAATGAATGGAAACCTCTAAGGTAGTGTGCGAGAAGGCTGATTGCTGACAGCGATTTCTTCAAATCGTCAAATAACTTTTTATTGATTAAATCACAATTCCACGTTTGATTTTTATCAAGCAGCCTATGAAGGGGCTCAGCGAACGCTTGCTTTGCTTGTTAAGGATGCATAATAAAAATTAGGCAACCCAAAAATAGCTTGAAGTGGTTGATTATTTTTCGGTTCTGGTCTGTCTTTCTTGGCTGCTATTTTGTCATCGGTATAGGTCGGACCCCGAATGAGTCAATTTTGTAACCAAGAAAATTGATTGACGAAGATTTAAAAACGCATTTTGCTATAGAGAGGGGAAGCCCAAATTCGTCGAAATTTGAAAACACTTCCTAGAGATTTGTAGCTAATTCAACATCGTTTTTCGCAGGAATAGCGATGTCGTCGAAATATGCAATATTCCTTCAATACTTCTTAAAATATTTTCAATTAGATCGATCTATTCAAAGAGCTTGTTCATGCAATGCAATTGACGGTGAGGCTAAACAAAAATCGAGGTACTATCTTGGGTGCATGCATACCTGACGTGCTTGTATGCAATACAAACAGTTCCTGATTTAATTAAACTTGACAGATCTGCTTTGTCGACGTCTGTTGGTAAAAATCTTGATCACCATACGGATAACGCAGAAATGTTATATAAATTGCAATGATCTCAATCAGTGGTTACAGTCTGGGATGGTATATACAAGTATTTTTTGACAAGCTGTAACTACGCTTCCAAGCGGCTACATACAGTTTCCACAAATCATGGAATCTGGTGAAGCCTATGTTTGCAGTAACTCCAGATGGTATGATCATCTGCATATTCGGTATTTGGAAGGCAATTTAACCTCAACGTGTCAAATCCACTATTGGTGCGTCTCAAATTCACATCGAGGTATTTTCGAAGCCAGGCATATGTTCTGTGTGATTTAAGCCTGCTAGTGTCCAAAACGTGAGGCTACTGTGAAGTTATAGTATATGTGGAGGTAGACTTAACTTACCTATGTGTTATATCCTATTTCTGTCGCAACTAAGCGTTTCCCCGTTACTTTGTGCCTCTTGAAAGCTAACGGGACGAGCTATCTAAGACCATCAGACCATCAGTGGTTTTAATATAATAACTTATCTTCAACCTGTTTAAATAAAAAAATACGTCAGTACATAAGTTTTCATTGAACTTTGGACCCAATTTAATCAAGTTCAATCGAAGGTCGCAGATCGAAAACCAAGTGGTCTGATGCCAATTCTTAAAGTAGATACCCGATCCTGTTTACGTACAGGCTTTAAAAGTTTTTTAATTCTCTGCTTTATCCATAGAACTAGATTGGCCAAATAAAACATCCAAATCGGAAAAGTATTCCTCAAGATCCCTTGAGTACAGATATTCAGATATCCTGAAAGAATGTCAGGAATCAAAAAGCTATTCTGATGAAAACCAGTAAATTTCTTTTTTAAGGTAAACTCTTAAGAATCTCTTCCTTTCTTTCTTAATGTGCACGTTGGCCTTTACGGACCAGGCACAAGTTAATAAAGGTTTGTCTAACAAATCCCATGTCCCTTTGCTTTCTTTATATCCATAGGGCCTTAATTTGTTCCTAACATAAATGTTCAGCTTTAACATTTCCTGTTGATGCAAAATTATAAATCATCAGCATTTTGTAAGATTCTCACACAGAAATTTGAAATATGTTTTTGTAATTCAACAATATAAAAGCTCCCTTATGTTGTTATTTTTGAAAAAAAGGTTAAAGTACGTTGAAATGTGTCGTCGATTGCGATACAGCAAACAAAAAAAAACTTACATCTCTCATGTGCAAACAAATCTCATCAAGTATTCATTCGGAATTCATTCAAATCAATTTTTCTTTTCAATATCTGTTCATAAATTATATTTGAATTGAAGACGTATTTCTTCAAGATATATTACACATCCATATACATCGTGACTAACGTTTAATACATAAAGGAAGATTTTCAAATACATATAAATCAACGAGCTTTAACAATGACATGGAATTTTCTTTTTTTTTGTCATTCGAGAGTTCAATACTTTGACAAAATATTTGGTCTTGTTTGGAAACAGTTTTTTTTTTGTTTAGCAGATACACATTTTTTTCCAAACAGCAAAAATTTCATTTTAAAAATAATTCTCTAACATATACTTTGTGTTTATTCTGGGAGGTAGAAATACCTCAAAAGTGTATTTATGTACATAGACGAACAAATTGAAAAATAATAAAATATTTACTGATGATTACCTCCCAAGTTTTTTTTTGTATTGTGTGCTTGCTTGTTGTGGTGCTTTAGGTAAGAAAAAGCATACACAATAGTACACAACTTCGTTTAAAAATATGGGATTTATTTTTGGCAAAAGTTTACCGTTTAAATATCTGTTTCGACTTAATAAAAACAAACTTCCTCCTTAACGAATATATTTTGATAAAGGCCCATGGAATTTTAAACAATGTATGTAAGTAGCACAAATAAAATTATTCATGTGAAAAACTGGGAAATTTTTTGAGATAACATTGTTTTGATTTTTCTTTTTTAAGTGTTTGTTTGTTGTTTATACCATATCTAAAATTGTTACTTTCACTTGAGTAATCAAAAAATCAGACAAAAAAAAAAGAAAGTGTAACGCTTTTATTATTTTTATTGAAATCAGGGAATTTAGTAGTATATTGGATTTTTTACTAAAATTCTGGAAAAGTACGTTCAGATCGGAATAAGAAGCAGGCCTAGGTAGTACTTTTTAACATAAACGAAATAAAAACAACTCTACAACGACAATATTTGACTGTAACCATTTTAGAGTAACTCCCCGATTCTGACGTTAAGATTTTTTTTTGTCTTAACTAAAACATTTTTAGGGAAGACACTCTTCTCACTAGCACCTCATTGAGGTATATGTGTAAACTGTTATTTTTTTGTCGGAGCGTAAATGTCACATGGGTTGATTTGAGCTCATTAAGCACTATTTTCCAGTCAATTGTCCATTTAGTAACGTTGTTCATTGCTCGTTGAAGATTTTCCACTGCCCTTGCTTGTGATTCGCCTACTGACATAATTACAGTGTCGTCAGCGAACGTGCCGATGAATGTTTTATTCGTTGCAGGTATGTCCGCAGTGTAGAGAAGGTAGAGGAGGGGTCCCAATACGCTTCCCTGCGGAACTCCCGCTAGCGTTGGATAATAGTCAGAACATGTTTCTTTATTGATGACTCTGAATTGGCGATCGTAAAGGTATGATTCAAGCAGCTGGCAATAATTTTGTGGTAGCATTTTGCTCATCTTAAATGTCAATCCCTCGTGTCAAACCCTATCAAAGGCCTGAGATACATCCAGAAATACGGCGGGGAAATATTTCTTTTCTTCTAACGCTTACTCTATTACCGTAGTTATTCGATGGACTTGATCTATTGTGGAGTGGGCATTCTTGAATCCAAATTGAAAATTAGGAACGTTTATCATTGCCTTCAGACGTTTTAGTAGTAGTTTTTCAAACAGCTTTGATAAGGTCGGAAACAGTGAAATTGGTCTGTACGATGTTTCTCCTTCATCTGGTTTACCTGGTTTCTTCAACATAATTATTTGTGCCGTTTTGAAGCATTTGGGTACATACTTCAATTTCATACAGGCATTCATAAGTATGTGATCATGATGATTGCTTTGCGTGGAAGTTCCTTGAATAGACCCGGTGATATTTCATCAATTCCTGGTGCCTTTTTTTATTTAAGACTTTTGTCGATTTCTTCAGCAATTTCCATTGGCGTGACCCTTTTAATATCCTGATTTGGTTGATAGACAGGTGTTACATCAATGTTGGATTGAATGTCATGGGGTTGAAACACTGTTGCTAGGTGTTGAGCAAAGAGTTCCGCTTTTTCTTTGTCTTGTCGAACTCAATTGCCTTGAGCATTTCTTATAGGTGGTACTCGAACTACACAGGTTGCTTAAATTTTCTGATTGCTTTCCATAACGAGTAGTCCTTATCCATTTCTAGACCTAGCCCGCTTAAGTAGTTGTCGAAGCAATCCTGTTTGAAGCTTTTGATAAGCCTATTGACTTTGTTACTTATTCGATTGAAGGTGATCTTTTCAGCGGGATTTCTGGTGAGATGCCATATTCTCCTTGCCTTTCTCCTTTCCTTGATTTGTTTCCTGATTTCAGCCGGGTATTTGACTTCAATCTCCGCTTTGTCCTTTAATTCTGGAGTAGCTAGACTGGCGGCTATATGAGTGTATTCAATGAAATTGTTTGTTTGTTGTTCCAATTCTTCATTACTTTTAATACTAACCTTTAATTCAACTAGCTCTTTCAGTTTTTCTCTGAAGAGATCCCAATCCGTGAATCTATTAGTAAGGTTTTGCTTTTTATTTTTCTTGATGACTATAGCGCTTACTGACAACAGTACAGGAATGTGATCAGACGTTAAGTCGTTAATTCCTTCGACTCTAGTGTAACTGGATGAAATACCTTTTATGATGAAGAGATCAAGCAGATCTGTTATTTTTCCTGCATCCGTTGGCCAGTACGTTGGCCCTCTTGGATACAGGTATTCACATTTTTTTTTTCATGAATGGCACTAGACAAAGCATTTCCTTTCCCAGGAGAAATTAGCATGGAACCTCAAGCTGTATATTTTATATTATAGTCCCTTCCAATAATAAATCTTGGACCGCGCTTATTAAAGACGTTATTAAATTGTAGCTTCGTTGATGTATGCCGTATAGGACAGTATGCTGCCGCAATATTTAGATCTGCGCCATTATATTGGATTGAGATAACAGTTGCTTGCATGTAGCTTTCTCGAATATCCTCTTGTTGATTATGTTTGATATTATTTTTAATTAGTACAGCTGAACCAACTCTGGCTCTTTCACTAGGATGGGTTGTCCAGTAGGAATTAAATCCCTTTATTCTGAAAAAGCTTTTGTTGGAGAAGTGCGTTTCTGAAATAAGTGAAATATCTATGTTGTTTGTATGGAGAAATATTTTCCAGTTCTTGGGCTCATTGATTGAGCCCATTAGCGCTCCAAGTTACAATGCGCAGGAACGAGTTAATCATTTGTGTGTATGCTGACTTTTTTTGCTAGGCGGATAGAAATAAATTTCTAGTTTTGCCACCCTTTCTGTTAAGTGACCAAGTGTCTGTTGAATTTGACTAAGCTTTTTAATAATTTTAAAGTTATTAGACTCGTTATTAACAAATATGTGTTTGTTATTTTGGTTTGATTCATCAGCAGATAATTTGGTGATTTGCGCATAGGATAATCCAACTGTGGATGGTGTGATTGTTGTTTGTGGTTTAGCAGCTTTGGTTTGTAATCGCTGTACTACTCTTGTTCTATTATTCTGTTGACTTTTAATTTTGTTCTGATATACACAGCATCCTTTACAATTTGAAGTATGTCCTTGTTGTTGACAAAGAGCACATGCAGGCGTAATATCTGGTTGTTTTTTTGCATTTTGTCGTGTGATGATCTCCAGCACATTTAACGCATTTGGTTTGACGATAGCAAAAACTCTTGGTATGTCCAAGTTGTTGACAATTCGTACATTGTGGAATGTCCCGGTTTTGTTAGGTGGCTCAATTTTAACTATACAGCACGCAAGTTTCTTGATGTTGTATACTTCTTTATTGTTGTCATTTTGTTTTAAGTCGATGTAAAACAATGGAAAGTGTTTCCTGTCTTTTACACCATTAGTTATGACCATTTTGTAGAGTGTTAGTAATACCTGCGACTTCATGTCCCATTTTTTCTAAGTCTGCTTTAATTACATCGCGACTAATGGAAGATGGTAAGCCTCTGATAACCACTCTATAAGCCTTTTCGCTCTTCAGCTGATAGGTGTGATATTCTTCATCTTATTGGTTGCTGGGTCTTTTTTTTAATTCTTCCAGTAATTTTTTGACATATCTGTAATCATTTTCATTTTGAAATGTAATTTTAATGCCACTATTTGCTCACGTTAATCGGTGGAGGCAGTGGTATTTTTGGGGTTTTCTGTTCAGTGTTATTGATCACAATTTGTGTAGTATATTTTGGAGGAGTTTTCGTTTTTGTGCGCCTGCGTTTCCTAGCATTTCTGTTATCAGCACTGGAAACTTCTTTTTTCAGTTATTCCTCATCTGTGCAATAATCCACTTGACTCAGAGCACTGAATTTTTTATTCTGTTGAAAAACTGGAAATTGCCGCAGCAACCAGTTGGAATTATTTGAATGTACATGTTGACCGGATGATGGCTGAATATGGTTGAGTAAGATTGTTAACTCGTGCTGAATCTTCAGTTATGCTATTTTGAACCTTTTATTTTAGTGTAGAGTTTTCTCTCTTAAGTTCAGCAACTTCATTTCTCAGCTGCGCGATGAGTTTCTCCATTTTTTGAAATTTATTTAACAGCTCCTCGCTGTGTATAACATTTGTTGATGCACTCGGCATTTGTTCTGATAATGAAGTTACTTTTTCAGTGGAGACTGCGTTGTTTGCAAATATTTTTTGTATTGGTGATCTGATTGTAATGGAGCCCTGGATGGATTTAAGGTGATACACAAAATTTATGGCAGCACTTAGTTGTAAAAACGACGTCATTTTTCTGCAAGAGAAAAGTCAAAATAATACCATTAAGCTGTCAAAATTGTCGGTTTTACATAATATTTTATAAGACCAATGACAGCTAAGATTAGTTGTAGAATTCGAAATGAGTCTTAACTAAGACAAAAGTTTTAACAAGTTTACCAAAACCAGGTTTTCAGTCAGTGACTATACACGTCAAAATCGGGAGATAAGAAACCTTACAAATTATCTGTAAAGTCTAAAGGGCTACACATTTTTTATTGTTTTTATTTGGCCAAAACTGTTGTATAATCCCTTGTAACCAATATGAGATATTTGTTTTTGGATAACTGTGATTGTGACACAACCGAACAAACAGTCTTAAAGAATCGAACGAGCCTAAAGAGCAACAAAATTTTTTTTTGGCAATTGGCTGATCAAATATGTCAGTTTTTTCAATGTATCGTGTATGGCGACACGAATAGTCGCTGAAAAATCGAAACTGAAAAATAGCACAAAACAATTTTCTTTTTTTGGGCGATTGTGCATTTTGGAGAACCGCCCAAAAAAATTTCGGGCGATTATTCATTTTTAACCCTTACATGGTATAGATGGGTAAATTGACACAGCCCGTGTTTTATTCTTGAAATAACACCGTTATTTAAAATTTGTTTCATTTGAGCATTTATGACTTTTCAAATTCTACGTTTTGAATGTGTAAAGTGATGTGTTGTTTCATTTTGCTGTGGGTCAATTGATCCACCAATACCAGTTCCGAGTTTTTTTTTGTCTGTTTGGTGTTGTTGTAATATTTTTTTATTGTTATTTTCGCTAAAAGTTGCAGGTTTTGTTTTTGTAAAAACACCGTTATTTTGATTTTCGTTCGTTCGGTTATTTATGAGTTTTATTTAGTGCATTTTAAACGGGTAGAGTGGTGAGATGTATTATTTATAATAATTCTGATGCTAGTAAATAATATATTTGAGGATATTTACTATTTAGTAATATGTTGTTGTAATCCATTTTATAAAGTTTTTATAGTGCTCCAATATAATGGCAAATTTGCCTTTTCTAACGATCTTATCCGACAACGGGGAAGATGATGGTAATATTCGCCTTGAGGATACTTAGTTTGAAGATAAAGGGTGGTTAAATTTTAAGGGCCGATGTTGATTTTGAATAAAACACAAATTATTTAGGAAATTATTGTCAATTCTTTTTATTATGATAATATGGTATGGTTCAATTATGTATGGAACAAAATATCGGCCAAATGGCCGCCGCGACCTCGGCGGCACACCTCCACCCGATGGTCCAAATTTTCGATGACGCTTAGGCATAATTGAGGTTCTATGCCGTTAATGTGCCGAATTATCTCATCCTTTAGCTCTTGAATTG
Organism: Tipula vernalis; assembly: GCA_958295665.1. Classification (NCBI taxonomy): domain Eukaryota; kingdom Metazoa; phylum Arthropoda; class Insecta; order Diptera; family Tipulidae; genus Tipula; species Tipula vernalis. Next base: position 20,232,872 of record OY282560.1, read on the forward strand.
TTACTGGCTTATCGACGTACACCTTTTCTTTCAAATAACCCCAAAGAAAGAAGTCCAACGGTGTCAAATTACATGATCTTGGCGGCCAATTGACATCGCCACCACGTGAGATAACACGGCCATTGAATTTGTCGCGCAAAAGAGCCATTGTTTCGTTAGCTGTGTGGCAAGTGGCACCGTCCTGTTGAAACCACATATCGTCCACATCCATATCTTCCAATTCGGGCCATAAAAAGTTCGTTATCATCTCACGATAGCGAACACCATTCACAGTAACTGCCTGACCGGCCTCATTTTAGAAAAAATACGGCCCGATGATGCCGCCAGCCCATAAACCGCACCAAACAGTCACTCTTTGTGGGTGCATTGGTTTTTCGACAATCACTCTTGGATTATGATTCGCCCAAATGCGGCAATTCTGCTTATTGACGAGTCCACTGAGGTGAAAGTGTGCCTCATCACTGAAGATGATTTTCTTCGAAAATTGATCATCCACTGTTGCCATTTCTTGCCACCATTCTGACCATTGACGACGTTTGGAATGGTCAAGAGGCTTTAGTTCTTGAGTCAATTGCACCTTATAAGCGTGTAAATGCAAGTCTTTATGCATAATGTTCATCAACGACGAGCGTGAGAGGTGCAATTGTTGGGCACGACGACGAGTTGAGGTGGACGGCTCTTCAGCCACACTATCGCGAACAGCAGCAATATTTTCTGCAGTACGAGCTGTACGAGCATGCACTGGTGTTTTAAAATCTCATACAGACCCGGTTTGCTCAAATTTTTGCACGATTTTTCCGATTGTACGCACATTTGGACGATTAAATTGACCGAAAAAATCACGAAGTCCACGATATGCATTTTGATTTGAACGCCCATTTTCATAATATGCCTGAATAACTTTAACGCATTGCTCGATTGTGTATCTTTCCATGGTTCAAATTGAGTTAGTCTGAAATTGAGAAATGTCAAATGAAATGCAGAAAAAAACTTGACGTTTAGGTGTGGTTCACATTCAACGTCGGCCCTTAAAATTTAACCACCCTTTATAACGCAAAATCTAGAAGACGTAAAAGGATCGATTGAAATGGGCAAAACAAGACCCAGCGAGAAGTGGCCGATCATGTGACATAAATGCGACTTCTCCTGTATAAATTTGGAAATAACTCGTTACTAGGGCATCCACTTGGAGAATTCGGAATTCCGGTATTCTGGAATACCGGCCCATATTTTGGATACATTAGTGCATCACCGCCAGCGGTACGTAAGATTGCTTTTCTCTACTTTTCGAAAAGGAGTTTAATTTTGGGACGATGGAAGTGCCCTTCGAATAGGAAACACTAACTAAATCGCAGTAGCAATTAAATCTATGTTAAAAATGTTGTCGATTTTTTTCCACATTTATTTTATAAGGAGTGAGTACGAATAGGAAAGTAAAGTTTTGGACAAGCGTTTAATTGTAAATGCGATTTAGTATCGGTCGTACATATGACCATTAATTATAAAAATATCTAATATTTTAAATGAAATAAAAAAATTTATTGTTTTTTGATTTTTAATTTTTAATCAGAGATTACCTAAAAAAAAAAAAAATCAATCCTGGAATTGATTCCGGAATTCCGGAATGAACAACATTCAAATTCGGAAATTCTGGAATTACGGTTTTCTTTCAGGACATTAAGGTTAAAGTGCAGCTTTTCGATTTGTTCTGATTGAAATAAATTAAACAATTTATAGAAATTACGGAATTTACAGAGTTTAAAGAATTTGCAAATTAACAGAAAAACAATTTAAATTAATAGAATTTATAGAACTCTGGCCTTGTAGTAGATTCTATGAAATTTGAAAAATTCATAAACCTTATTAAAATTTATAAAATTATTCTGTAAACCTACTGAATTTTTTCACCTGCTGAAACCGAAAAGAAAAAATCTGGGAAATCCTATTAACCCGGCGCTTAAACTGGAAGGGTGGACTGATATCCTCACTTAGAAGTGAAGCAAGACAAGTCTGGCCAGAACATTAAGCTCTAGTGAATTTAGAATGGTCGCGGGAATACTCACGGACATTGCCTTTTTGGGAAGAATCCAAGAAGGCTGGATCTAGAAGCAAATGACTTTTGTAGAAGCTGTTAGGATGAGGAGGAGGAATCAATTTGGTTCACTTTCTTTACTCATGTCCGCTCATTAGCACGCAGAAGGCTTAAATATTTAGATTAGTTCAAAATGGTCAATCTATCGAATCTCGAAAACAGCAAAATGCGAGATGTTTAAAGAATTTACTAAATTTTAAAATTTCATTCAAAGAATTTATTAAATTTATAAACTTTATAGAAATTATTGAATTTATATAATTATTAACGTTCGGTTTATTCAAATTTTTGAAATTATAAAATTTGTAGAATTCAAAGAATATATAAAATTTATAGAAATTATGGAATTTTTAGAATAAGTAAAATTTCGGTTTATAAAATTTATAGAACTGACGGACTTGAAACAATTTGTAGAACCATAAAGGTAGAATTTAAAAAATTTAAAGATTTTGTGCAGTTTATGTAATTTCTAGAATTGATGGAATCCATGAAATTCATAAAATTTATAAAATTTATATAGTTTATAAAAAAATAGAATTTATAAAATTTATAGAATTTATTGGTTTTCGGAAGTTTATAGAAATTATCAAATTTATAGAAATTATAAGAACTAAACATTTTATGAGATTTGTAAAATTTAAAGCCTTGCTGATTTTTTGAACTTTATTCATAGAATTTATAGAATTTATAAAATTTATAGAAATTGAACTTATAGAATTATTAAAGTTTGTTAAAGTTTATAGGATTTAACGAAATATTTGTACATATTTATAAAACGTAAAATTTGAGTTTGTGGAATTTATTAATTACAGACACACTTGAAACAACACACTTGAAAGTTCTATTACTTAAAGGATCTACAAAATTTAAACAAATTTGTATTATTCATAAAATTTTATAGAATTGGTAGAATTGATAGAATTTAAAATTTTATAGAGTTTATAGACATATTAAAACTTATAGAATTTGTAGAATTCATGAAATTCATAAAATTTATTTGATTTATAAAATTTACAGAATTATTAGAATTTAAGAAACATATTGAATTTTTAGACTTTATAGAATTTGTAGAATTTACTGAATTTAATTGCTACAAATTCTATAAACTTCATAAATTCTTTACATTTTTTTAATTCTAAAAATTGTGTATATCCTAATCATAACTGCGATTTAGTATCGTTCATACATCTTAGCATTGATTATAAAACTATCTAACATTTTAAACGAAATAAAAGAAATTTGTTGTTTTTGTAAAATTTTGATTTTTAATTTTTAATCAGAGATTATTTAAAACAACAAATCAATTCCGGAATTGATTCTGGAATTCCGGAATCGAGAATATTTAAATTCTAATATTCTGGTATTCGTTTTTGCCAAAATTTAGATGCTCTACTCGAGAGAATATGGTAGATTGTATTTTAAAATGGACTAATCTCAAATTAGCGCAAGTCAAACGAAAATATACAAATAAAAATCTAACACAATTACGGAAGATTGATGACATTGAGTTATATGCTTCAATCATTAGAAAATTTGAATAAAATCAGCCTCAGGTATTGCAGGAAAGTAATTCAGTTTAAGTTTTCCGTGCGGAATCTGGGAAAATTCAATTTACCAAAAATTATTAGAAACTTTGTAAATATAAATTCAGCCTCTAGAGTTTCAAGTCTGGAGACATGGCGCCTATTATAAACCTATTATAAATTAATAATACTCTAATATAACTTAAAATGTTTTTTTTTTCAGCGATAGCTATTTACAAATCACAAAAATGGAATCCATCTCCAGGCATAACATTCTAGAGGCTAATTTTATAGAAAGTTTTCTTTTCTTTATTTTTATTTAGCTATACATCTCTAAGTTTACATACAAAATTTATTTCTTTAGTTGCTCAAAACTCTAGTGATTTGTCTTGCAACTCCATTATACAGAATTACAAAATCAGACATAACAACATTTCCCCAACCATTACACGCTAGCCGCTGTTTTTATACAAATTTTCTAATGATTTTTGGGAAATCGAATTTCCCAGATCTCCCTCGGGATATATGTATATAACATTATATATCGGGTGCGATATAACATTATATATCTGTTATATCGCACGGTCATACACACTACGAAATTTATACCTTTAAAGACGCGAACGTGCCTGCTTTCAAACTTCCAATGCTTCGAGGTAGACCCTAATTAATAAATATGGAGCGCCTTTTTATTCATAGGTTTGAAAATAGCGTAATATTTATTCAAGACTTACTAGTAAACCGATTGTCCGGAAATTTTGTTTGTTTGTTCGATAAATGATAAGGTTTTGACTTTAATCTAACTAGAACGAGTTCCGTTAAAGATTTGATGTCGAATCTTCGTTTAAATTATTGCAAGTTTTATTAAATTTGCAAATATTGTAACCAGTTATTGGATAAAGTTAATGATAAATAAATAAATAATTCGCAATTCAGAATTACTTACAGGAGAATAATGGTAAAGTGATCTCCGCGGCAAGCACAACAAGACGGAAACATTTTTATCACTTTTAACAGATGTCTAGCGATTTCACGGAATTTGTACTAGCAGAGATAAGTACCGATAATTTTTATGATTTTAATATTGATATCAGTGACCCGGAAAATAAAAGGATCGATGACTTTTATGTACCAAACTTTGGTGATATAGGTAGGCCTGGTACAACGAAGGCGCAATAACTTTCTGGGTGGTAAATTGGTGCTTTAACATCAATAACAGCCGGGTGATGTACGCTTGACTTGGTATGGCAACAAATGGTTTTTATTTATGAAGATACACCTTTCTGATTTTAATGGTTCAAGTCCTTGATTCATTAAGAACTTTGTAAATGTTATATTCCAATTTACAGGAGCTAGCTTACGTCCTTAAAGTGCCTTTTGCAGTTTACAAATTTTGTTTCCCAGGCTGTAAGCAACCTTCTGGCCATATAGAAAAGCATGATATTTCATAATTTTCATGCTTTGTATCGTTGCTATAGCAAACAGGATTCTTAGAGAACTTGTGTTTATTACCGGACTGAATGTGTCTTCAAAATCTACACCATATTGTGGTTCACAACCCCTAATAACCAGTCTAGCCTTATATTTTCCGTCATCTTTAATTCTGAATATCCAATGACTGCTTAATACCTTTTCCTTTTTGACTTCTTCACAATTGACGAGAGACCAGGTTTGGTTGTCGTTTAGGGCTTTCTTTTCCTCTTCTATACAGCTGGTATCCATTTATTCTTTTCGGGTCCGTTGATTGCTTCCTCATATGTAAGCAATACGTAATCTTTGAATTTTTCCGGCAATTTTTTACTTCTTATCATACGCAAAAATTCGGTTGTTTTGGTTGACGCTGGTTCGTGGTGAGTTAAAGTTGAATCTTGATTGTTCTCAAACATTTGTTGAGCGGTGTTACAATTGATTATATGCATTAATGGGTGTTTGCTGTTTGGTTATTGTAGAGATAATTATTTTCTGCAGTTTGGCGTCTGATTTTGTCCATTTTTACTTTGTCTTCTATAGGTTTCTCGATTTCTCGCTAGGTGGAATCGGTTTGAAAATGATTTGATCTGTCAAAAAAAAAATTTGAAATGTTATTATGATTTTCTTTTAGGAATGTGAAAAGTTGATGTATTGTAGGTGATTTCGAGTTCCAATAAAATTGGTTGGATTATCGCTATGGATTTTTTTGCAAATCCCTGGATGAGCAATAAACCGATTTAATGCGGCTAAGTAAGCATCTGTCGTTAAATCGGAAACCAACTCAATATGTGCTACGTTTGTGGCAAGGCAAAACAAATAGGTAAAATATGCCGGATTTTTGGCCTCTTCGCCTCGTCGTGTTCGTTTGGAATGGACCGGCATAATCAACGCCGACCTTGTTAAATGGTCTAACCAATTTTACCCTTGGATTAGGTAGCTGCTCCCATTACTAGACTTAGAGTTCTATTCCCCCTCCCAATATTTTTATTGCAGCGTTGCCATCATTAACGTTGGTCCAGCACGTAGATGGCGTAAGTGAAGTTCTCGCAATATTAATTCGGTTAACTCGTCGCGTATTGTTATTATTGTTGGATGCTTTACGTCGTATGTTATGGCTGCATTTTTAATTCTTCCGCCAACCCGTAATAGTCCCGCTTCATCAAGAAAAAGTTTGAAGTACTTGATCCGACTTGATACAGGTACTTCCTTGCCAGATCTAAGTAGCCGAATTTCTGTTTTAAAGTGCTTGTATTGTGCGTGCCGAAGAATGATATGATGCGATTTTTGAATTTCTTCTATGCTGAGAAACGGTGAAAAGGAATTCTTATCGGAATTCGATTGACCTTTAGGTTTAGGTATCGATATAAGTAGGCCAAAATTCATACTAATTTGTTGGGACTGGGTATGTTTTTAGATAAATTGTAATTACTAGCCATCAACTATTTTTTTATATAAAGAACTAAAACAAATATTTCTTTCTTTTACAAATGAAAATATAACGAAGTGTTCCATACGAGAGTCCAAGGGGGATTCTTTTTTTAGAATATGGCCTTAGCCAAACAAACGATTACTAATAATATTATATACTAAATGCTTTCATACGATGTCAGTTTTTGGTCTGCTGAAAAATTCTGAAATAAAAGAATATAACTGAGTATCTAACCAAATGAATTGCTTGAAGGTAGTCAACAATCTAAATTAACATAATAATATTATTTATATTTTACTAAACTAATTGATTTGGTTATGTTAGAAAATAAAATGTTTACCCGTCGAGTACACATTTCTCAGAAATCAACTGATCTCAACCCATATTTAGTCGAATAAATATTTTCCATTAATAATTATATTTACTAATAAAAAACTGATTTCATTTGGAAAACTCTAAATGGGTAAGGAGGATAAAAATTCTACTATATAGCTGCGGGCAATTTGTTGAGGAGGAAAAATGGAAAACTGAAATACGTAATTAAACTTCAAGAGGTAGAAATTGTATAATTTATGTTGATTTATTGATAAATTATTTGCTATTAAGAACTAAGTGATTTGATCAACTATCGAAAATTATGTTATAGGGGTTTAATCTCAATAAATCATTAAATAGTTGAAGTAATCAGTAGTTTAAATAAACTAATTTGTAGCATGTAAATTGGGATACCGGTTTTACGGCTTCGATTTATTTATTTTATTTTGTGTAGCTCAATAACCGCATATGAATAATATATTTCAATAAAACCTTGATTTAAGAGACAAATTGGCGATTGACCTGTATCCGATTATCCCTTAGATCCAAATGTTGAAAATTTTAATATCTCGTATAGAATTTTATCCATCAATTGCAAGTCAAATTCAGAGCAATTAGGAAGGAACTTTGCTGTTTCTTATAACCGATGGAAATGGGATTCTAAAATCATTTTTAGATGAAGTTCTGGAATAGTGCTAATTAGGAAAAAACTTGACAGTTTCTAAACCGTTTCTTATGACATTTTATAAATACGACAGGAAATCGGTAAAAAAACCGAGTTCCTTTCTAATTGGAATTATTTTAAAATTAAAACGACCAAGTTCTTTCCTAATTGCACATATTTCAGTACTTCATCATGTAAGACTCATCTTATTTGATTTGATTTATTGTTGAATTAATAATTTACATTTACTAACTCTAGTTATTAAAAAGACATGATTCGACGTCAATTCCACAACTTCGCCTGAATCTTTGCTAAAAGCATGCAGCAACAGTGAAACTGTATATCTCGATCCCTGTTCGATTCAAATATTTTAAATGAAATTTTAACATTTTCAGTGACCCTGAATAATATTATATAGGCTGGATGTGGAGTATTATATAAACATCTAGTGCAAATAGAAAGGTTACATAATTAATATGAATTTTAGTAGATTCGACACACGAAATTCCATTTGCAATACAAAATTTGAGACAAATTCTTTGTTCGATATTTTTATTCAATTTAAAAGTCGCAAAACACACTTGAGATCAACTAGAGCTAAATATTAATTTAAAAATATGTCCTAAAAAATCAACAAATTCTAAAAGTGAAACTAATTGCAAAATAAATCATAAAACAATCTTCTTCGAAATAAAGTTCGATATATATTACGGCGGTTTAGATATGGCGAAAAACTGGCCCAAATTGCTGAAATATTGGGTCTTGCAATCAGCGGGACTTCTAAGTGTTGAAAAATTAGCAAAGAAAAGAAGTTGCTTGATGGAAAAGATGGAAAAACTCTTAGGATTATGGATAGAGAACAATAAACAGTTAAATATTCCAATGAGCACAATGGTCATTCAAGAAAAATGTAAAGTGTATTCACGAAAATATACAAAAAACATCAGGTGGAGGTTCAAAAATCGAACTATTCAGTGGAATTAAGGGGTGATTCGATAAATTTAAAAAAAAACTGAACGGCGAGGCAACACATCGGGCGATTTTAAGTTAAAACCGTTCTTAATTTATTTGCCAGAGAATCTGCGAGCTCTTAAAGGATGTGATAAAAACAAATTGCCGGTTATAGTCAAATAAAAAAGCTTGGATGAATGCTAAGCTTTTCGAGGGTTCATAATTGAATTATCCTTCGGTTAAAAAATATTCTTGGCGGCACAAATGGAAAAGATTTTCAATTATTTTGAATCAACCAGGCATTCTGGAAAAATGTTAACGTTAAGGACGCAATAAATAATATCGACGAATCTTGAACATAATTAAAAAAGAGCACTTTGAGCAATGTTTGGCGTAAGATTTGGATTTAAATTTCGGACCAACTTACAATTGGAAGCCTTTAAGATCGGAATGCTGTTCCTTTTGGGTCCATACATACCTTTTTCAATGTAGAAGTTTGTACATCGTTACGTGCCATCAAGTACATCCACAAGTACATCTTTAACGGCTTCGATTGCGCAAAATATTGTTGTTACAGCAGTTGGTCAACGAGAAATTCGTCACAATGAAATTCAGAATTGGCGTTTGCTGCAGTTATGAGACTTACCGTTTATCTTCCAAATCAACAGCGAATCATGTTTGAAACAGAACGTGAGGAGGAAGCTTTGCTGGCAGCTCAAATAGAACAAACGAAATTTGAATTTTGGTTTGATCTCAACAGAAAAGATGTCAATGTATGGAATTTGCTCTATATTGACATCCCCCTTCACCAGGTGGAAGTCGCAGTAATATACACAGTGAGCCCAAGAGATAATGGACGTTTCAATCTTCGGATACTTGTGCTACATGTTCCTGGAGCCACAAATTTTGATGCGATTAGAACTGTCAATGGAGCTATTTGCAACACGTTTAAAAAAGCAGCATCTCGACGTGAACTATTGGAGTCAGATGACGAATTAAGACGTTGGCTTACTGAAGCTGCAACTTATGAGATGCCAAAGCAATTTCGGGAGATATTCTCTTTCATTTGTTGCTTTTGTCAGCCGTCAAGTCCCTTTTAATTGTGGAACAGATTTAAAGACGACATGTGGCTTGATCATAGACATATGTCTTGCCAAAACGATGAAGCTATATCCATAAACACTTTCGATCGAATTGATTTGACAACACCAATTTGAAGCGCACCAATCGAACAGTTCTGTGATTCTATTCAGAAAGAAAGATATACGTTCTGTAACGAATCGAAAACTTGAATCAGAAGAGACTATTATATATTCGGCAAAATCCTCCTATTTAGATGGTCCAGGTGGTTCCGGAAAGACGCACATTTACGGTACCCTGATAGGGTAGATAGGAATAGACTCACAACGAAAGACAAGATGAGCCCAATAATTGCGGCTCTTAGATGGTGGAAAAGGAAACCATCCATCAACTCCTAGACTAAACAGTTCCTCAATAATGGTTAATGATGGTAGCCTTATTATTATTATTATTATTGATTGAACGGCCATGTGGTCGATAAGCCACCTAGCACTGCCACCTAAAAGATCTATTGTGCTGGACCCTACTTAATTATCCGTCCAGTCAATATTCAGGCTCTTAATGAATCTGATAATACTACTGGTCGGTACAAGATACATACTATCCGGGCTTATTGTTCTCCCTCCTGGATGTTGCAGTCTTTGCTGGAAAATGGCTGGTCATTGGCATAGAACATGTTCCGCTGATTCCGCTTCCAGATCGCAGAAGCGGCATCCATCTGTCGTATTTAGGCCCATCTTCTTAAGGTGTTACCTTAAGGGGACATGACCTGTGAAGAAGCCAATAAGCAGCCTCAACTCAGATTCACTAAGTTCAAGATACTCTTCAACCCTGACAAACGAAGGTGATATAAATTTCTTCGCCTATCGCAAACCTGGATTTCTGCGAAAGTAGGAGGACTTTTGAACATCCTCCCAGGGTTTTACCGCTGCTCTAAGATGTCCCTTAGTGACGCCGCAGAAGGGTTCTGGTCCAATAAATAGAAAGGCAGAACTCTCACGGGCGAGGCCATCAGCTGCTTCGTTTCCTTCGATTCCAGTATGACCTGGCACCCACATAAGTGATACCTTATTTGAGCCTACCAGATGTTTAATAACCTTCAGACAATCCCATACCAGCCTTGACTCAACGGTACAAGGCCTAAGAGCCTCTAAGGCCGATTGGCTGTCTGATACAATATAAATCTTTGCATCGTTTAGGCCTTTTGCTATGCCTATCCTAGCGCAAAGTTTTATAGCATGTACTTCTGCTTGAAAAACGGTAGCATTGGTACCCAACGACTTCGAGAGGGTAGTGCCACTCCCGTGTATTCCTATCCCCGCCCATTCTTCCGTTTGTAATCCTTCTGTAAACCATATCATGGACCCTCGCTTAAAGGATGGTCCACCTGTACTCCACACATCCCAGTCAGGTAGCCTAATACAGAATGGTTTGTGGAAGTCCAGTTTAGCTGGCATACAGTCGGAAGGCATTCCTATGGTAGGGTCTGTCTGAATTCCTTAAGGATTTCCAGATGACTCACCATATTGCCTGGTTTGATATTTCCTTCCGCCTGCATTTTCAGGGCCATAATTGCAGCATCCTTTTTAATATGCAGGTGTAACGGTGTCAGTCCTAGAAATGACTTCATTGCCGCGGCTGGACATGATTTCATTGAGCCCGTAACACCGATGCAGGCTATACGCTGAACCTTATTCAATAAGGTTTGCGTTGCCTTCTGCTCAGCTTTAAGCCAACATACAACCGATGCGTAGGTGATCATAGGCCTAATGATTGTAAGAAATGACCAGTAGATCATTTTTGTTTGTAGTCCCCAGGTACGCCCATAGAGTCTTTGACAGGCCCAGAAAGCCTTGGTGGCTCTATTTTGAACTTTCAACAAATGTTGGTTCCAGTTCAGTTTTTGATCTAGGATAACCCCTAGATATTTAACCTCGCTGGAAAAAGGAACAGTAGACAAAAGGAACAGTGACAGTTTTGCATGGATTTACACTGAGTCCTTCCTGGTAACACCACTGCCATATTATTTTGAGTGCATTTTGCATGCGATCAGAAATGACCTCATCAAACTTGCCTCTGATTATGATAGCCACATCATCCGTATAGCCCTGGACATCAAACTCATGACTACTCAGAAGGACCAGTAGTCTGTCAATAACCAATGACCATAAAAGAGGAGATCGCACGCCTCCTTGGGGACAGCCCTTAACGGCCCTGATGGTTACTGACTCGCCACCTAGTCTGGCAGTAATCTCACGATATTCCAGCATGGAACGGATCCACCTAATTGTATAAAGCGGAACCCTTTTTTCCATTGCTGCCCTCTCTATAGATCCATAGGAGGTATTATCAAACGCCCCCTCAATGTCCACAAAGGTACAAAGGGCAATTTGTTTATATGTCACTGCTTTTTCAATCCTCGTGACTAGACCGCTAAGGTGGCCCTTACAGTGAATTTACAACTTTGATACGCAAACTGGTTCCGATACAGCGGATTTTTTCCAAGGACCTCACTTCTTATTTGATAGTCCAGGATTTTTAGAAACGATGCGAGGCTAATTGGCCGATATATTGTCTGAACGACCCCCCATCCTTTGGTATAAGGACCACATTTACCTTCCACCACAGTTTCGGAATATAGTTAAAAGCATAACTTACCCGAAATATCTGGATCAAGCTGGGGAGTATTTCCTCAATACCTTTTTGAAGTAAAGCTGGAAAGATACCATCCCCTCCAGCGGATTTGAAAGGTTTGAAAGACCCAATAGCCCATCGCACCTTGCTGGGTGTGAATATTTTCCCAGAGAGACTCCAGATCCTACTGTGAGGCGCATAGGCCACCTCACTTAAAGGATCATGAGGGTCCTCTTGGGAAACCTGCCACTACTGAATCCGGAAAGTGGGTCTCTAGCAGTACCTGTAAAGGTTCCTTCCGGTTTTCAGTGAACCTCCCATTTTGCTTCTGGAGAAGTCCTAAACCATTTGAATGATCCCTGGAAAGGACCTTTGGGAGACGAGCTGCAGAGGGCAATTCATTGATTCCCTCACAGAAATTCCTCCAGGTAGCCCTTTTGGATCTTCTTAATTCGAGATTATATTCCGTCACGGCCATCTTATACTCGCCCCATTCACCGGTGCGTTTGGCCTTGTTGAATAATCTTCTCGATTTTTCCCATCCTCCCGTTCCACCAAGGGACCATCTTTGTGGACTCTCTTCGCTTATCCGGGCAGCTGTTCTCGTAAGCCATGTGTATAGAATTATGCAGCTGATTTGAACAGATCTCCAAACCCTCTGGAGACTCTATGTTCCCCACAACCGAGGATCTGATGATTCTGATTCGAGTGAGACTCTATAAGAGTCTCAGTCGGTCAGTTTTGGAATTCTGATTTCCTGCCGCTGCATAGTCTCAGCCGCCAAATCGAATCTGGTAGCCTTAATGCATCGATCTACGGAGACAAGATTCAGCAAATATCTGTTAAGGAATAGCAAAACGAGTAATTTTGGCTCCAACAAATGTTTATACGCTGGAAATGAACAGAATAATCGTTGCTATGATGGCATGAGATCGCTCCATCTACTAAAGTGCAGATTCTGTCATCTCAGAAAATTCCAGCGATGTTGGGGATGTTGCAAGACTTGAACCCAAAGAAAGGGTTATGCAATAGCACACGTACGACTGTCACAGGACTTCATCGAAATTCAATCGGGAGATTACACATTTAAAAGAATAAATTTAATATTTAATCCAAGCCTTGCATTAAGACTCATGTAATACAAGTTAATATTAAATTGTAATGTAATGATTGCATTAAAATGAATTTTAACACAATTATGAAGATTTCTAAAGCAGTATTTGCATTAAAAAATATTTTTAATACAACTGTTAAATATTTTAAAGCAACCTGCTGAAATTGAAAAATTATACAAACATAAAATTCGCTAAATCAAACCGACTAAATGACAAATAAAATAATTGCTTTTTCTTAATTCGAAAATGTGTTTGTTGTTAATGGTTAGCTTTTCAGTGCTTAATTTATAATTTATTACCTTAAGCGACTATAAAATGAAGTAGCCCGCCAATGGAAAGATGAATGTTTGGTTTTTTAAAGTAAACTGCTCTCTGAGATTTCGACCCTCAAGGCACCAAAAACAAAGACTAAATGACTAAACCCCAGAAAAAAGGGCTAAACTTACGCAACTGTTAATGCAACTTGCAATATTTTATTAATACGGTCTTACATAAATTTTAATGCAGTTGATTGACGGTTCTTCTACAACTTGCTTTGCACTAAAATTTTAGTGTAATTGCAGAATTACAAATTAATGCAAATTGTATAGTGCTGTAATAGTTCAAATCAATAGGTATATGGTACTTACTGTAATCGCTGACCAAAGAACATTAGCGACTGTATAAAATGTAGGTTGCTCGAGAAATGCTGCAGAAAACAGAACATCATTGATATTTTTAATGGAACCACTTCATCGAGATAAAATATGAAAAGATTCATTTTAATTTCAGCATTCGTTCTTCTAAAATCTTTATGCAATTAAAGTGAATTTCCAGGGGAATAATTAACTTGCCTTTCACTCTCTGTATACGGTTATAATTTGACTATACACTGTAATTACACTGAAATGATTCCTTTTTATAAAATGAATCATTTATTTCTCATTGAGCAATAATTATTCATAGGAAGAAGATAAATAATCATAATAAAAAAAATAAATTGACGGAAAATGATGAAAAATTGAAAATTATTTTAAATTAAAAATCATAAAAAAATTAAAAAATAAAATTGTGTTCATTGTGTTTATTCAAATATAAAATTTTTGTCAATAAATCATTTTCCTTTTTCTTTTATTTTTCTTTTCCTTCAGTTTTAGCATCATCTCTTACATTTTTGTATAAATGTATTTTGCAGGTAGAAATAACATTTGAACAGTATTATAGTACATAAGAATTTTATACATCTTTCCTTTCATGCATACATAACCTAACGATATGTAGAAAGGTAAATTTATGAATTACTATGTGCCCCATCACCATCATCATGATGATGATGATCATCATCATCATCACAATAATGTTCAAATTAAATGAGTTTTCCTGTTTTTGGTTTCGTTTTACCTTAATTTTCTTAAAGCTAACATTCAACATAATGAAAGGTCAATCTTTTCGATTTTGTTGCTGTTGTTGTTGTTAAGGGGTGGTTTTACAACATAAAACATAGTGATTTTTGTAATTTAAAATATTTTACATGGTTCCCATATTGACATTTGATTTTATACCAACATTGGATTTGCATATGTAACGTAGGTAATTAATGTGTGGCTGGTATCATGTAAATATTCCTTTAAGCATGAATGCGAATAATTATCAATAGTCTAAACTTTAACCCCAATAATTATATTTCAATTAGTTATATATTTCAAATACTCCTCCTATACACATTGTAATTGTTCGGTGTCGAATTGGTAATCGATTTTACCATGCTGTGCTTTCTTCTCATTAAAAAAAATATATTTAACATTTAAATGGTTTTTTTTACTGTAACTTGTGATTGATGATGGATACTTTTTTTATTTTTTCAATATATTTTGGGGCATTATTTTCGATAAATGGATTTATCGGTTTTCCCTTCATTATAACAGATTGTAATTGGCCTACAGAACCATGATAATAAACACGATCATTAACCGGTTATTAAAATTAAAATTGGTTGTGGATTGTTTTTACATTTTAATTGAAATCATTTCATTTTGATTGACTGTGATGTTTGTGACCGAAAGGATGGGTTAATATTTACATACGAGCGAAATGGTTATATTGATTGTTCTTAAATCTAAATCGTCAGGACCAGCTTCTTTCCTATTTATTGAAAGACTGACACAATTATTTATAACCATTGCAATATGAAAATGGTCCTTGAGAATATTAAGAACGCGGGGATACAATTAAGCCAATCTGAATGCTAATTATTAAGGAAAATGCTAAATTATTGGATATTCAAACCTCGGGGTCTACTCATGACCACCCTAATTGAAGATTCTCGCAGGATAAGGGGAAATAACTCATAGCGTCAATGGAATGGTAGGATCAATAAAAAAAAAGAAAGCTGACTGCTTGTACAAGTTAACACTTCTCCTCCATTAATCGGCTTTACGCTCAACTGAACAAAGTTATCTCCTAAATGAGATAGTAGTGAATGAGGTTCGATGGAAATTCGACATTCATAATATGCTCAGTGTTCTGAATAAAACATATTTTGGAACGTCAATATTATAAAACCAATTGTGCAGAGCAGGTTGTTGTTTCTGCTTTTATCTGTTATTTTGTACCAACTTGGAGTCGTTTATGATCGCAAAGTAGATAAGCATTGGTTATCGAAATTTGTTTGTGTAACCGTTCACTCTATATATACCTTGAGATAATTCGCAAACTCACCAAACTGTCGTGCTCATCAAGCATCATCAATCATCATACAATCCAATGTTTTATCAATAGAAAATCGACTTTGGTGTAGGGAATTAAATAAATTTAAAACCAACGTTAATCTGCATATAAATTGAAATAATATCATCTGTGAAAAAGCATGTTAAAGCTTCGGGAGTCAAATACCCCGATTAAGGTAAAACTGTTCGAAATTAGGAGCGTCTGCTAATAATGGCGGATCACTTACCATGTTAGATACGTTTGACTGAAACCAAATTCGTGTACTACTAGAAAATAATTTTAAAATTGCGTCTGATAGACGATTAAAATACCAGGAAAGTTTAACCAACAAACATAATATTTTCCATTAGTAATGCTAGTTCGTAAAAGTTGTGCTTACCACGAATTTAATTTCGATAATTTCCATTCAACAATAATATGGAAAATAGAAATAAATCGATACCCCTAAATGACGACGCTGTACAAACGTAGCAGAACATGAAATTTTCAAATGTGTTTATGCTCAAATGATGTTCATAAGCCTAAAGCTTTGGCTTTTAAGGCAAAATTTAAGTCCAATATATAATACGGCCTGAGTAGAAGATAATGGTTTAGTTCTGCGATGGAATGACAGCCGTAGTATTTAGCGGTTTTACTTAATTTTAATTATCCATCGCTTTAAGGGCCAAGCGTCGGCGGTGGGCGTCATATTTAAATACACGTTTTCATGCTTATATAGTGATAGGAAATCATAGCTCGAACCAAAATAAAATTATTTCATAAAACTATTTACAAACTTTATATTGTTAATAGACAAATTACAATTTTAAGGAAATGTGTCGAATGAAATTTTATCCGCCGCGGCGAAACCCAGCGGCAAAAAAAAATCGTCGTTCATCGCTAGTTTATATTTTTGTACAAACTATGATTTTCTATCACTACATAAGCAAAAAAACGTGTATTTAAATTTGACACCCGCCGCCGACTCTTGGTGTGAACCAAGTTTACTATAAACGATAACATAAGCTTTCAGGCGCAATTGGTAAATTATTTTTCCTTTTTTTTTTCCTGTAAGGAAACAAGCTTAGTCCTAGATGGGTTCAAACTATAGGGGCTCTCAAAATGTGATTCCGGAATCCCGTGTTTGTCTCAAAAGTGTGACCGAGAAATCCCGGGATTTCCGGTTATCGAATTTTTTTCTTCTACACCTTTCCCTCGATTTACGGAATAGTTCCAATCCCTGAGACATGTACGTAAATCGAAATTCCGGAAATATATTCAAGATTTTCTATATACGTCAACGTAATATTCAATGCTCTGTTACTCTGAAGAAGTTGTTGCTCTAACTCTTCCAATTCAACCGATAAAAAATCTCCTTGTGCCTCTAATAAATTATTTATGTCGGAATCCACTGTGTCAGCTTTCCAGAGCTCAATGACTGGGCTGAATTCTTCTTGCATTGCTGTTTGTGCTGCTTTATATTGCAACATGCTGACGTTGTTCCGAACTCTATTCTGCTGTGCTACATCATAAGCGTCACATCGCCAGTTTGGTTGACATCCAGATTCTCAGTGTGGATAAAAGTTGGGACACGACATCGGATCTAAGTTATTAGGATTTCAAATATTTATGTTGACGAATTGTTGGGCTTCGATTTCTCGCTTCATTATGAAAGTTTCTGCAAGCCGATTGTTGTTTATAAAATAACGATCCAGACGGTTCAGAGTTGCGGATTACATTGTTCATTTGTTTGGTGATTCTAACGAATTACCGTAACCTGTTTACTAGCCAGAACATAATGCAAATGTGAAGTTTGTTGCCGTATACTCTGGCTAATCGGCAATATTTCTTTGCTGCTGGATCTGCCGATTGATCCATATGAGCTAAAGAATTAATGTTTTAATTTCTTGATATCAATTTATTTACTTTGGTTGACTTGTGTCGACATGCTACTGTTCCTGTTTTTAATTTTTTTAAACCCTGAATTAGAAACTCCTCACTAATTGTCACTTCACTATACTCACAGTTTGCTGAAGTATCACTCTGTAAGATACACTACTGAAATGCAATTATTTTGCAAATTTCTTGCTCACTTTGGTAAGAAATGCTATTTTTGTTTATTCACTGAAGAAGTCGAAAGGAAATTGGAAACTTCATTGTTTTATTGTTTCAAATATACCATGCTTTATACTTATGTGATATTCTATTCACTCAAAAAGCTTGATCTGAATCAAAAAAATTGGCGGCAGATCAAGGTTTTATCTTTTATTTACCAAAAAAAATTAAGAGATTGTTTGATCTAGATGAAATATCAGAAATCGCATTTTTTTTAAAGATTTACCCCTACTCTTCTACCAAATTCACTAATACGTAGAAATGTGCATTCTGTATTATTATAAATGACAGCTAAAAATCTAAATATTTTGGTTGGCCTGATTTGTCAATTGAATTCGATTGTTGTATTGTGACTATTGTGAGGTTATTTTCGAGTGTGAGGTTACAAAACTGTGTCTTAAAATTATAAACAAAAGTGTTAAAAAGTGTTGTGATTTTTTTTCGTAATTTAAACAAAATAAATAATGGATGAATTATTGGCTGAATGTGTGTCTTCTTCATCATCGTCGTCGTCGTCTTCTTCAAACCATAATTTGTACGATTCGTCTTCTGATGATGACGAATTTTTAAATTTTCAAGAAGACTTATTAAAAAGGGAAGCTAAGAATCGGGTTCAGAATTTTGTGAGGGATGTAGTAAAAAATTACTCAGAAGATGAAGTAGGTTTTGAGTATAATGGCACAGTGAGGCCTCGCTAAAAAATTGATGTTTTCCACGTAAAGTGAGTGAGATTTCTTCTTGTTTTTTAGTGAAGCCTCACTGTGCTGAATGCGCCTAATGTTTACATTTTTGTTTATATACTAAATATTTACATATGTTTTTATAGTTTCGCCGCAATTTTCGATTGTCTCGACGACTAGCGTATAATTTAGTAGATAAATTTGCAAATTGGTGTGTCGATGATAATGGCATTGAAGGTGTAGATGTTGATGGGGTCGGTCCTGGAGGTATACATATTGAACGTGCAGATATCAACTGTAGAGGTGTATTGTTTAAAGATTTTTGAGGCGTAGGTATTGACGGTTCTGGAGGTTTGTAGATTTGAGGTTCAAATATCAACGGTATTGGAGTTGTATGGTTTGATGACGTTGGAGATATATGCATTGGCGGTGCTGGTGGTGTATATATTGGTGATGCTGGCGGTCTGTGTATTGACGGTGTTCGAGGTGGATTAATAATTGTAGTTTCCATGACGTAATCGGCTCGTTTTTTGGTAAACCTACCTGCGGACAACACAAAATCAGTGAAGAGTGAATCGTCCATTGCAATAATACGATTCACTTTCTCGTTGTAGCCAGTATCCAAATAAATTTCTCCACTCTTATTGTTATGCCGCAATATTGTCTTAACCCGCTTCATGACACATTTGTATCTTGTTTCCACTTGAGCACCACGCCAGTTACATTTAAATTCCTTCTTTAGCCCTTCCGAAATGCCATTTCACATTGCCTTTTTATTTTTAAATAGCTTTAATGGCCCAACGTTATTAGAATGTTCCGCATATAAATTCAACATACATTTAGTTTCCCCATCCGTACATTTTGCAGCACAACTTACCGACACATCATTTCCTAAAACAAAATCGAAAATGTAATAGGTAAAGAGATCATTTATAATTAACACTTATTTACGGTTCTCTGTTTCTTTGACAGCAGAACGCACTTCTTCAATGCAGCTCAAATTTTGATCTTCATACCCTTCTTCTATTTCGTAGGGTTCATATACGACTAAATCTAAAATTTCAATGTACATAATATGTAGGTAAAATAAAATTCTCTCCAATATCTATAATTTTTTTGTTACCTTCTTCATAACTTGAATTTTGGGCCCCGCTTAAATTGTAATGTCCTATTACTTCTGAATATTTTGCCTTAATTATTTCTCCCGCTGTAAAATATTTAATAAAAATAATTTTGTTTTGTTTTTGTTTCTCGAATAGTATTTCTTACTATTTATATTTTCCAGCAAAACCAGGCCATCACTAAACATTACATGCCCATTTTCATTAAATAAAACATTAAAATCGCTAAATTTTATGGTATCCATTTTTCACGTTTAAATAATAATAACATCTTCATTTTAACTACAAGTTTTGAGGTTAAATAATAATCGCCATTTTTAAAATGTCAACCAAAACAACATTTGTTTACCAATACAACTACAAAAATAGATCAAAGGTTTTTGTGTTTTATTAGAATCATCAAATCTAGATTTTTACATTATTACATTATTCTAAGCAGTTTATGACAGAAAAAATTACCGAAAAATTCTCATGGCTTACTACAACTCATAATTTAATACAAATTTGTCTTCAAATTTTCTACAATGTTCAAGTAAATTTCCTGTCAATATTTAAGGAGCTGGAGGATTAAACACTGAATTAAACCAAAACTATTTTCCAAATTAACACGTTGTGCAAATTTCTTACCTCATCACCCTTGCGAAACAAAACTTCAGATTACGAGAAAAAGAGTAGAAGTTGTCGCCTATGATCAACCAACATAACATTCTCATTTTTATTCTTAGGCAGCTTCTTAGTTTTTGCATACCGGATTAGATCAGCAACTCGGATTTATAATTGTTCGTTAAAGTTATTTTGGATTTAGACTGTCTCCGAAACCAAACCTGGCGAAGACACTTATTCCTGATTTTTGTCTTACTTAAACATCTAAATTGGTTCTTAACACAACTCTGTATCACATGAAAATTATGAGAAACATTGAAAACGATGAAACAGGGTGTTAAACACTTAGTTTTTGCTTTTACTCTTGTTAATATTTGTTTGTGTGGCTACTTTACCATTGTCCTTCAAAAGATTTAAAAATAAACCAAATCTTTTCATTATCGTATAAAACCGTAGAAATGACGTCTATATAACATTGCGTCAGGTACATAATATAAAAAATTAAAAACACATCCTAAAATATTTCCAAATAATTGATATTTCTTTTAAAGATTTTTTTTTTGTCTACACGTATGGTAGTTCCACTCGGGAAAATTTATCCTTCCCTGAACGGAATTTTAATTTTTTTTTTTTTTATAAAAAAGATTTTGATTGAAAATTAATGTAAAACGACGCAAAAATCTCATAAAATATGTATAACGGTTTTATGGAATTTTTTTTTTTTTGGGTTTCCATAAAGTTTGGGCCGTCCGTCTGTATCTGCACATACAAAATAATATCATAAACATAATGATGTAATAAATGTGCTCTGTATATGTATAAGAGGACATTATATAAATATTCTAGATGAATGGCCACAACTTTAATTTTTCATTCGTCTTCGTTTTCACAAAAATGATTGTTTTCCAAAAAAAAAGGAAAAGAAAAAGAAAACAAAACCAACTCAAAGTAAATTAATCATATTTGATCAAAAGAGATGATGAAAACCTACCAGCACGAAAAAAAGTTTTTCATCTCTTCAATATTAAATTGTGATAAACTAGGTCACTTGGCCACTCGTCGTTATCTATAAACTCGTACAATACAAAATTGTTATACATTTATTATTTCCAATTAAGCGGTTCCGTTGGTGTTTTGATATGGAGACACTTTGTGGTTTGTTTCGTCCATATTTAGAGTAAATAACAAAAGAGCACAATGATTAATTAACTCGATTATATTTAACAATTTTTTTTTATATAAACACTCTCTACATATTATGTTTCCGATGTGTATGTAGGTACATATATGGTACGTTCGTCTCTTATAGTCTCGTACATTTTATGTATGTTTATGAAATGAATCATCAAGATGATTATGACACCACAAAAATACTGTACACTAAATACGTACTGTGTTATACTCGTAGATCTACAAAAAAAACTGTTGGTGGATGTTGAATTTTCGTATTATGTTGTGTATTATGCTTTCATTGTACTCGATTTATGCTTTTTGCAAAAAATGCTTTGATGCTATATAGTAGGGCCTTTTAGATTCCCGGGAAACGGGCTAAATGCACCCAAGGATGATTTAATTTTCGTTAGAAACCGACCCGCTAATGGAAAATTCCTCTCATTTTTTAAATTTGGTTGTTTTTCCATTTTTGGCTTAAACTTACCACCTAATTTTTCCTTGTGCCAGGTCTGCATCATTGAATAGCCGAAATAAAAATCGAGTCCTTTCTTATTCTCATTTGTTATGGAGCCAGAATTGGAATTCTGGAGACCTTAAAAAATAGGTCTTGAGACTGAATTAATTTTGAAAATTTAAAAGTCTTGAAACTGGGTGCGCTATATATCGTAATTGTGCTGATTTAGGTCTCGGGATATTGTGGATATCTAATTTTCAATTGTTCAACCGATGTTTGTATTTTATTCAGAAACGAAGTGAGACCGAGCTCTATGCTCAATTATATTAGTTGTTTAAATGAAAACAGAATAATTTGACCCTAATTTATAAACCATCACCTTGAGCTAAAACAACCAATGCTGATTACCTTTAGATTGTGGAAATAGGGTTTTGATATTTAAATTATATTTGTTGCCATATAATGAGTAACAAATTGCTCATTTTTATTAATCTTGATACATACATATTATAATATTTAAAATAGAGACATCAAGAAAAATAGTTGCTCAATTATTTTAATAGACAGAAAATTGTGAAATACTCATTCAGCAAAACTCCATAGCGAAAATGAAATTAGTTCAAATAAAAATAATTAGTATTAAATTGTTCATTTACTATCCTATTTTTCAGCTAATTTTTTAAAACTGCTTAAAGCGTTGTAACCGTCGTTGTCCTCAAGACTTAAGCAATACCCGAGTTAGTGGTAAATTCGTTCTGAATGGTAAGGAATTATTAAATCAAAGTTGCTCAATTTTTTTTTAAATTTCAATTGTACTAAGTACAATTAAGTCAAGAAGAGTAAAACAAGCTGTACTTATTATCAGAAATTTTCTTTCGAGAATTGCTCAATTATTGTGTGTGAAAAATTTATTGAGGTTAAACGACATTTGACTTGAATTAAATTTGGTTAACAACTATGATTACCTATTTAGCACTCTAATTTTAGAGACTAAAAGTAATTGCTCAGTTTCCAAAAATTGGTAAAAAAAAATATATCAAATTTGAGCACAAAATTAATTGTGTTGAACAATTTTTAGGTTATTGATTGATTGATTGATTGATTGATATGAATGCACGGCCAAGCTTATGAAGCAAGAAATCCCGTGTTAGTGATGTGGTCATTAAACTGTCACACCAAATTTATAACACAGGTGAATGCTTTCCTTACTGAAGATACCTAAGCACCATTACAACAAGGAGAGCACAATCACCCGCGATATCACATAAATGTGACAGCATCATGTCCGCCCCTGGCCGGGTCCCACCGTGCACTCTTTCACACATAACAAAACCGAAGGATAGGATAGGATAGTTAGAAGTGACAGAATCGGCCCGGTTACAGACACCTAGGTATAGCCTATAGTTAGTAAATTGTTAGTAATTATATAGTAAAATAGTTAGCACAGGACAACACAATTTCAAAACTACAGCTAATTTACTACTTCTTGATCCTGGAGGGTTGATTCAAGCTAAAATTTAATTCTGAAACTTAGGATTAATTTAATCCTTATAATAATGATTAATTCTGGAACTATGTTATATTCTGAAAATTGGATTATTTATAAACATATTAAGGAAGAGACCCTTTTAAATATTAATTAAACTAAACTAATTAATATACATTAATGAACAAAACACAACATAATAAAAAGATTAGCACAAGATAGCACAATCTATAGCCCTATTATGGTTCTCACCTCACCGAAAAATTTCATACAAATCTAGTCACATTTGCATAGTATTTCTCGGTGAGGTGAGAACCATAATAGGGGTACTAACTACATTATTAGATGATCATTTCTCTGGAATCCAGGGCCGGATACTCATAACTCCCTAAATCCTAAATCTAAAACAGTGGGTAGATTCTGATGAAATGACAATTTTTCGCGACATTTTGTTATTAGTACAAAATATTGTCACGGAAAATTTGCGATTCTGATGAAATGAGTTATGACATTAACAGCAGTTTACAGCAGTTGCATTTCTAGTTTACCGCAGTTATATTTTAAGGTTAATTTTAATGATATTACAAGTTACACGCTACATTATATACATACATATATAGAAATAGATAAAATATTGTTTTATTTTAATTAAAATTTAAACAATTAAAATTTATAACAAGAATTATCAAAAATTAACAAAATATACTAACAGATATTTTATTTAAAAATACAGCTGACTTTTGTCACGGAAAACCAAATCAATGACAATTTTGTTTAATTTGTCATTTTTTTTTCGTGTGACATTTTGAGAAAGTCACTTCATCAGAATCGCATTTTAGAGCTCACAACTATATTGTCATTTTATAGCAGTTAAAATTTTAGTACAAAATCACAAAAATTTGTCATTTGTCGTTTGCCACTTGATCAGAATCTAGGCCCAGGACTTAAAAATTATTAATGCTCTAATTACACCCCTGTCCGCCTTTCCTTAATTTACCTGATAAAATAATTAAGAGAAATTTAAAATAACAACACTTATTTCCTTATTAATGTTCCTTTTATCTCCAATTAAATAATTGTTATTTACTGCTACAAGAATTAACATGAACATTAAACCATTTAAACATAAAAATTTAACTTAAAACTAATCATCAATTTCCTACCGATCCAGGAAATAAAATAAATACTTATTAATTCAATTATTTTATAAAATGTATATAAAATGATTTAAATGATAATATTACCGCACCGCAACACCTAGACTTATTAATAATTCAATTTTGTACTATAAGTATATCAAGAATCAACAAATAAAATTAATATAAAAATTTCCGGACGACTCTGAAAAGTAAATAAAACTAATAACCACCATAATACCAAATTTTATTACTCAAATGAATAATTATTATAACAGGATCTTCATTATTCCCGGGCACACATCGTACCCCCATTTGCACCTCCCCAACCGAAGCATAAGATAAGATTACTAATTGGGACAGATTCAACCCGTTAGCAGTCACCTAAGCAATTAATATATAATCCATTATTAGTACAATAAATGTTAAATGATAAAAGTTAAACAGGTTAGCATAAGATAGCACATTTTAACTATGTAGATGATAAGATGCTCGTCAGGAATCCAATGCCAGAACTCAGGATTCTTTAAATCTATAAATCTAAATCAGGACATCAAAAATTATTATTATTATTAATGATTTACTTTTAACCAATCTTGTTCAAATAATTAATCTTAGTTGATTGAAAAATTCTTCCACAAATTTGAAAACATAATTAAAATTAAATATTTATTCATTTTTTAAAAACCGTCTTACACCATAATTCAAAGGATTTAACGTATCAAAATGTTAATGATATAAATGATAATATATTTAGCACACAACCATACACTTTTACACTACATGATAACAGGGTGCTTTTAGCTCCTTAACGCTAAGCAAGAAATTATCTGCATTTCTGAAAATTCAAATTAAAATCACTCAATTATTTCTAATTTTTACATTAAACTTAAAACCAAATAAATATTAGAAAACTTTTATAATGCGATTCCTTTATTTCCTATTTGATGCTTATGAACCGCCAAACGTAATAGCATGAACACACGGACTCCTAGCCGTACATCATATAGCCTTTTACATATAACAAAATCTAGCTGAAAAATAGAATTATTACCAAGGTCCGACTACACCCAGATACCGGCACCTAAGCTATCATCTAAAAATTAAATTAAATTAAATTAAATTAAATATTAAATATGAAATATGACATATGAAAAATAAAACAAATTAATACATTTATAAAATTAAAAGTAAATACACAAAACTCATTTCCCACGCATCCACTTACAATAAATTTATAAAGAGGACGACGAAAACTCGTCTATCCTCTTTGAGCGTCAACCTTTATACCATTCAAATCAATTTAGTACATTTAATAAATTTCAATAGTAGTTAATAAAATAATTAAAATAAATTATATAATTAAAACTAAACTTCGATATCCCTTATTAAAATTATTCCTACCCAAATAAGTAACGTATGTATCATATATTGAGTTACCCATTCAATTTCAATTTTCTCGATTATACGAAGAATAAGAATCCTACTTGAATTGAGTTTATGAGAATTTGTGTTGTATTTTTGTGTAGCTCGTAGTACATAAAGAGTACCATCAAAATCAACAAATACTCTCATAAAAATTTTCTCAATATTAATTGCTTATGTCTTGTTCTGTTTCATATGATATTAGACAACACACAAAAACCAAACAGACTTATTCGAATTGTGCAATTGAAGCCGCACTTCTTGACGGATAGTGATCCGGATCAGATCAAAATTTACTTGTGAAGCAACAACAACACTTGATCCAACATTCATTTTGGTAGTGATGTGCTAAATCGATCTTCTTTGTTCTATTTTGTTAATTTTCTCATAGGATTTTTAACAAAAAAGATCGATCCAGCCCATCACCACATTTTGTATCACAAATGGTGATTCAAAAATAGTTGAACAATATTTTTTAAAGCGACAAAGAATATAATGAATACAGTACGAGTATGAAGAGGCAGATTCGAAACGAAACGAGACAAAAAAAATTAATTTTTAGTGTTTGTTTGTTTTACGCATTTTTGTGTCGCTTTATGAGACATGATCCGATCCGGTCAGATCAAACGTCAAGAAATGCGGCTTGTGTATACCCACAAAAACGTATTTTTCTATATCTCAAGTGTTTGTACCGTATGGCTTATATATACAATTTCCAGTTTTGATATCACATAAATGACTTATGTAACTTAGCCACAGATAGCGAAAACCATATCAGATAAAATTAGTGAAATCGTACTACAATACTAAATCACAACCACAAATAAGGATGTGTTGAACAATTTTTAGGTTATGTATTAAAATTAAACCATGGACCAACCATCGAAAATAACAAATTTTATTGGATGGTATCCAAATTCATGATGTTGCTTAAAATAATGAAGGAGGTCGCACGCAAAATATTTTGCTCAGTTAGTACTACATTCAATTTTTTTTAAGTAGCTTAACCTAAAATCTGGAATATCCAAAGTATGGAACTGCAAACTGTTGAAAATGTACAATTATGCATTTATATCACTCTAATTCGCTTTAAATTGCTGATAATTTAGAGCAAGTAACTTAGTAATGCGTTTTTTACAGGTTGCTCATTTTATATTTTGATAAGTCGAAGTTATCATTGATAACTTCGACACCAAACAAAATTCTATTTTTACTAAGAAATGTTTAATAATGAAAACATGTAGCTCATGTTGTGTGTACACCCGGGAAGGCTAGAAAGTTATAAGTTATATGGTATATTTTTTTTTTTGTGTATTGTTAGCACTGAGTGGTGCGCAAAAATTTGTTTTTCTGCGCTGCGTACAGAACTCTGCACATCTGTTTACAGCATTATACTTTTATTGGGTGTTTTTTTTTTTTTTGGAAACGCCGAACAACATTCACGTCTTATTCAGGTAATTCAATTACGTATTGCTACCGTTTCGCTTAACATAGGCCAAACCATATTTTAGAGCAAAAACTACCTATTCCCATACAACACAAATTATAACAATCGAAACATCCTTTTTATAATAATAATTAGAATAATTTGAAATTATAAAACAAAAATATTTTTTTCTCCAGAACCAACTAAACAGGTGAATTCTAAATTCTGATGTTGCTAATTACCATTTTGTTTTTTTTTTTTTTTTTTTTTTTGTATGAATAATACCGTTTTCATGTTTTGGGATAAAAATCAACTATGGCAAAAAATTAAAAAAATGTTCTCGAGTAAAAAAAAAATTAATTAAAATCGTTTAACATAATCTAAATCTAAAACTATAAAATTTTGAAGGTACATAATGAAACCATATACACGGTTATAGTAAAAATTCCGATTTTTTGTTTAGTTAGGAGATACATACAGGCAAAATATGTACGAACACACAAAAATGTAATAATCTAACAGCATAACACAGAGAGTAATGTTATGACTCGTATAAGTTAAATTTTTTTTTTTTTGCATTTAAATGAGAATATTTTCCCAGAATCCTTCATCTCCATGGATTTGTTTAATGTTTCGGGATTTAGGATTTACCATGTGCAAAACTGGAGAAAAAGAAATTTGTACTTCAATAAAATTTTAGTTTTTAATATTTTTATGGCACTATGATGCTCCGAGGTTTGGAAAACTACAAAAAACTAAATATTTCGAGCTTCATAACGGATACAAAACACAGTTATGTACATAAAATGAAAATGTTTAAAGAAACATCTGGGGATTCTTGTGTACATATTAACCTAATTTTTATGTTTTAGCTTGGCATTTGATTTTATCAAATATTCCTTTTGGAAACAAACCAATGCTTAACCACTGACCTGAAACAATTATTAATATTGGCAGTGATTAAATTAAATGTGTACACAAAAATGGTAATCCAGCATATAAATTAGGTATGTACATACATTATACATACACATCATCATCATCGTAGGTAGATAAAGGATTGTTATAACACCATAAAGTTATTAAAGTTGTCAGGTCATAAATTTTATTTAACGAGCTTAACATTGATTATATCACCACCACCCATTTATTAACACAATGGAATCGATTTTCTTCGATTTCCATCCATATTAATAGAAAACCGAAACTTAAAATATTTATGTAAATTACTATTAGTATTTAGGTGTATATTTAGATTAGGGGTGTATTAACAAAGATTAAACATAATTATAATGAGAACTAGTAACTAGTTGTATGTAGACTACCATCGTTGTAACAAAATCATGAATGATATATGTATGTATGGGATGGTAGGATGTGCTTCTACGTACTATTTATATAACCAAATTACATGTATCCGAAAATATACATAAATATTTGTTATTAAAATTATGTTCATGTAATTTTTGATTAGCTGTTTAACCATAATTATAGTACATTGTTTAACATAAAATATTCATGTTTTAGATTCTTATTGGTTTTTGAAAAATTTAACTTTTTTTTTATATTTTATTCCTACATTATGTAGGTGAGTGGTTATGTGAAGCTATACTTGTAACCATAAACAAATTTATTGATTAAAATCACCTTAATTTATGATGCTACACCATGGTTTGTTTTACAATTTTTACATGGATAAAATTGTCGGACAATCAATTAATTAGATTGAAAAACATTCATATCAATTTTACCTGTTATGTTATTATTAATTTTCAAGAGTTTTAAATTTTAGTGCTATTGTACATTAAGTACCTACATATATAGATAAAACTCGCTACTCTCAAGTCTTCTTTTTAAAATTCTTTTAAATATGGCAGTTTCCGGGCGGCCGATAGCAATTTGTCGTCGTTGTGGTGGCAATCTATTATTGGTTATCATATACTAAAATCGGGTGTATGGTAATTAGTCGGCACATTCGGGCTCCCGTTTATTTAATCATCTACTGTGATTGTCAATATTTTGCAGAAAATTAATGTTGTTGTTGTGTTCGTAAAGATTTCCGTGCCCTCATGTAATGAATGATATATAACCTGATATTAAATTAAATTAATATTATTTCTTTTTGTTTATCTCATATTATAGTCTCATTCGTGCAAAACCAACAGTCTTTATATATATATAGACCTAAAACACAATAGAGCAAACCAACAGTCTTTATAGAGACTATAAGCTCATAGACAACTCACAACAGTCTTTTTGAAGACTAAGAGCTCAAAACAGCAAAACCAACAATCTTCGAAAGTAAAAAGCTCACAAGAGCCATCTTTTCATAGAAAATAAGCTCATTAGAGCAAACAAGCATTATGCTTGCTAAAAAAGACCAGATGTGACAGTCGGCCCGTGCTAAAGATTGGGTAAGTAACTCGGAAAAAAGGGCTACTCAAACGGAACAGCGGAAACAAAGCGAACGCAAAAAAGCAGTAATTGAAATGGTAAGAAAAAGAGCCACTGAGTCTGATCAACAAAAGCCAAATGAACGTGCAAAAAATTCAAAAAGAATGGCAGAATCCCGTGCTATTCGGTCTGAACAAAACACACAGCCAGGATTGCAAAGTCTGAACCATATACGATTATACCGCACTAGATCTTTAAATTTTGACGGGGAGGGTCCTCTACAGGTTTTCAAATAGTTTTAAAAAAAATGAATGGCACATGATGATTAGCAATTAGAAAGGAATTTAATTCATTTCTAAGAGCTGGAAAGTTAACACAACAATTTGTTGTTGATGCCCACATAAAAACGGAGGCAAGTAGATTGCATTTCATTCGGAACCATCAACAAAAACTTAGAGTTGAAAAATTTAGTGGATCAATGGACCACTTAAACGATTAAATAATGGCAATATTGCAAAAGAAAAAGTTGGGACACCAATTATTCTTCCTTCTTCCTTTACAGGAAGTCCAAGAAATATGCAACAACGTTACCAAGATACTATGGCAGTAGCTAGAAAATTTGGGAAAGTAGATCTTTTTATTAAAATGACCTCAAAACCTGGATGGTGGTAAACCCGAAAATAGACCAGACCTTATTGCTAAAGTTTTCAATTTAAAATTGAAAGTATTTTTAGCAAATGTCA
This sequence comes from Tipula vernalis, assembly GCA_958295665.1. Taxonomy (NCBI): domain Eukaryota; kingdom Metazoa; phylum Arthropoda; class Insecta; order Diptera; family Tipulidae; genus Tipula; species Tipula vernalis. Next base: position 20,263,586 of record OY282560.1, read on the forward strand.
GACGAGGACAAGTTTTTGAAAAAGTATTGGCAATACTGTACGTAATTGAATTTCAGAAGCGAGGTTTACCTCGTGTACATATATTAAATAGTCATCTTAGGTGACAAAGATAAACATCGAACAACGAAAGAGATTGATAAAATTGTTTGGGCAGAGATCCCAGACAAGGAAAAATACTCTGAGCTTTACGAAGTTGTTGTGAAGCATATGAATCACGGTCCATGTAGAGTGAGAAATCAAAATTCTCCTTATCCTTCTGAGCCGAACTGTTTATTCTTTATTGATGGACCACGAGGAAGTGGGAAAACGTTTTTATATAACACTTTATTAAGTGTTTTTAGAGGAAAGGTATAAAAGGTAGCTACCGCTGGAATTGCTGGAACTCTTTTCTAGGGTGGAAGAACATATCACTCTGCCAAAGTCATTGTTTGGGATGAGGCTGAAATGACACCAGGAACTCGCACTCGAGGTAGTTAATAGACTTCTTATGGCAGTTTTCAGTAGTGAAAAAACGTTTGGGAATATGGTATAAATCTTTACTACCTTCACGGCTTATTGTTCGTTGTTTTTGATAATGTTTGACAGTTGTAAATAAAACTTTTAACAAAATGGAGGAAACGCTAATTGAATTCGTTCGAAAAAATGAATTTATTTACAATAAAAGACATTTTAATAGTAAAAACAGTAAAATTTAAAATACCAGGTAATAAATAATATGTATATACTAATGCTTACAATATAATAATATGATATTTATTTAGTGTCAATCAATTTCTTGATATTTTTTTGTTTTTAGTGGAGAAAGCTAAAGCTCGCTGGAGAATGTTACGAGACAAATTTCAAAGGAAAATAGCCAAAAATACAATAAATGCCTCGGGGGATTCAGTTACCACTGCTTCAAAAAAAGTGGAAGTGGTTAGACAGCTTGCTGTTTTTGGCTGATGTTGACACGGCAAATAATAAGTAAATGTTTTTAAAAACTCTCATTGAACAGAATAATTTGTTGATTATTTTTATTTATCAGAACAACTGGAAATTATTCTAAAAGTGATGCTATACAATATGAATATACAACGGAACCATCCTGACATAGAAAAAGACAAAACAAGTTTGGACACCATGTCCAGTTTTACTGATAGTTTGCCATTTCCTAGTTCGATCAGAACTACCCCATCAACTTTCTGGCTTCATCAAAATCTAGTAAAAGGAACAAATCCGACGTGATGTTGGAATCGGCAAGCAAAAAAATGAAGCAGCCAACCCCAGTGAGATTATTTTTTGATATCGTTTCTCAACAAGTAGAAGACGCGTACATTTCACCAGCAAAATTTGGTTTATTGCAAATGGAAATTTTGAAAGTCGTGAATACTTTTTTATATAAAAGCCAGTTTTAAAACCAAGGTGGCCTTCACGATTTTTTCGGCATTTTCTGGGAGTACATTTAAAGAGTTCGTTAAAATTCTGAACTTGGCTGTCAAAATACCAAAGGTATTTGGGATATTAATATCATCTTTTAAGATCTGATGACTAAAACCACTAAGTTTAGAAATGCCACTATCACTTTGACTACCATATGCCCTAACATCTACGGTGGAAAACAAGTAGTTGTTATCACATATTGCTAACTAAACTATACTGTGGAATTTCTTATAGTTGTAATATTGGGAGCCAGTGTTCGGTGGACATTTTGCGCCTACGTTGTTGTAAAATTCGTCTAATTTTTTTCCATTCATCCTCAGTGGGTGGAGACAGGTAGGTGGCACTCTAATATAATTTCTCGAACGGTCGATATTCTAATTCGGAACGACCATGATAAGATTTGCCATCCTGTACCATTAGCTAAATATCTGAAATTCATAATTAATTGAATTGGTATATAGTTTCCAACTCACAGGAAAAACTATACTTACACTATCGTTAAAACTAATCTAAACTCAATGCACATTTATTTTACGTGCACATCTGCACACAGTGCTGCATGCCTGCATGTCTGTTTTCAGCATAACGCAGATTTAATTTTGTTTTATAGGACCTGGTTTTGTTTAGTTCAGTGATCACTACCAGCAGTGATAGTGTGTAAGCGATTTAATATAAATTATTTTTTATAAATGTTAATACAATTAATTTGAGTAATTGCTAGAACTCATATTTTTTCTTAAAATCAATTAATTACCTTTATAAAATAACAAAAATTGTATCTTGAGACCTTCTGCTTGGATATTTAGACTTACATTTATTTTAACAAAAATTGAAAAATATTTACTAATTGAAGTTAAAATGTAATTATTAACTCTTCATAAACGGCAATCACTTACATAAATCTACTAAATTATTTAAAACCATTAATGATTTAAAATTTTTTTGTCCCTTGCATTGCAAAGGATTCCTGTGTAAATATTCGACATTAGAGTTTTAATCCCCGAATTGACCTGCACTCTGGGTCAAGCACTTAAAGGAAAAACAGCTCCTTTTACACATTCTCTTTTGGTCGTTTTGCAGTGAATGACAAAATTGAACTGCAGCGTAGAAAAGTGTATAATAGATGCATTAATGTTACTCTATAGATACTAATTTAAAGGCAAGTGTTAGATAGTAACAATTGGTACAATAGCAATAATTAACCGAAATACGACAATTTTACGATGATACAAATGCTAATGTATAGTTTTTATTTCTTTCATCTTTCTGCCAGATTTTGCTCTATAATTTTCTATTAATCAATATTCTAATGCCCAACAATTACTAGGGAAATATAGGCAGTTTTGCTGTTATTCAATACCTGAAATTTCCAATCGTAACTAGCCAAAATAATTTTTTCCCGTGGTAATGGCCTTTTCATGCTCCATTTAATGCAAAATCATTCTTTTTACAAAAATCGCCTCAATTCACTAAATAATAAAAACATTTTAATTCGAGTTCTTTAAATTTTAAAATAATAAGCCAGTATCTTAAAATTTGTGAAAACCAGTTACTAAATCAAAATTATTAAAGTTTTTTTTTCAATGGGTACAAAGCTTTAGTTTCGGAAGAAAAGTTTTGCATTTCCTACTCTTCCTGTTTATTTTTAATTTCTATTAATCTATCGTCCTTTAATATATTAAAAATCCAACAGAGTAATTTTAAACAAAATAAAATTCCACCCGCAACCTTTCAGCCACCAGTTGCCCTCCCAATTCGCAAACAAACAAAAAAACATCCATAATGTCACCTAAATTGATCAATTAAGGCTGGATTATCGCTTTTTTATCGTTTTTCCGTACATCTTAAAATCCTCCTAATTTTGTTTCCAACTATTATGCGTACCGTTATATAGGTTTAAGAAAATTTGTAACACAAATAAGGACAAAAGATTATTGTGTATAAGGAAAAAGGCGTCCCTTTAAAAAAAATAAAAAATGTTTGTTGATTCAAAAGAAAAACTTATTTTTAGTACGTAAGCCTGTATATCTCCCAAAAAATTAAAATTTTGTGTATATATGGTTGAATATGTGTGTGTATGTGTATTCCTTAAAATATTATAATAACATTTTTGTTAAATAGAAATAGCCGGAAGTAATACACACACACACACACATACATATATATATATATACAAACACATCCAACAAATTTAATTATACGATAAACCCGTATTTAAACAGAAAAATTTTCTTCACTATTTCCCATTATAATCTTCGTTCGTTCGTTTCTTTTAATTTTTCCAACAAAAAAAAAAAAAGAAAAACAAAAAAAAAACAAAACACAGAAAATTATGATATTACATCAAAGCTGGAAAATGTATTACGTTTTTGGTAAATTTCAAGATAATTAAATATATAAAAGCATCAAGCAAAAAAATTTGTATGTATAGCCGCAATCTGTGCTCTGTATTACAAAGTTAATAATTTGGATTAAACATTTTTATTTTTTATTTTGAATTAAATTTTACGGCCTTGTGGTTTTAACATTTTTTTTTATATTTTAAATTAAAGTTTGTTAATTATAATCCGAAAACACAATTTGTTGCAAAATAATCGCTTTAATATTATTATTATGATGTGAATTTAATAATAAAATAAAGTTAACAGTAATGTATGTTTGTGGTTAAAAGATTTTAATAACTTGGCATTAAGCTGTAAAATTACTGCCAAAAGCTATAAAAATCCTAATGTATATTGTTATTGAAATTATTTTTGGGTATCTATAGGCGAAAGCGTCAGCCGGTTGATAAAATTAAAAAAAATAGTTTTACAAATTTAATTTTAAATTATGCAGGAATTTTTAACCTTTTAAATTTTAGGGGCACCATATTGCTTAAACTTTTCAGCATGAAAATTGGGGTTTCTTCAAATCTTTTAAAAAAAATTTTAAAATTTAAATTTTTAAAGATTATTTTTTAAGTTTATTAGTCAAAACTAAGACATTAAAAATGAATAAGTGATGCATGTCAACTTTAAAACTTCATACACCCTTCCTGAAAATCTGGCAGTTTTATGAGATCTATGTACCTATAGGCTTAACAGCTTTTATTAAAATCTTTTAAATTCCATTTGACATTAGTTCGACAAAAATCACGTCCCGCGGATCATATATTAGGAACCATAGCAGAGCAACTTTTTAGCAAATACAATTTTGATGAGTTTATGGAACCGCAACAACTGGATATAAAATAGAAGTTTACAAATTTTATCAATCGATAGCATCATAGAGAGCCATAAAGTTAAAACTAATTTTTTATATCTCTAAAAATGCACACACACACACACACAGATACACAGGTGACTGACTTACCAACATGGAAGATTTTATTGATATTGCTGATATTAAAAAATTATGTTAATGTACAGAGGATGTACATGTGCGATTAATATGTTCTGTTATATACATAATGCTAATTGATAATTAAATTGTGGTAATAATAGTTTATCGTATCCACGATGAACTATTTTACCACAATTTAATTATCGAGAGCCATCGATTACTCCTTATAGCATGAGCCAATTTCCATCTTTGCCGAAAATCATTCAGAAAATGCATTAAAATACTTATTGAGTGTTGAAAACCAATATTTTTTTTATTTGTACACAACCTGAACAATGCTACAAATATGAACTAGAATCTTTGTTTATTACAACTAATTACTCTTGCGACTTTTACCAAAGAATCATCATGCAAGGTCTGAAGTCACACCCCTGCAAGAGTGTCTTTTATCTCATACGATCCTTTATATAGTAAGTATAAACCATCAAATATACAATACTTCTACACAAATATCATAACTCTTACAGTTTAGTTCTTTTTGCTAAGAGTATTGAAGATGGTTGGGTTATATTGAAACATTCTCCATAAGTAAGGAATGTACATAACACCCACACAAATTATCACATCTCGTTTTTATTTGGCTTGGCAAACTCGCAAACACAGAACAAAATAAAAGCCCTAAAATTTGATGTAATTTACCCCGGGTTGGTTCTTGTTAAAGTATTGTTAAATATTTGTCAAAAAATATTTATTATTGTTAAACAATTTATTATTTTTAATAAATCGCACTGCTAAGATCAAAAATCAAAATAAAACTAAGTAAAACTAAACAATAGTTAATAAATGATTTAATTAAATTTTATACAAAACTCGTAACTCTCGAGTTTCACTTTCCGACCGAAATCCAGCACAGAGTTGATTTGTTTCCTCCAATTAAACATTAAAGTTTGAAAATTCATTATTGTAAATTAAAAAATAAAAATTAAAAATTAAAAAATTAAAATATTAAAAATTCTAAATTTCAAATTCCAAATTAAAAACTAAAAATTAAAATAAAAAATAAAAAATTAAAATTTAAAAATTAAAAATTTCAAATTCAAAGTAAAAATTAAAATTAAAAATTAAAAATTAAAAATTAAAAATTAAAAATTAAAAATTAAAAATTCAAAATTCAAAATTCAAAATTCAAAATTCAAAATTCAAAATTCAAAATTCAAAATTCAAAATTCAAAATTCAAAATTCAAAATTCAGAATTCAAAATTCAAAATTCAGAATTCAAAATTCAAAATTCAAAATTGAAAATTCAAAACACAAAATTTAAAATTCAAAATTCAAAATTCCAAATTCCAAACTCGAAATTCAAAATTCAAAATTCAAAATTCAAAATTCAAAATTTAAAATTAAAAATTCAAAATTCAAATTCAAAATTGAAAATTAAAAACTAAAAATTAAAAATTTAAAATTTAAAATTTAAAATTAAAAATTAAAAATTAAAAATTAAAAATTAAAAATTAAAAATTAAAAATTAGAAAATAAAAAATAAAAATCTAATTAAAAATTAATTAAAAATTCAAAATTCATAATTGAAAATTCAAAATTCAAAATTGAAAATTGAAAATTGAAAATTCAAAATTCATATATCAAAATTCAAAATTCAAAATTCAAAATTCAAAATTCAAAATTCAAAATTCAAAATTCAAAATTCAAAATTCAAAATTGAAAATTCAAAATTCAAAATTCAAAATTTCAAATTCCAAATTCCAAATTCCAAATTTTAAATTCCAAATTTCAAATTCCTATTTAAAAATTAAAAATTCAAAATTCAAAATTTTAATTTCAAAATTTAAAATTCAAAATTCAAAATTGAAAATTTAAAATTCAAAATTCAAAATTCAAAATTTAAAATTCAAAATTCAAAATTCAAATAGCAAAATTTAAAGTTAAAAATGGAAAATGGAAAATGGATAATGGAAAATGGAAATTTAAAAATTGAAAATTCAAAATTAAAAATTAGAAATTAAAAATTAAAAATTAAAAATAAGAAATTAAATTAATAATTCAAAATTAATTAAAAATTCAAAATTTAAAATTTAAATTTCAAAATTCAAATCGCAAAATTTAAATTACAAAATTCAAAATTCAAAATTCAAAATTAAAAATTCAAAATTCAAAATTCAAAATTCAAATTTAAAATTCAAAATTCAAAATTTAAAATTCAAAATTCAAAATTCAAATTCAAAATTCAAAATTCAAAATTAAAAACTAAAAATTAAAAATTAAAAATTAAAAATTAAAAATTAAAAATTAGAAATTAAAAAATAAAAATATAATTCAAAATTAATTAAAAATTCAAAATTCAATATTCAAAATTCAAAATTCAAAATTCAAAATTCAAAATTCAAAATTCAAAATTCATAATTCAAAATTCAAAATTCAAAATTCAAAATTCAAAATTCAAAATTGAAAATTGAAAATTCAAAATTCAAAATTCAAATATCAAATATCAAAATTCAAAATTCAAAATTCAAAATTCAAAATTCAAAATTCAAAATTCAAAATTCAAAATTGAAAATTGAAAATTGCAAATTTAAAATTTAAAATTCAATATTCAAAATTCAAAATTCAAAATTTAATATTCAAAATTCAAAATTCAAAATCTAAAATTCAAAATTCAAAATTCAAAAATTCAAAATTCAAAATTTAAAATTCCAAATTCCAAATTCAAATTCCAAATTCCAAATTCCAAATTCAAAATTACAAAATTTCTAATTTTAAATTCTAAATTCAAAATTAAAAATTAAAAATTTAAAATTAAAAAAATTCAAAATTGAAAATTCAAACTTCAAAATTTGAAATTCAAAATTTAAAATTCTAAATTCAAAATTCAAAATTCAAAATTTAAAATTCAAAATTCAAAATTAAAAATTTAAAATTTAAAATTCAAAATTCAAATAGCTAAATTCAAAGTTAAAAATGGAAAATGGAAAATGGAAAATTAAAAATTGAAAATTCAAAATTAAAAATTAGAAATTAAAAATTAAAAATTAAAAATAAGAAATTAAATTAATAGTTCAAAATTAATTAAAAATTCAAAATTTAAAATTCAAATTTCAAAATTCAAATCGCAAAATTTAAATTACAAAATTCAAAATTCAAAATTCAAAATTAAAAATTCAAAATTCAAAATTCAAAATTCAAAATTCAAACTTCAAACTTCAAAATTCAAAATTCAAAATTCAAAATTCAAAATTCAAAATTCAAAATTCAAAATTCAAACTTCAAAATTCAAAATTCAAAATTCAAAATTTAAAATTCAAAATTCAAAATTCAAAATTCAAAATTCAAATTCAAAATTCAAAATTAAAAACTAAAAATTTAAAATTTAAAATTAAAAATTAAAAATTAAAAATTAGAAATTAAAAAATAAAAATATAATTCAAAATTAATTAAAAATTCAAAATTCAATATTCAAAATTCAAAATTCAAAATTCAAAATTCAAAATTAAAAATGGAAAATGGAAAAAATGGAAAATTAAAAATTAAAAATTAAAAATTAAAAATTAAAAAATTTATAAATTAAAAATTCCAAATTCCAAATTAAAAAACATAAATTAAAAATTAAAAATTCAAAATTCAAAATTCAAAATTAAAATCTAAAATCTAAAATCTGAAATCTAAAATCTAAAAATTAAAATTTAAAATTAAATATTAAAAATTAAAAATTAAAGATTAGAGGTTAAAAATTAAAATTTATTTATGGAAATTTATATAATTTTTTTTTGTTTAAAAGCCTATTTCCCTCATAAGAAATACTTAATAGGCCTCCAAGCCATCATAAAGCCATCATGTGCATTAGATTTCCAAGGAAAATCCTACTGTATACCATAGTAATTTTAGGGCCAGATAACCACCAAAATATCTAACTAATCTTATTCCAATAGCTGGTATAAGCAAAATACAGATTAATAGCATTCGAGCATCCATCCAACTCCAAAAGTAAGGCATTTCGAGCAATGTGCCCATAAATACTTTTAATCAAGACCCCAAGACCTAAAAACCCTTCAATATGAACAAATTTGGCCAAGACCCATACCCAATCTCCATTAGTGCGAGGTCCTTTAAATAATGTTTACAAATAATCAAAGGGAATCCGAATCTGAAGGCCTACTTTAGAAAAACTTTTTAATTTCGAAAGTATTAGTGATATTATCCTAAAATAAAATGTTGATTGGCAGTTAGCTGATTCTTACATATTTCAACCCCAAATTCAGTTATAAAAATAGATTCTATACCTTTTACAAGAGAATATCGCTCTGACAAATAGAGACCTTCCTTTCTTTCTAGGAAGAAGGCAATTTCCAACCAAATTGATTTATTGCTCTCGGTGATGCAGGGAGTAAAATGCATGCTTCAAGCTCAGTTTGCAATCATTGCATGTATTCTGCTCCATCCAGTAATTGAATTAACCACCACAAGAATACTTCCGACTATTGTCGCCTCACCACGTTTACTAATTCTAAGCATTGGTTTTCCACTTCACCAAATGTGTTCATTACATTTAATTTATTTTTAATCGAACCTGTGGGAATTGAAAAAATACACAAATTATCATGATTGTAGCTATTTTTCCTATATACCAAATCTACCAACGTTTTATATTTACTTTGTGTCCCTATCAATCATCATACACCAATTAATCAATTTGAAATTGTCTTTTAATTAATTTTCAAGTTCATAACGGTAGAATTTTGTGATAAAGTCAAAAACCTTGGCATGATCTCTCAAAATTTTCCGTCTATACAAAATTTTATTGTACTTTTCGCATGAAATTTTCACCTAATCTTTTATAAACAATCTTCAACCTGAAATAAAAAATTTGTTCCTTTTTTTTTTACATATTTTTGATTAATCACAAAATTATGATGGAAATTTATCATTCTTGTCTTATGGAAAAACAACACAAAAAAAAAAATCGGAAAAGATTTATTTGACGTCATACTGCCGTAAGAGGTATTTCCTTAAACACACGTACTCTTGTGTAATATTTAAATTAATGAAAAAACAAAATTGGCAACAATTAATTTGTGTTTTATGCATAAGGAACAAAACAAATAATTCATAAATTCAATTAAATTAATCTTTTGGCCTTGTAAGTTTTGGCATCATATAACTAAACACAGAACTTCCCATACACAAATATAGAACGTTTGGCCTAAATTTGTGTTAAGTCATTGATTATTAATTGGGGAAAAATTATTTATTTTCTCTTTTAGCTTTTCATTATAAAAACACATACACACACAAACATACATACATATGTTGTAGACTAAAATATTATTGTAACAACAAAAATATATTCATTAAATTTTGTATGATTAAGGTATAAACGAACTGAAATTTTGAATTATAAATTAAATTCGTTATGCATGATTATATTCAGTGTTATAGCGATATTTCATAAAATGTCCGAAATAAATTATTAGTATCCATAAAAAAAAATAGTCGAAACTCGACACATTCTAAAAAAACATATGTATACATACAAGTACGCTACGTACATACACAATCAACGTTTGTTATTATACAGGCTTTGATTTTCCGATTTAACTTTTCCGTGCTTTGGAATTAATGAATTCATTACCATTTGTTTTCGGTTTGTTCTTTTTAATTAATAATTAATTATTTATGATTTTTGTATGATTCTGTATTTTGGGCAGTGATTAAAATTAATGATTTTGGTTTTTACTATTGTTGAGAATAAAACTAAACAAATGAGATATTTTGACAATATTACGTCCGGTATCTGTCGATAACCAAGGTGTGTGGAATTATTTGACACTTATTATATCAGCGTATTAGAAACTCACCGTGTATAATAATGGAGGTGGACATAAAATGGGCGCGTTTTGCAAAGTGATTTAACATTGTTTTGTACTCAAAGCGTAACTATTTTGTTGTGTTGTACCTCAGAATACAGAAAAGCAAATACCTCGGACGTTTTCTTCAAATATCTCTGGTTTGGTACTATACCTCTCAAATATCGAAACAACAGCACCAACTGTTTTAAGTTATTTACACTCTGGGGATTATCGGAAGTTTAATTGAACAGAACAACTTGTTTTTTTTTTTTGTAATCTAATCACGCTTAAAACAATAAATTTTAAAATAAACATCTTTCCAATTTGTTTAATTGTCAATGTACGTACACATTTAAAATCGATACGATGTGAATGCGAAAGAAGCTCAAAAGATTTTCAATTTTTTTTCCAAATATGTAGAAGAGCAAAAAAATTTCGATTCCCGTATTTTCTCTGTGGATTATAATCCCGTATATTTACATAATTTTTTATTAAATTTTTTTTTCCGATAATTCACAAAATCGAAAATCTAATCATTTCTTTTCAAATCGCTATAAACATTTTAACAATTTTTTTTTTTTGTTAATATTTTCACTTGAGTTACTATTGAAAGCGCGCGCACACACACACAGTTACACAAAAAAAAAAAAAAAAAAGTTGAAATTGAAATTAGAAAATATTTTAACAGTGTTCCCGTTTTCCTGTAAAATTTTATTGATTGTACGAATAAATTACCCGCATTTTGTGCGGTGAATTTAAATTTTTTTTTTGTATGTTTTGAGGGCGAACATAAGAAGCAAAATTCGTATGTTTTCTTAATGCTTATAATATAAACACGCTTATCTTTAATCAATGTATTGATATACAACCACTGTTCGATTGGTTTATTTAGTTTTTAAATCTCTTCATCTTTTTATGTTTATGGCTTGTTTACGTACTTATATATAAAATTATAAAATATCAGATTAAATTTAATGTTGTACGGCTTGCTAGCAGCGTAACTCGCGAGTTTCTTATTTAAGTGGAATATCCTTTAACAATATGTACTAGTAGATACACCTCAACAAATTGTGCAGCATTGTATTTTGATGTGTGCGCATTTATTTTTATAAAACCCATCCAAATTTCGTTCAATGCTGGTTCAGCGCGTCTTAATGGTCGTTACTGTCCACCATTAGTTCGGATCACAAATATAGTATACTACAGTGAAAATCAGAACATAAGATTGTTTCGCTCAAAGTGATTTATCATTTTAGGTAGGCATTAAGCAAGGGTGCTAAATCTTATAAGAAATAAGCTTAATTGTAATTTAATGTTGAAGGCTGTTCGACTGAGTACAATAATCTAAAAATTATAATCCGTATGTGAATTTTAGAATCATTTTGATTTATAGCAGCCTAGGACCAAAGACTATATAAAATACCAAGACGTCTTATGAAAATTTATTTTGTAAAAATAAAACAACAACAAAAATAAATGGAAATTACAGTAGAATAGCAATAATATTTTCTATCTCTCTTCACAAACAAAATTATTTTTTGGTAATTTCTCACTTTTCTAAATTTGTTTTGGTTTTGATTTGTAAAAATTTAAAGGTGATGAAAAAAATAAAAAAAGTTCGAATCTAAATTGTGGTGGCGAACTGGAAAAATCAGTGCTTATAAAATTATTCTCACTACGGTTTCTAGTCCGTCCTTTTTGTTTGCAGGTTATTAAATAAAAATTTTAGAAATGTTCACTTATAAGTGACCTACTCTCATCAAGTGCCGCAATGGCTGTATGACACTTAGCAAAGTCCTATTGAAATATAGTCTATATATTCTCAACATTATTTGCTTCCAATTTTTTTCATTAAAAGTTATTAATCATTGCACTATATTTATCTCCAAGCACTGTAACAGCAATGCCAGCTTCATTTTAAAAAATATTTGAACCATATACACCAGACTATAAACAAGGCTGGGCAGTAACGAATTACATGTATTTGAATTACGTAATTAAAATACAAATTACAATTTGTAATTTGTATTTTAATTACTCATTCTCCAAGTAACAGTATCTTGTATTTTAATTACTTAAATTCTAAGTAATTGTAATTTGTATTTTAATTACCCCAGTTTTTGAAATTTCTTATTTACATTTTTCAAGGCTTATTAAAATTTGGTTCCAGAGTCATCAGCATAAAACCTAATCTTAATAATCTTTTTCTAATGATACGTTTTTTCACTAAATGAATTTTGTCAAATCAAATTTATCAATTTACAAATGTAAAGTATTTGTAATTTTTATTTTAATTACTGAGTTTGCTATAACTAGGAAAAGTATTTTAATTACTCAGTGTAATATAATTTGCCCAGCATTGTAATTAGGTAATTAAGGGTCCTATTCCATGAGCTAGCCACACCTTTGTCATCATTGTTGGCAATGGACGATATTGGTCCTTAACAGTTGAGTGCGATTTCAAAAATATAATTTTGTAGAACTTTTACTAAATGAACGATTCGGATAAATAAGGGTTTTTTAATTAGGTAATTAAGGGTCCTATTCCAAGTGCTAGCCAAACCTTTGTCATTATTTTTGGCAATTGCCGATATTGGCCCTTAAGGGTTGAGTGCGATTTCAAAAAGATAATTTTTTAGAACTTTTACTAAACGAACGATTCGTATAAATAAAGGTTTTTTAATTAAGTAATTAAGGGTCCTATTCCAAGTGCTAGCCAAACCTTTGTCATCATTGTTGGCAATGGCCAATATAGGCCCTTAAGGGTTGAGTGCGGTTTCAGAAATAAAGGGTCCTATTCCATGTGCTAGCCAAACCTTTATCATCATTGTTGGCAATGGCCGATATTGGCCCTTAAGGGTTGAGTGCAACTTCATAAATATAATTTTGTAGAACTTTTACTAAACGAAAAATTCTTATGAATTAAGATTTTTTGATTAGGTAATTAAGGGTCCTATTCCATGTGCTAGCCAAACCTTTGTCATCATTAATGGCAATGGCCGATATTGGCCCTTAAGGGTTGAGTGCGATTTCAGAAATAAAGGGTCCTATTCCATGTGCTAGCCAAACCTTTATCATAATTGTTGGCAATGGCCGGTATTGGCCCTTAAGGGTTGAGTGCGGTTTCATAAATATAATTTTGTAGAACTTTTACTAAATGAACGATTCGTATAAATTAGGGTTTTTTAATTAGGTAATTAAGGGTCCTATTCCAAGTGCTAGCCAAACCTTTGTCATTATTTTTGGCAATTGCCGATATTGGCCCTTAAGTGTTGAGTGCGATTTCAAAAAGATAATTTTTTAGAACTTTTACTAAACGAACGATTCGTATAAATAAAGGTTTTTTAATTAGGTGATTAAGGGTCCTATTCCAAGTGCTAGCCAAACCTTTGTCATCATTGTTGGCAATGGCCGATATTGGCCCTTAAGGGTTGAGTGCGATTTCAAAAATAATTTTTTGTAGAAGTTTTATTAAACGAACGATTCGTATGGATTAGGGTTTTTGACTGGGTAATTGAAGGGCCCGTTTTATGTGCTAGCCAAACCTTTATCATCATTGTTGGCAATGACCGATATTGGCCCTTAAGAGTTGAGTGCGATTTTAAAAATAAAATTTTGTAGAACTTTTACTAAACGAACGATTCGTATGGATTAGGATTTTTTAATTAGGCAAGGCTGGGCAGTAACGAATTACATGTATTTGAATTACGTAATTAAAATACAAATTACAATTTGTAATTTGTATTTTAATTACTCATTCTCCAAGTAACAGTATCTTGTATTTTAAATACTTAAATTCCCCAGTTTTTGAAATTTCTTATTTAAATTTTTACAAGGCTTATTAAAATTTGGTTCCAGAGTCATCAGCATAAAACTTATCATAATAATCTTTTTCTAATGATACGTTTTTTCACTAAATGAATTTTGTCAAATCAAATTTATCAATTTACAAATGTAAAGTAATTGTAACTTGTATTTTAATTACTCCACTCGAAAGTAATTGTAATTTTTATTTTAATTACTGAGTTTGCTGTAACTCGGAAAAGTATTTTAATTACTCAGTGTAATGTAATTTGCCCAGCCTTGACTATAAACCACGTCAAACGAAAACAGTTACATTTTTAGTTGCATAGGTTCACATGTTCCTGTTTGTTGGCATTGTTTCGATCACGATTTTGTAAGTAATTTTGCCTAATTTACTTAATTATACACTAACTAATTATTAATTATATTTTCAGACAAACTAGAAGTGATGAAAAACATTATCTAAGCTAAGTATAATTAAATTTAATTACAAATAAACTATTTAAAACATATTTTATTATCAATAATTAGCACAATATCGAATAATATACTTGTATATTTTGTGATCGCTCGTTAAATGGTACGCTCGCCTTTGTAGTGTTCTGATCTAATCCCTATGCCATCTTTGCCAAAAGTGCTGGTAAATTTGCTTAACGATTTTCCACCTTGAATATTTAGTATTTGCGATATCAATTTCGTCGGCTTCCGGTAAATCTGTCAATGATCTTCCAATTACAAAATGTGGTAGCATTCATTCATGTTTTCGTGAGCTTCAGCACATAATGGCCGAGAGTTAATGAATGCTTCCATTTTTATAATTAAAGTGGTGAATTCTTTTATCTATAGTATGTGGTTGTCTGTTACCCTTTTCATGTTTTATTCCAACAGTTTCACAGAGGTTTCCCAAATGCATCCCATGTGAGGTGCCCCTGGTGGAATGAAATGCCATTTTCATTGGGACAAAGTACTGTTCTTGAAATGAATCGCTGCAATGCCGGTATCGCCCTCTGATGATAAATGTTACTACATACAAATAGGCTAACATACATCTTAATGGTTGACTGGTCTCGACGTGGTGAAATTTGGACTTAAAACTGTCCTCTGCACTCCGGTTAGTTGGTTTTCTCTTCTAGATTTGGCCCGAAAACAGCTGATACACTTACGATTTATTAATCTGACAACGCTTTTGCATTTCAGGGGGTCAATTTTCGTTCTACTATGAGAAAACATAATGAAAAAAATGTTTCCATTTGGTTTCCATCAAGTCTTTTGCGTTTATAACATTTCACACAACAACTGACAAAGAATCGTGAAAAAAACGCTAAATTACAGCTGATTTACATTCAACGACATTTGCACCCGTATTTCCTTAGTAGTGTCACTTGTCACTTGTACCGACAATTAAATTTTGGTATTGTCTTAGTCGATCGATGCGACTATCGTCGTTTGAAGTGACGAACATTCTTTTACGTCGCATTCTCTTAAATTATCACTTCGATCGACTAAGAGAATACCAATTTAATGTTGAAGTGACGCGACAATTATCACGTCGAATGAAGTGACACGACCAAGGGAATAGGGGTATTAAAAAGTTAATTGAAACCCGAGAAACACACCCAAAAATCGCCTACTTTTTTTTGCAAATGTCGAGTTTAACTTTTTGTCTGTAAAATCGTCGATGCTTGAATAAATAAATATAATAAGGTTACATAAACAAGAAAACCAATCATTTGTATTGGTTTATGACATTTTTTGTTTAAATTTATTTTTTATGTGTAAAGAAAGCGAATTTTTGATTTGACATCTGCATCTGAAAAAATTTTTGAATGTAAATCAGTCTTAAGTTATTTTTATAGTAAGCCACGTGTGCAAACATACATTTTATCGAGTTTGACATATATTTTCTCTAGTTGATACAGCAAATGGTCTAAATATTAGCTAAATAAATGATAAAGTAGATATAGTTAATCAGGAGTGGGATCATGAAATCCGGTCGGAAATGCCGGTCGTTTATGAAATGTCATCGCTAGCAGAACCGACCGGAAAAAATATCGTATCATGAAATCTGGTCGGTAAAAATATTGACCAAACTATAATTTTCTATGTTGCTGTATATTTTTCTATGAAGTTGTCAAAAATAATAAATAAAAATAACAAACTAGTGTTTCTTTACGATTAACTTGGAGTAATTTTTCTTTAATTTGCATTAAAATAGTCCTTAATTGGGGCTATAGGGGGCTATATATAATTCAAATTAAAATTTGAAACTTATCGACACATCGATATTTATTTTTAAAATGAGAACTGTCAATTAATTTTTTTATTGTTTTGTTTGGTAAATTGAAAGCATCATAATGGATGAGCTGGAATATGAAGCAGAATATCTAAATGATACGTTCGAATATGAAATTCTGGAGGCATCTTCTTTAGAGAATGATGAAACACAGATTTTAGAGTGTGAGGCGGAATGCCCAGTGCCAAGTGTAGTTAAAATCGTCGACCATAAAGTAAAAAAACCTAAAAATAAATTAAAAAAGACTGTCCGTAGTTTGCTGTTAAGCGCCGATCAAAAGGAAGCCTTTGACGAAGCACTGCTCAATTTAGTTTTTGAGAGGCCTCCCCTATTTAATTACTGCTTGCCAGTTCATCAAAGAAGTCCTGGCATTATAAATAAGATGTGGTCAGATATTCTAAAAGAACTAACCCCAAAATATGGCAGCCTTTCTATAAATATGCTTAAGGAAGCTTTCAGATACCATAGGGACCAATATACCCGCTACAAAAGCAGTTTAGTTAGAATACCAAGCGGGGCTTCTGCCGCTAAAACTGTTATACCAATACCCAAACATATTAATGTATTGCGTCAATTGGATGACGTATTGGTTAAAAGAATGTAATTAAAATTAAATTACGTTTATTAAGTGTTTTTAATTAATAAAGTATGTTAATTTTGTAGGCAAATAACCAACATAGAAGAGAAGGAACTAACAAGCCCACTGACAACAAGTGCAGGTAAATACAGCTTGTTAATTATAAGTTCGAATATAATTATCTAGTGTTTTTTACTTTTAGAATACATTCCACCTCAAACAAAAAAAGGCCTAATTCGAGTTTGTCCAGTAGCAGACCAAGTTCTGCGGTGCCTGATGCCAATGACAGCGTGAGTGGATCTATCGACAAGCTTGTGGGAGCGGTGCAATTTAGTGCTATCCACCAAAGCGATCGCAGGCCGAACGACATTTCGGAGACATAGTGGCTTGTTTCATGCGTGGCCTTGACGATGTCGAATTTTACGAGGCATCTTTATATATAAATAAGTTCTTTCACGAACAAAGTTTAAAAAAAAAATGAACGTAATATGTACAACAAAAACCCTAAAACATTTTCTTTAAATTCAACTAAATCTATACCAATGGTTATTCGGAAAATATTTTCCAAATAGCTTACACCATGATAACACATTGGGTTGATTCTTTATTAAAGTAAAATAAAAAAATTAACTCTACAAGAAAGCAATTTACAATGTTTATTGCAATCTCGGCAGCTACAGCTGACTTTGGATTACTCCCACACATTCCTACAATCCATTGACAATCGAAGTTTGTTTACTATAGTTGAATTTAAGATTATAATAAAATACTTCGCGTCATATAAATAAATCAAAATAAATCAAATACTTCGTGTTAATGGATTATGGCCAAAGAAAACTGTAGAAAACCTTGACCATGAGAGAATTACAATTTCAGAGGCTAGCAAAATTATTGATATACTTAATCTAAACAAAAATTTAAAACTAGGATTAATATAAAATAATGTTGTTGGTGACATCTGATGTGGCTCTGAAAAAAATTACATCTATTATTTCAAGAATTATACTGCTTCACCAATAAACTTACCTTTTAGGGGCATTTAATATGTCCTGAATATGATTACAGCTGCTTACTCCACCATCGACCATTGCCATGGAATTGATCCATCCGTCATGAAATGTTCAGCTAAAGTGTCCCTAGTTTCAATAGCAGAGGCAGTTGCATTATATCCTCCTAATTTCAAAAAAATAATAGGTTTAAAATTTAAATATACATAATTTAAATTAGAAAGAAAGTTAATTGAATTAATATAATACCTTGTCTTGCAATTTGCGGTAATCAATCCAAATTTGCTCGCCAACTTCCGTCAATGACCTCTCCAGTATTGTTCTCGCGGTCTACTATTTTTGGAACTAAATACTTTCGTTGGTGTGCGCTTGTCGATTCCTTCTCCATTAAGCAAAAGTTGTGCAAACAAACAACAGCTAGTACAACTTTGTCGGAGTTTTCGGTACTAACACACAGAGAATTTTTTAAAACTCTCCATTTACTGACGAGTAAGCCAAACGTATTTTCGATCACTCGTCTAGCTCTTGATTGACGGTAATTGAAAATGGATTTAGCGTAACTTAAATTGCCAGTTGATTTACCGGAATAGGGAGTCATTAACCAATTTTTGAGACCTATAAATAAATCCACACATTTTTGTTTAAACGTAAATTTTAAAAAGATGCAATTTTTTAACTTACCGAACGCTTCATCTCCTAATAAATAGTAGGGTAACACAGGCCCCCCTTCAACAATTTCTTTTGGATCGGGTAAATGCATTGCAGCATTATAAAATTGTTGACCTATCCTTGAATTTTGAAAGACGCCTCCGTCACTTTGCCGCCCCTGTGCCCCTACATCAATTACCAAGAACCTGTATCGATAATCACATATCGCCAATAAAATGGTTGAAAAATAATTTTTATAATTGAAAAACTCTGAGCCTGAATGAGACGGTGCCTAAAAGTAATAAAATATGTTACAATTCTGTAAATTAATCAATGGTTAATGGTCTCTTATTTTTATACTTTTTGTAAGCGGCTAGTTATAAACCAGAATAATTTTTATTAAATTTATTTAATAAATATATATAAAGTTGTGCCGAATTTTCGTTTTTAAGGCAAAATATTATCCTAAATTTTCGTCACAACAAAAGTTTTTCTTATTGATATAACAAAAAATTTTGTTGTCACGAGAAATTTAGGAACATTTTTTGCCTTCAAAATGTTAAAAAAAAACGAAAATTCGGCACAATTTTATAAATATTTATTAAACGAAATTTAATAAAAATTAATTTGGCCTATAATTAGCCGCTTACAAAAAGTACAAATTTTAATGTACCCATTTATCATAATTGAGTAGTACTCACAACTATTCGGATATGTTTTCCGTCAATAGCCCCAACACAGTGGGGAAAGTTCCATCGCTGGTTGAATCCTTCAGCCGTTTCTAGCCATGTGGTTTTAGTTGGCGCTGGCATTGATTTGTCTTTTAAGACGAGCCAAATTGCGTTCAAGGTATCATGAATCGCGATGCATGTGGTTGATTTCCCTAATCTAAACGCAAAGCTGATGGAAGCTTGGCTGTCTCCGCTGGCAATATATCTGTCAATGAATGAAAAATAATATAACTTTATATTGAATTATAAAAATAACCATTTATGTTTACCTTAACGTTAAAGCTAATTTCGTTGAAGGAGGAATCGATCTTCTTAGTATATTTTGCTTTGTTATATGTGGCCCGACGTAATATAATAATTTATCGAATGTGGCTGGACACATTCGAGTAAAATTAAAAAATGACTCTAGATCATTTAACCGCATCTCGTTTAATAAAGCATCGGCTCCATGATCATATCGGTTATCCTCGGTCAAAATTGGACGTACCCACCATCTTCGAGTCTTTTTTATTTTTGTGGAAAAATTATTTCGCACATTACATCGACTTGGATGACGCTGACTTTGAAGAAGAATACCAGCCGCTGCTATAATGGCTAATATCTCCGTCTTATTATCCATTCTCTTCTGGCGATTAATATTGTTTTAATATAATAATAAACGATTTAATATTAGAATTGAATTTTTAATTAAATTTCTCTCGAAATTGGTATTGTGAACTTTTATTTTCACTTTGTAAATTTTCACAAAACACACTTTGACAGATTCATATAAACAAACGACCAGTTTTCAAAAAAAAAAAAAAAAATGATTGTTGTTGTTGTATCACGATAAGTCCAAAACAAGATCGAAACGCAGAGCGAAAACAATACTGTGAATGCAGGCTTAGGTTTTCTAAATGGCGTTCGTCAACATTTTATAAGTATTAAATTATTATCTATCGGATGATTTTTGACGGAAATTTACCGTGAAAGCGGTGTTCATGATACCGTTTTTTGTAAAACCGGGCGATTTCCAACAAAATTCCACCGGTAATGGATTTCATGATACAGCCCCAGTTTTCGTCATTGCCTGTCAAAATATAAAATATATTATAAAAATGACCAAATTCTTTGAATAGTTTTTAATATATTTGCTTATAAATTAATTTTTAAGTGAATCATTTTATAGTTTCAATGCACATTTAATGTTTATTTATGATTAGGGCTCGTATTCTCGGATATCGGGTACCCGGTTATTTTTCGGAATTTTTAACAACCCGAATACCCGGGTAACTGCTTCTGGTATTGCGAAAATATTCATGAGAAAGCTGCAAACTTTCTGTTATATACATATTTTCAATTTTTATAATATCAGTGCTCTATAAATCGCCGGTTGTAAAATTTTCATGGATGGAGATGGACGTGTTTTAGTCTATCTCCGTAAGTGAAATTTATTTTATTTTATTTTGAATTTGAATTTCTATTTAAATTAATTAAATTAGAGTTATGATGTGTTGTGTTGTTATGTAAAGTAATAGTGTAGTGTAATAATAGTTTTGATGTGATGTGTTGTGTTGTGTTATGTATAGTGAAAAAGTGGTTTTGTTTTATTTTATGTACATACTTACGTACATAAGTGTAGTGAGTGTTAATTGTGAAAAGTTGTTCTCTATATAAAAAAAATAAGAAAATTTAAAATTATATCAATAAAAGTGTTTAGTGCAATTTTTAAAGTTTCCTTGTGAAAATAAAGTTTTTATTTTTTTTTTCAACGTGTTGAGTGATGATTGAACAAGATACAGGATTAATCTTGTTCAAAAATTGACTAACGGTACTGCTATCGTTAAACAGGTAATCTCACGCCACTTGCGTTTCGTATGTGGTAGTTTGTTATATATTAAATTTATATATTGATTTTGTGTAGGATTGTATGACGATTCTGATTTGGTGTGTATATACATATGTGTGTGTATAAATTTTGATTATTTTATTATTGAAGAATCTAGTTTGTATTTTGAATATATTGCTTGTGCTATAATTACTGTTATCGGTAGAAACAAAACCAACAAAAATGTCTATGATGTTTTTACGGTATAAACCCTTATGATATAAAGAAGCACTCTTTGTATACACCAATCTGATTTGTTGTTGTTTAAATATTATAAGATTTAATGTTTTATATCGGGTTGTTGTATTTTACCTAACCAAACACCTGTATATAGATGAGGTCATATTTGTATCTCTTTTTTCGTTTTTTTTTATGGAAATTGCAATAGCGTTGTTGTGAGTGAACTTGTTTAGGGTGTACGGGTTGTATACTTTTGGGTGTAAAATTGTTGCATATTTACAAAAAAAAAAAAATAAAACATGAAATTTTGTTGTTGGTGGTTCTTGTGATTTGTATATTTGTTTGTTTATTTATTTATCATTTTTGACATTTTTTTTTTTTAAACTATTTTGATCTAAACTTATTAATTAATTAAATACATTATGCGAATGAAGTTTATCCTAAATAATAATAGATTTTACAACAACAACAAAATAGCGTTTGAATGTGTCTAAAAAAGCATACATTCGGGCGAATTTATTATATGCATAAAGAAAAATTCATTAAAATCAAATTTTTGAACTTAATGCTGAATTAGCAAAAATCCAAATACCCAAAATTTTTTAAGAATTAAACTATTTGGGATTTCACAAAGCTAATCCCATTAAATTTAATAACGGATCAAGTAGTTTACCAATTAATCGACAATGTTTGACAATTTTAATCTTATTCATGTATAAGGAAACTTTCTTCTATTGGCACACATCAACTTTTCTCGACGTTTTCAAAGTCCCTGAGTCTAAAAAAGCAAAAAAAAAAAAATGACCGTCCAGTACGATGGTATGACTGTAGGCTATTTTAATGGTATAGTGTCATGATGATATAGTGTAATGATGATATAGTGTAATAATAATATGATTAAGGTTATGATGGTACGACGGTACGTATGCTATTATGGTATTATCACAGAAGATAGATTAACCAGAATAGACATTGCGTGGATCAAATTTTTTTTTTCATCTTACTTTCTTTTTTGGACATTGAAGTATAATTATTTTCGAATATTATGAATTTTTTGAATATTTAATACAAATTATGCTGTCAAAACAAAACTTTACAAATAATTTCACTAACTATACTGTTAAGGATTCTCAATTTTTATTATTTCAAATCAAAACCAGTAAACCAAAGAATACAAAACCCAACTTTCTCTTACCTTTGGCAAATCAAGGTCAAAAAAATGAATCCAAATTTTTCCATACAAAAACAGCGTTATGACGGTTCTGGTTAATCTTTATTCTGTGGTATTATATTGAGTAGGGTTTGAGTTGAAATTGAGTTGGATTTGAGAGAGAAGTTCGATGTAGAACTTGAAGAAACAACGGGATTTAATGAGCTACAGTGCTATCTTGTATCATAAGGAACCATAAAACCTAACGATAAAATGGAAGGTTAAAACATCGAGCAAGGAGATAAGCGGATCCAAATTTTGGATAATTTTCACAAAGGAATTCTTACTATATTAAACCGTATATCAAAGGCTTGTTTTCAGTAGCGGGAAATATAGTTACAAAAAATCGAAGTTACTTAACCGTTTCTATACTTTCTACACTTAATGGCTTTTTATTTTTGAAATTTTTGATAACTAAATAATAAAAGTGAACATTATAATTCTTGAACTAACCTCTCTTTATTGAACGTACATGTACAGGGTGGGCCAAATGAATTTTTTTTTTTAAATGCAATAAAACCAAAAATTCTCAATATTTTTTCAAATTAATTTTTTCATTGTAGAGAACAATCCTTCCGATTAATTATGGAATACTATTTCATACATATGACTGCCTCGGCTGGCCTTGACGTACCCCATACGGTCGGTCCAATTTTTGAGCACATTTTCGATGGTATGCGGCATTATGTCTTCAATGGCAATGCGAATATTGTTCTTGAGAGCGTCAATCGTTGCTGATTTATCGGCGTAACACTTATCTTTGACGGCACTCCAAAGAAAATAGTCCAACGGCGTCAAATCACAGCTCCCAGGCGGCCAAATCACATTAGCATTTCGGCTGATAATCCGATCTTCGAAGACAGTGCGCAAAAGATCAATTGAAACGTATGCTGTGTGGCACGGTGCACCGTCTTGTTGAAACCAAATGTTGCCTATGTCCTCCTCTTCGTGCCGGGAACAAAAAATCGTTTATCATGGCGCGGTAGCGCTCACCATTGACAGTAACGGCGGCTCCTTGCTCATTTTCAAAGAAAAATGGCCCAATGATGCCACCGGACCAAAATCCGAACCAAACAGTCACTCGTTGAGGATGCATCGGCTTCTCTACGATCAAGTGCGGGTCCTCCGTGCACCAAATGCGACAATTCTGCTTGTTTAAATAGCCGCCAAGATGGAAATGCGCCTCATCCGAAAAAATGTTTTTTTTGCCAAGATTTTCGAAGTAATGTTTCAATATTTCCCAGCGTTGTTCAAGCGAATACACAACCATTTTAGTTCAGCGGAAGGATAAGACTAATTTTCTGTCAAATCAAAAGTGACATAACCCTTACCATACTCAAAATAACCGCTAGTTCAAAAATAAAAGTTAGATGGCCCACCCTATATTTACATAAGATAAATTGTTCGAATTATATACATATTACCTGTTTTACATATAAGAACTGGTTAAACATGTTTTGCCTACTTTTTTTTTCGGGTAACCCGGGTACTTAGTTTTCGGGCATTTCACGAGCCTTATTTATGATATTCTCAAGGCGAAAATGGTCGGTGAACAGTTTTATTTACTCTTATTTGATCTGGAATTCCCGTTAGTTAATAATGATGGCTAAATTATAACACATTCTATAAAAGCACAAGTGTTTCGACAGACATTTATCTATAAACTCATTTATAGTGATTACATAGGATTTCACTTCCTAACGTTCTTCGTACATTCCGATGACGTCAAAGTATCGATATTCAAAGCCGATAAGCGGAAGCAAAGGAAAGCGGTCATTGAACTAGATGATCTAGCCGCTAAAAAACTGGTTGCTCGAGGGCGTATTAAGATTGGCTAGGTCTTTGGACGTATTAGGATAAGAGCCGAAGTACAGAAATGCTACAAGTGCCAAGGATATGGACATATCAGGAATAACTGCGCAGGTTCTGACCGCGTTGGAAGTGTGGCGAAAGTGGGCATAAATCCGCGGTGCGCGAATCGCAACCAAAATGCTATACATGCACTGCATATTCCTGCGGCGAGCGAAGGGACGTAATAATCGCACATAAAGGTCCTTCATGGAAACTTAAACGGATGTAGGGCTGCGCAAGACCTATTGACGCAGCTTGTCTGTGAGGCAGAAGTTCAGTTAGCAGTCGTTTGCGAGCAACACCAGGTCGATAACCATAAAGTACGCATCGATGCCCATGGCTCTGAAAATGGCTTCGTCTGGATAAGGAGTCGAAATGTTACGTTCTTTAGTGTGTGTCCTTTCACCGAACAATACGATCTCGGAGTTTCAATTCAAATTGAATGAACTGGAGGACTTTCTTGATGTATCAGGAGAATTGGTGCTAGCCGGAGATTTCAATGCCCATGCATTAGAATGGGGCATGCCACACCAATATACCAGGGGGAGACATAAACTGGAGATGGTCTTAAGACTAGTTCGATGCGTGTTAAACGAGGGATCTACGCCAACATACCAAAGGCCAGGTTTCGGTAACTCCATACCGGTCATAACGTTGGTATCTGCACGACTAGCATCATGGGCGAAAGACTGGAGAGTGATGGATGAGCGATGTATCGAAATGTATTGAGCTGGAACACTACCAAGTTAGAACTTGGTAGTGTTCCAGCTCAATACATGCTACCTGTTGAGGTTAGCTTTGCAAGAAATCCACTGGCTTTTCAAGATATTACGAATAGAGTCGAGATTGAGGCGGCTGTTGACTGCATTACACGGCTAGTTCAACAAGAATGCCTTTCTTCAATGTCACGAAGAAAATAGTGGAACGGCAGGAAGCAGGCTTACTGGTGGACGAACGAGATCGCAGAGTTGAGAAGGAAAGCTCTGCAACTTAGACGGAGGGCGCAACGAGCATAAGGTAGAGAAGGAGCAATTGCCAGCAATTTGCAGCTCAGCACAAAGCGGCAAAGAAAGAGCTCGGCATGGCTATCCGTGCGAGCAAAGCGCAATGCTGGAGAAACATGTGCAACAAGGTGGATAGCGACCCATCCGAAAGCTGGGTCTATTGAGTACGCACGTCGCGTTGGATGCAGAAACAATGTCAAATATTGTTGATGCCCTCTTCCTAACACACTCGCTGAGAGTAGAAGACGATAGTGAAAATGAAGTCGGAGAAATTCCCACATTTACCGAGGGGGAGCTGGCATATGCAGTGACCAGCCTGAAAAATATTAAGGCACCTGGGCATGATGGCATCCCAACGGAGGTGTTGAAAATCGTTGCTGGTAGATATCCGCAATTTCCAGTCAAATTGTACAATGGATGTTTAACAGCAGGAGTATTTCCTTCACGGTGGAAGATGGCCCGTCTGGTGCTGATAAACAAAGGAAAAGGTGGTGATCCTGACTCCCCGTCATCATACAGACCTCTCTGTATGCTGGACACAATGGGGAAGTTGTTGGAAAATCTATTAAAGCCTAGGCTAGAAGATGCCATATCGGTTGCCGATGACTTGTCTCCGAGGCAATATAGTTTTCGGAAGGGACGATCAACTATAAACGCAATAGAGGAAGTAATTAACGCAGTTAAAAGAACCGAACTTGCTTGTCACGCAGCGAGGCCTGTGGTGCTTCTAGTGACATTGGATGTGCAAAATTCTTTCAAATCGGTGAGATGGGAAGATATGATCGAGGCGCTACAACGATCTTTCGCTATCCCGAATTATCTTCTGCTAATGACTCGGGACTATTTGAGGAATCGAAGATTGGTATATGAAACGTCTGACGGCAAAAAAGTGAAGGAAATTACTGCTGGAGTGGCCCAGGGCTCGATGTTTAGTCCCGATCTATGGAACGCTATGTACGACAGCCTGTTGCGACTAGAGATACCTGATGAAGTATTCCTGGTTGGGTATGCAGACGATGTGGCTTTTGTAATAACATCTAGAAGCGCAGTTTTGGCTCAGTACAGGTTAAATCAAGTGATGAGGATGATAAACGATTGGATGGATAAGCACGGGCTACAGTTGGCCATCTCAAAAACGGAGATCGTCATGCTCACTAGGTGGAGAATTCCAACGTTATCAACGTAGGTTGATTGAAGAAAGAAGACGGCTTGCTTTAGTATTGGACGGGGTCACACCTGACACCATTGTTGAAGCGATTCTGCGGTTTCATGTAGCGTGGCGAGCTTTCGCAGACTATGTTTGGTCGATACTGCGATACAAGCGAAGCGATGGTTGTCTGGCGGACCCCTAACAAAGTAAGGTATAGATTGTAAATAAAGGCTTCAAAATGGGTAGCAGCGCGGACCAGACCGAAGTAATGCAAAAGCGGTTCCAGTCTGGGCTCTCCGCTGCATGTAGGAGACTTTTTGGTAAGTAAAAACTGTCAAGTGAGGTCCATCATCACGTGGCGTTGGCTTTTTGAAAGTTTTACCTCCTACAATAAAGAAAAAAAAAATATTTTTCCTACAGATGTCATAAGCTTGCTAATATAATCTGCTCAATTGGTGCGACTTCCTTCCATCCGCTTTCCCGGAAAATGCATATATTACGGCAGAATATACTAGTTCACTGGCATCACAGACTCCATATAACTCAATTTTACCCGTAGAATTTAACCATCTAATACGGATATTTATTTAAATCGACGACCGAGGTCGATGTGATGAGTCGCAGCAAGAGCAAATCATATCAAGGTTCGAGAAGCAAATTTGGACCTTGTTAAAGTTAGCCGAAAGATATAAAATGTCGGTAATGCAGATAGTGCCTTGGCAATATCAGCCGAAGTTACCAGCCGACATATTTCAGCCGATACATATTTTAAATAAAATGAAAAATTAACAAAACAACCTAGAAACTGGTATTTTCATGAAGTGATTTTACGGCTGAATAAAGGCTCATTTTGGTTTGACACTGTTTACCATGGGAATTATACATACTTAAGGTTTGATCGGAAAAGCTAAATATAAAATGCAAAAATTTGTATAAATTCAACCTTTAAAATGTCATGTCTGGAAAGTATTTCAATTAGTGGGTCTAGCCAACAATTATCCCTAGATAGCCAAGACACTATCTGCATTACCGATATTTTATATCTTTCGGGTGAAAACTTTTTGCTAACTTTAATAGTATAAATTTAGGCCGAACTATTTTTTATTAATTTTTTCATTGCACTCGTTGGAATAAAATTTTCGCGATGTTTATAAGTACAGTTAGTATATTTGGTCTGTGTCAATAAAACCAATTGTAATAAATAATTTGAAATTTTAAAAATGATTATTTAAAAAAAATTGTTGGTCAACATAAAAATATTTACCACAATCGCATTGCATATTCATATTGTTCCATGATCGAATGATTACTAAAATTAAAAACATAAAATTGTTTTTTTACCATAACCGTTCCTTCATTATGTAAATAATGTAGAGTTTAAAATTGTCTACACCCAAATAGGATTTTTTCTACACCCATAAAATTTGATTTTTAGTTTATATGACAAGAGACGTCTCTATATTTAAATCTTTTATAGTTTTTTCTCAGTTCAGATTTTATCTTTTTGATACAGAAATACAATAATCTGTTCGAAACTATGTTGAAAAATTATCTTACAATTTTCAGAATATTAAATACATAAAATTAATTAAAATGAGAGAATAAAGTGAAGAATTATAAAAGGCTCCCTGTATACAATTCCGGAATTAGGTAAGGTAGAAAAATGGCAGCAGTACAATACAATTTAATTAATAAAGTAACCTACATAAAAATATACAGATGCAACTGTATACAACTGTTTATGTTCAAACAAGACGTACAAAATAAATAAAATTAATTCTCCTTAAATTTGAAAATTAATTTCCACCATAAAGTTCCATTTATACATTTATATTAAATTCATTTACTATAAAAATTTCATTATTTTATTACAATACTATTGTATAGAGTTTTATAAACTATCGTGGAGTACAGTGAATAATAACAACTTACAAAATATTAATAAAGAAAACTGCAATAAATTTCCACCATGCGCGATTGTTCAGAGTAGTGGAAGTAAATTATATCGAATAAAACTTAAATTCAACAAGACATTAAAAATATAAAATATTAACGTTCCCCCGCATATAGTGATATACTTATACACAGACGGCAGCTATCATAACAACTTCATGTACGGCTGGTATAGCGCACATAGAAAATAATTTCTTTAAGTATTTTATGGTCGAAAGAATTTAAATGTGATGCGATTAGTTTATTGTCATGTGCTTTATACATGGTTCAAATAATAGTTCCGTTTGGATGCCACTAAAAATTTCGTTTATTTTTCATTAGGATAAAACCGTTGTTCTATTTCTAAAATGTTATCTCGCACCAAGTGCCAAACAATTTCCACTTCCTTATCTATATACAGTATAGTGTCATGTCAATTCAAAAACCGCAGAATAAAATGAAATAAAAATTTATTGAGTGCCTTAGCATTTTTTTCTTTTATATGTATGTATGGGCTTTAGAAAACTGATAACGTCAATAACTGTATTCTATTCTAGCCATCGACAACAAAATTTCGAATGCGGATTTGATTATTCCGCCAAGTATTTCGAAAGCTTTTAAAAAATCGAAAAGCTTCAGTTATTTATATTTGTAGAATAATATGCGCGTAGGTGTTGCACGAGTACATATTGTACGTATACATAAATATTTATGAATGGAAACACGGTAATGATGCTTTATACAATTATTTGTTATTTTCAAGAACGATTATCAAATTCTGCGAAACAGTATTTTTTACAAAATTTATATTTTTCTATTGAATATAAATAACATCGAAGAATTGTCGAATCATTAACGCGCCATAAATTTTTCCAAAAATGGAAACCTTGAATTTTACCATGGTATGGGGTATATTGCGTATCGAGTCCGGAAAATGTCAATTTGCCTGTTAAAATTTTTTACGACGACAAAATGCTTTTGTACTTTTTACACTGATGTTCAAAATGAAAAGTGTTTTAAACAACCAAAAAACAAGAAAGAGAACGAAATCAAGGTACCAAAATTCCGCAGCTCTATAGGGAACAGAGCACTAGAGTCAATCTGATTCAGGGTTTTAACAGTAAAAACGTTGGGATTAATCTAGAATAGGACCAACATTTTTAAAGTGTCCAAACACTATTATACCTGAAAAACTACTACTCAATCGTCAATGCCAATTTTCGAAAAATACTGCAGTTATAAATAGATTCTGCGTGCATTTGGCTAGGTGTTGAGATATGTGGACAATTGGAAGAACAAATTTGCTCAGCATAAATCAATAACTGAATCAACCTCACCGAGTAACAAATACCGAATTGAAGGACTTAGTTCTTGCACTTTCCACCGTTGAACTCAATAATGCGCTTACTGCATTAATTAAATATATCGAAATAGTTGAATACTTATATTTAACATCTTCGTAAAAATCAAATCATTTCGCCATATAATAATCTTCAATCGTTGAGCCCTTCCTTAGACTAATTCGCATCGTTGGATGCTTAACAAATGCTAACATCCCATACTATCATAAACATCAGTTTTTACTGCGTGGATCGCACAAATCCACCAAATTATTGGTATGCAATGAACATCATCGGCTACATCATGCCGGTCCTCAATCCCTGTTGTATAGTCTTCGACCTCAATTTTAGATAATCGGTGGAAGAAATCTCTGCCGACAAATTGTTGCTAAAGCATAATATATGCATACGAAACCGTCCTTGAAATATATCACTGATATTGGGCCAATTACCCGAACACGGGGTCAAACCTTCACGAAAATACTCGCCAAAACATTAACCACAGCGTATCTAGGACTTTTCATATGTTTCGCTTCAAATGCGGTTCACATCGAATTAATGTCAGATCTGTTGACTAATGCTTTCATAGTTGTACTTCTGAGATTCTTTGTTCGTCGCGGACTATTCAGCGATAAACCTTCCCTTCACGATTTTCTCACTTTGGGGGATTATGTGAGGTAAACCTTTTACTTTTTGAGATATTTGCAAAATAAATGTTCTGCCCCAATGGCCACTTCCGGTTGGCCGATTTGGCCAATAATTCACCAGGACCTTCCAATTTATGTAACAACCTTAAATATGAAGTTTCAGTTCCATTGGGCTGTAGAGAGGATACAGACAGGCTGACAGACGCACACCACTTCGAAACCCAATTTTGTGGACTCAGTGGACCTCAAAACAGAAAAATCTACAAAAATGTCAATGTCGAAAATTTTCATGATTACTGAAAACGTATAGATATTAATGAATCAGCAGTTAATGTTGAAAATTCCTCAAGCGTTAAGTATTATGTCGCAATTAGTTCTGGTGATTTGGGTTTTTGGTTGACTTGCACTTTCCCATAATTCCCCTTGATGCGCTAGCGGGATGAATTTGCAATTTACATTATCCTTCAACAGACTAGTAAAAAATAAAGTCATTATTATTGTTCAAAAATCTTTATAGGTTAGGTTAGGTTTGGGTGGCGGTCCACTAGGACCAGTAATAGACACAAAAATGGTCCGTAGCCATACCACAATAATTATTTCCTCCAACTCATTGGAACCATTTTGAGCTATTAACAAAGCGCTAGATACTCCTGACGCCGATCCTACAGAGGTCCATCAGGTCTTTGAAGAGGGTTGCCCCTGGAAACTTTAGTCTGTTTCGTGTCAGACGAGGGCAGGTGCAAAGAGATGAAGTACTATCTCTTCCTCCTCTTCGTCCTCGCAACTACGACAGTAGTCATGTGAGAAGACACCAAGTCTACTCGCATGCCTCCCTATGAGACAGTGCCCCGTAATCACTCCAACAACCACACTGATCTGACTTCTCTGAAGTGAGATCAGCTGTTTGGATCTCGCCAAGTCCCGCTTTAGCCAGACCTGCCGAGATATTACGCAAGAAGTGATACTTAACCATATGTCATTCTTCAGCTTGCTAACTTCTTCCTGAAGCAGCAGTTTGCATACCGCAAGAGGCATTTCAATATCCTTTCTACTTTCTGAGAAGTGGTCTATTGTACTACGTCGAGCCAGTCCATCGTCGTTTATATTCCCTGTACTTATGAAATGTCCTGGCACCCATAAAATGTGGATGTTAAACTGATCTGCCATCTCGTTAAGAGATGAGAGACAGTTCTGGAGTACTTTCGACGTGAGGAGGTGTGATTGAAGCGCTTTAATGGCAGCCTGACTATCCGTATATATGCGAATATCACAAACTGATATTACATTATACCTCAACCAGTCTACGACTTCCTTTATGGCAGTTACTACAGCTTGAAAAATGCTACAGTAGTCGGGGAGACGGAAATAGAGATTTAACAGAAGTTCCTCGCAGAACACTCCAGCCCCGACTTTCCCGTCCCGTTTTGAACTATTAATAAAGAAGTTTATAACTCCTGGTTCCAAAACTGCACCCATCATCCAGTCCTCCCTGGATGGGATCCTAGTCCGGAACTTTGTGTCAAAAGATAGTGACGAGATAGTATAGTCGGTGGTCTTGGGAATTGGTTTGTTGCACAAAATAGATAAGTGCCCTGTATTGTTGCAGGTCCACATTAAAATGGATTTCAGCCGTATGGCAGTACAAGCTGCCAACTGTTTCCCCAAGATATCTAGAGGAGTCAGAAATAGCAGAGTCTCTAGTGCCTGAGTGGATGTGCTCCTCAGTGCACCACTGATCCACAGAGAGATTGTTCTCTGAACTTTTGTCAACAGCTTTTGGTTGAGAGTTTTGTCCAGAGCAGGCCACCAGATTATTACCCCATACAAGAGTATGTGTCTGACTACTGCGGTATAAAGCCAATGTACGATGCGGGGCTCCAGCCCCTATCCTTTCCCAATGGCATTTTTGCAGGAGTATAGGGCTACCGGAGTTTGCTTTACCCTTTCTAGAATATTGGGTTTCCAATATAATTTGCTATCCAAAACTAGGCCCAGAAACTTCGCTTCAACTGTAAAAGTCAAGCTGAACCCATTTAAAGTGGGAGGATCGATGTGAGGAAGTTTATATTTCCTAGAGAAGAGAACCAATTCGGTTTTGTGTGGGTTCACATTCACCCTACAGCCATTGGACTATAATGAAAGAGTGCCCAGGGCATTTTGCATAAGCTCACTAAGGGTGCCGGGATATTTACCACGGACACCAATAGCAACATCATCCGCATAGGCAAACACATTGAAGCCACCGTCCTCCAGTCTCAGCAACAGGTCATATATGACCAAGTTCCAAAGTAGGGGGGACAGTACGCCACCCTGCGGCGTACCTCAGCTTGCAAATCTTCTGACGGAGGATTCCCCAAAACTGGCATATATGATCCTGCCTCTTAGCATCTGATCTATCCAGTCCTTGAGTGATTCATCCACTCCCAGATCTGAAAGTGCCCGAGATATAGCACCTGGAAGCACATTGTTTGAGGCCTCTCAATATCCAAGAAGGTTACCATTGCGTAGTCTCTATATTCGAAAGATTTTTCAATGAAAAATACAAGAGAATGAAGAGCAGTCTCTACAGATCTCCCCTTGCAATTGGCATGTTGAGATTTAAACAGCTTTTCCGACACAATCGTGCTTCTAATAAGAGCTTCTATTTGTCTTTCCATTATTTTAAAAAGGAAGGAAGGCAAGCTAATCGGTCTAAGGTCTTTGGGATGGCAGTGTGAGCGTTTTCCCGCCTTAGGTATGAAAATAACCTCCACTTCTGTTCATTTACTAGGAATGTGATGTAGTTCTAGGCTGCCTTTGAAAATTACCTCTAACCAGGAAATTGTTAGATCCGCAGTTTGTTGAATCTCCTTGGACCACCAGGGTGGCCGAGATTTACCCCTAGGCCTGCTAAGGGGACTAGATCCCAGTATGGCTTCATTAAAAGCGCTGGACAACTCATCTACCAAGCCATCGAGGTCTTGCGCAGTTTTTGGAGGTTTTGGCACCGGAACTGGTAGTGAATTACCCAGAATAGTTCTAAAGGTGTCTCAGTTGGGTTTTCCTCCTGTTTCTGTAGATTGGACTTTTTGGAGAAGTCAAGTCCATTTAAAATTGAAGATAACAATGATCAGAAAAGGAGTGGTCCTCCGACACTCTCCAGTTTAATAAACTAATCGCCAGAAAGTTTGAGACAAGAGTAATATCCAATACCTCCTGTCTATTACTATGTAGTTATAAAGATCGGCTTATTGCGTATGTTACATACTATATGAATGTTATTTCTTCTAAATAATTCTGCTGGGTAAATTTTTCCGCCAACATTGTAGCATTGTCACAACATATAGTATGGCATAACTATGAATGAGACGGTGCTGAGATTCATGCAAATCTTGCATCTGTACTGAAGCGCGCAAAAATAGTCAAATATGCCTTAGTAGGTATTGACATTACTTGATTCATCATTTTTTGGCTTTTGTCGTAAAAATTTAATACAACGCTGGAATATTTTCTTCGCCACGTCTTTACCGTTAAGCACTCAAAAATTTGGCCGAACTAAGCTCGTCAATAAATGTGTGCCTGCGGATGATGGGAGATAATTTTTGGGTGTTTTGTGTTGTACGGTAAACGATGATTTTTCTAATCTACCGCCGACCCCATAATTCCTTCGTTGTCCAATAATAGATTTAGCTGCAGTAAACGATTTTTAATTGGTATTGATTTATTTTGTTGTAAAGATCGATATTCTTCGGGAAAATCAACTGTTCGCTAATGTACAACAATATGATGCTACTTAGTTATCAAATTGTTGAGATATCTGAGTGCTTAAGAATGGATTCTTTTCAGTTTGAAGAAGCTAGAATTCTTCAGACTCAACTGCAATATGACGTCGTCTTCTGACTTCGGTTCGGTTTCTGGTTGATTTGGCCTAAAATGTTCATCTTTTTACAGCCATGCATGTCACCACAATCTAGTCTTGGTTGACTGGATATCCAATCCAGTACTATTTTTGAATCGGTCCACATTGTTACCGAGGCTGTATTGATTGATAAAACCTCAGTAACTTCTTTTACCAATCGACTGAGTAGTACTACTCTCATTAGTTCAAGTCTCGGTTTACTGACTTGTTTCAGTGGTGACACTTTGATCTTGTCATATATTAAATTTGCCACATGTATGTCTTTTAAGGTATTGTAGTTTTCTTAAATTGAACTCCCTATTGCTAAAAATTTTCAAAATGTTGTCTTTCAGCTTCATCGGGCCAGATAAGGTTTAGACGCTGTTCGCTTGTCTCACTGATCACAATTTCACCAATTTTTGGTTTAATGGACTGTATTTTTGTCGCTCGCACTTTCTTCAATTAAATTTTGTATTGCTATGTCTCGATGAATTTCAATGAAAAAAAGATTCTTGTGATTTCCTTAAGTGCAACACAAAGCTCTAACCGAGGCAGGCTAAGTTGCTTAATTGGAGCTACCTTTAATTTTGCGGTTAATAACTGCACCTCATATTCCTTATCACCCCTTGATCTCACATAAACTGCTGCCGAATACGCCATCTCACTTGCATAGCTGAAACCATGCAACTGTATTTCGCTGGAAAAATTTGCTACAAATCGAGGTGTTCTTACTTGATTTAGAATTTTAAATTGGCCGTACAAATTTACCCAAACTTCTTGTAAATCTATCGGTAATGGTTTATCCCAAGGTATCTTCTGCAGCCATAAGGTTTGAATTAAAATTTTAATATTCACTGTGAACGGATTTAACCAGCCTAATGGGTCGAATATCTTCGAAGCAATCGACAAAATGTTACGTTTTGAACAAGCTTGGTAATGCGTATGTTTAATTTCAAATAAAACTTGATCTGCTAGTGGATTCCAATGGAGACCCAACATTTGTGCTGTTCTTCCTTCCTCTAAATGGGGATATTGGAATTCCATTTCCTCAATGAGAATACACTTTCGGCTAGTACTTGTACTAAGTCGTTCTTTAATTGCAAGGCCTCTTGTTCCGTTGTCGCTCCGACTAGCAAATCATCGACATAGAAATTTTTCCTTATCGTACTTGATGCTTCAGGATGAATCAGCTTACAGTCTTCTGCTATCTGATGTAATACGCGAACTGCTAAGAATGGTGCAGACGACGTTCCGTAAGTGACCGTTAATAGTTCGTAATGGGCTATAGGATCGTCTGGATGTCTGCGCCAAAGGATTCTTTTTTATGTATGATTTTTGTTTACAAGCACTTGTCTATACATCTTCTCGATGTCTGCGTACAATGCTACCTTAAGTCTTCGGAATCTTACTAAAATGGTCCATAATGTGTCTTGTCCCACTAATAATTTATCATTCACGGATGTGCCGGTAGATGTTGGAGCTGAACCATCGAACACGACTCTTAATTTCGTTGTCGCACTGCTTTCAGGTATTACATCATAGTGTGGAAGATAGCAAATCTCATTTCCACAACTCTCCGATTCGGAAACTGTTGAAAAATCCTAACTGTACATCGTTTTGATTGTTATCACTTGCTATGCCTGCGATTACATAGCCAAATATCTTTTCTTGTGCCAGAACATTTTCCGCTAATTGTATTTGGTTTGGTTTCAGATTGTGGAAGAAATAATCGGAACCTAGCAAAATATCAACTTCATTTCTTTGCATATTTGGCCATTGACTTAATTTACTGTTGATTTTTTGATTTGCTGTTAGGGTAGTGATTTTTGGGAGAACGAGAACTTTGATATTCAAACCTTGAGACATGTCAAATCGCGAATAGATAGAAAGTTCTGTTCTTCCTATTGTTGAGACGCTTGATGTAGCAATTCCCTCTTTGCGGAGTCGACAACTAGTAGGATATAAACTTAACTTATTGGCACAGAATTGGGATATAAATGAGGTTTGCGATCCAGAATCTAATAATAGTCTACAGAAACTTAGTTGTCCAGCCAGATTCTTCACTCTTACTATTGCCGTTGGTAAAATGGTATTTCCGAGATTACATGTATTTGTTATTATAGTTCCGGAAGGTGCTTCGCTTACTTTGGGTTGGTCAAGTACTGATTTCACTGATATATCTGTCGTAACTGTGACTGAATTCGAAATTGAATTTTTAATGTGTAATTAGGTGTGGTGTCGACGTCTACACTTTAAGCAATTAAATTTGTTTGAACAATTAGAAGCTCGATGTTTATTTGAAAGACAATTGAAACAAAGCTTCAACTTTGCCGTTAATTCCCGGCGATCATTCGCAGTGGTATAGGCGATGTGAACCCTTACAGTACAAATATTCAAATGTCGTTGAATTAACTGGGTTTAGCTGGTGGGTTTCAATTGTGTGGGTAATTTGCTTTGACGAACATTGCTTAACAGGCGCACATGATTCCAGCGCATCGCATCTTTCACTTAAAAATTTTAAGCATTCGTCGTAGGATGGGTAATCCTGGTTTACAGTTCTATATGCCCATGCCACTCTAGTGTCTTCATCTATCTTACTCAAGAGAATATGAATAAGCTTCAATCACGACAAAATGACAGCAAAATTTCGCAAAAAAGGAAGATTTTATGATTCAGATATTGGTTTCACTTACCCGAACTGAACAGTATTGTGTTCCGATTCCCTCGCTCGAACGTTAAATTGGCTACAATACAGCTGATCGCAGTTGCCTTGTAATCCCTCGCTGGAATCTGACGCTGAGATGTACTCCCATAGTATCTCGATTCAGTTCGCCTATAACTTCTTATTGGTTGACAATACTCGCACCATTGGCTTCGCTTTATGATTAAGCGCGACCTTGATTAGCAACGAGCTTATCATTGCTTGGGTAATAAGCCAAAGTCATGGTTTTCCAAAATTCTTATGTGCATTTTCTGTATAACTGGTTAATACATTCGGTTTTTGGATTCTGCGAAAGGTAGACTGCATGTCCCGGATTGAAGCAATTAAAACATCTTTTGGGTTTCCGATTAAACTTTAGTCTTAAAGCTGTTTCTCGGTTTGCCTGTTACATTTCCTCTCGCTGGTCGAACTGATCGCATTTTCACTGGCTTCAGCGCGTCGCTTTTTTTAATCAAAAAATCGAAGAACTCATTGATGGTTGGGAAATCTTTGTCAATGATCTCTGGCTTCGGCTTTGTCCCCTAATACTTTCAAACCACGGATCGCTTCATCACAGATACCGAGCGTTACGAATGCATTAATCGTATAGCTTCAGTATCTTTAAAATGCTTTACTAAAAAAATGCAGCTCCTCTTAGTAGGCCTATCAAGTATTAAAATATTTACAAAGGGTTTGTATCTCTATATTATGAATGCTGGAATGGAACAAGTCAAAGAAACTTTGTCATTCCGTATAATCGCCAGAAAATGTGGGAATTTGCAATTTAGCAACACACACCTCAGGGCCAGTACTTATAGCAGACATCTGTTGATCACATCTTTGTGAGATATAAGGTTAGATCCGGTGAAAATCTTTGTCGAGATATTTTTGCAATAGAGCTTTACGTAATCCAACGACTTGTTACAAACTCTTTAGTAATAGGACATCGACCTGTGATGTTGTGTCAAATCAATACCTTTCAGCATTTCTAAATAATTGCATCACACTTCAAAATCCATTCACCTCCTGATAAACATGAAATGCAACAAATCGTTTCTTAAAACTAACATCCATTTACGTATTTTCCTCTTACACATCATAACAATACATCAACTATTATCGGATAACATAAATTTCATCTCAAATAGCAGTAGTACATTACATAGTATATACAGTAAAAAAATCTCTGTACAAACAAAATAAAAAACATTGAAAAATGATAAATGATACAACAGATGGTGCAGAGTAGTAACGATTAAAATAAACTTAAATTTTCTTTTCTTATTATTTTGAAGAATTGTTTATTATTAACCCTATTTAAACTAGTATTTGGATCTTAACGATTCTTAAAAATTAATTAATAGAAACAAATCATAAAATCTGACATATTATTATTAGACGACTAATTAACTGATTTTTATTAAGTATTTTATGGGAAATTAAATTGATGTTACCAGTAGCAATCGCATTGGCCCCATTTTTGCTTAAAGGTCTTATTAATAATGTCTCCAATGTTTCGATGATGTGTGATGTGCGGGGTGGTAGTTTTTGTTTCTCCTTGTAGATATGACGACCTTCAAGGAAGAACTTCGCCTGAACACTTTCTCATGTTCATTTTGACTTAGAACAATATCTTTGTACTTGACTTGTACAGAACACTCAGAAAACTTGCACAAAACAAAAATTTTATAAACGAGTCGCTTATGGTTGCTGTATGCAACCGTAGAAGGATTGACGCTTTATTTGAAAAATGTTTCTGATCTCCGTTTTTCTAATTTCTAATATCTGCTGTCTAATGCCACACACATATAAATTTGACTTAAATCAAAGACACTTACGTGCTCCCAATAAAACAAATGTTTAGTTGCTTAATTTTTTTAAATTAAATTAAACAAAATTTTCTCTACACATTGAATAAAAAAGCACAACAACAACAATATTTTTTTGTCCATTTTCTGCGGTTACAAAGCATTTTCGATATGAATAAAATTTAATCTTAATGAGGTAACCACATTTTACAACGATGATAAACAAAAATTTCCCTTTGACTATTTTATACTCATTTGTTTATGGAAATTTTTCTAATTAAAATTAAATTATTATTTAATAAAATTTGAATCAAGTCCGCCCAACAAGTATACCACTCCATATATTATGCATATCATCATAGATTTTGATTAATTATCAGCCATTGATCAAGAAAGTTATTTCCCTATTTAAATATTTTAAATCAACATCAGCTTGCAATTAATTCCATTCCATGCACTTACTAATTTTAAAACCGAAAAATGTTTCCTCTGACATATTCTATCGCGTACAAATTAATCTTCGTAATCTCTAATCCTGTCGTCATTTCCACTCAATAAATATTTGACATCGTAAAATATTTTTTTTCTTTGTTACAAACATATTACATCTCATTTATTAAAATTTATTCTTTTTTCTATTTTAACAAATTTTTATCGTTTTAAGACAAAACAAATTTTTCACCAAAACAATTTAAAATTTAATTAGAAAAATTTATCACACACGATAGAACTACAAAAGTACATTAAACTTATAAACTATACGAACCGTTGCCCAAAAAAAAAAAAAAAATTATTTCTAAATTTGTTTCATTTTTGAGCAATATAATTTCAATCGATTTTGACAGTTTTTCTCACGGTCAGTGATACAAGGTTTTCATGAATTAAAGTCGTATTAAATTGAGGTCATCTTTACAAAAATATATATGTTGTTTCGGGTGGATACGTTTTTTTACTGACCGCGCGCATTCAAACCCCGAAAACGAGAAAAAACCTAAACATTTTTAAAATAAATAAACATATCAACTAAAATGAACCATAAATCAAATTGCAATACATATTGTACCATAATTATGTATGACTATGTGTATTTATGGTGAGATGCGCGACAAAATTATGTAAGAAAATGTTAAGGGAACCCAGATTATATCCTCCACTAAGTCCCTATATTTTGTTCGTCTATTATATTTGTATAAATATGCAAACACAAGTCAATTGTACTAATAACTCTTTCAATATTGTACATAAGATAATGACAAAAGAAAGCTGTCATCAGATTTATCCACACTTTATTTATGGATTTCGTTTCTTATTTTCTCCGCCCGCTTATAAGATGGAAAAATAGGGGAAAAACAGATAAATTATGTAATGTCGTAATGTATACTGGATAATGCGAAGAAAACATTTAAGAAGCAATACATTTTGAAACAACTTCTTGCTTTTTCATCGTCTTCGTCGTCTTCGAAGCGACAACTTAGCTCTTATCAATAAAATGTCGTATATGCTACAAAAAAATCGTCAATTTATCATCCGGAAGCAAACATAAAAGAAAAAGTTGAACGACATATGTTGGAGGAAAACAGGAAAAATGAAAATTGCTATTTTAAATGAAAAGAAAATGTGTCTTGTTGTTGGTATATATTTGTTTAGTAGTGTGACAAACATTTTAGTCACATCTTCTTACAATGACGTGTATATACCATACATGATGTGTGGCTGTTATTGTTGTTTTTCGTTTTCAGATTTGAGTGAATACAAATTTTCAAATCATTGTAACAGGTTGGTTAGCTCCAAAGAATTTGGGGTTTCTTTTGATTTTCGTGTACATTTATTTAAAATTTCGATAACTGAAAAGATTTATTTATGGATGTGTGCCAAGACTTTTGTTATTTTAATAAATTCGATTAGTATGAATCTGTTGTTATTAACATTCTAACAATTTTTTTGGATATCCCAAATTGGCTCTAGAGGCCCCAAAATTTAAGAATCCCAAAGTTCAAAATTTTCAAAGTGTTGCAAGAGTCACTAATAAAGTATTTTAGAAAGGTGAATTCCAAAATAGCAAACCGGTTGCTTGCTTCAGTAGAATTTTCCTTTATTTAGGGAAGTGCCGCTTTTAAAATGTTCATCATTTGCTTGTTGCTTTTGTTTTTGCTGGCATTTAAATCACTGATCCTTGCTCTTAGAGAGGTTTTTGCAAGTTAAGCAAGCTGTCCAATTATTTAATTATTTCAAGAAGTCTGTTACGTTTATCTATCTATGTACATATATCACTCAAATAAATTCTGTCATAAATTAAAAAAATTTGTATGTTGACGAACACTAAATAAATACACCAATGTGTCACATTAACTCAACAAATATATCCAGCTGCCTCACATTAGAACGGCAAAAGAAATTACACTCTGAAACTAGTACATTTTCAACATGATGAGACAGCCCCCCCCCCTTCCCCCGAATAACCCCTTTAGATGGAACAAAATATTTAATTGGAACAATAAAAACTTACCAATCACTCCAGCAAAGCGATTTACAAATGTCTGTACTAGAATAGATCCGTTTATAACTTTTGCACGGCTCATACGAAATTTCTGAATGTTACCATAGAACGTGTTAAAAAGTTGGCCTATCACAACTGGGGTTAACAAATTAACGCTTCAGTTAATCAAAAGCATTTAATACTTATGGTTGGTTGACATGAAATATTTGAAAGCTGAAGTTTATGAGGTCCGTCTATATCTTTTGTAATAAGCGGTTAGCCTATATATGAAATCACAACTAGAGTTGACAAATTAATGGTCCAGTTATTCAGAAGCCTTAACTTCTTTTGGATCATTCATACGAAAAATTGAAATGTCGAAGTGAGCGTATTTATCGTTATAACTTTCAAAGGGATCTTACAAAATATCTGAGTCTAGCCAAGGGATATGTTCAGGAATTTGCTCAATGCTATTAAAATACGACTGGGGTTGACAAGTTAACGGTTAAATTAGTCATAAGGCCTTAGTAATTATCGATTAATCATCGGAAAAATTTGGAATCTGATGTATCCCATAACAAACAGACACATATGCTTAGGTTAGGTTACAAATCGCGTCGATTTGGTAGCGCAGCAGGCATCCCATATTTACTGTGATTTCAGCATTTCATCCACTATGTTGTCGGGACCTAAGTTTGTGTTTATGGTAATACACAGGTCCATTCTCAATGAGGTCAATTTATTGCACGTTGGACAGAGAGAAATGTCATCATGCCCAAAACGATGCAGATAGCGTCGGTACCCACCGTGTCCCGTTAGGAATTGGGTTAAATGATAATTCACCTCTCCGTGTTTGCGATTCACGGGTTTGTTCAACGTCCTTTCATCGCATTATCCCAACGTTCCTGCCAACTTTACACGGATTTGTCTCTTTCTGTCGTTTGGATAGCCTGACCGACTGTAGAACTGTGTTTCTTAGCCTCATATATTCTTTTCGCCTCGTCCGCCATGATGTCAATCGGTATCATTCCGGCTATGACGAATGCTGCTTCTTCTGAGGTGGTTGTATATGCACTGATGACCCTAAGGGTGCTTAGGCTATAGACTTGTGCCAGCCATCTCCTGTTGCATTTTACCTCCAGTGCCTCTGACCAGATCGGAGCCCCGTACAGTAGCACTGAGCTTACCACTCCGGACAGAAGAAGACGTCTACTGCTTCTTGGGCCACCAACATTTGGTAGCATATTGGAGAGCGCCGAGTACACCCTCGATGCTTTTCCGAACGTATAATCTATGTGACTCTTGAAGTATAATCTGTCATCAAGCATAATGCCCAAATATTTTACCGCTTCTTTGGATTTTATGACGTGGTTCCCAACATTAAACGATACCGTTTCCCGTTTTTTACGGCTACTAATCAGCACTGCTTCTGTTTTGTGATCCGCCAGTTCCAGGCCAACGGATCGCGATGTCATCGGCAAACCCTATCGCTTCTGCTCTATCTGGGATTCGTAGCTTTAGTACGTTGTCATATATAATGTTCCACAAGATTGGGCCCAGAACGGAACCTTGTAGAACTCCAGCTGTTATGTTGTATTCCATGGGACCATCATCAGTGTCGTACTCTAACACTCTATCCTCGAAGTAGCTATCTAGTATCCTCAAGAGGTAGGCCGGAACATTCATCTTTCGTAGGGAATCCATAATCTGGGTCCAGTTGGCAACCGCACAGTACTGTTTAGTTCCTCCTTTCCATCTTTTTCCCTGTAAGGCTCCTTTGGCCTTAGATACTACTGCATTAATGTCATTGGGAAATCCGAATTGTTGAGACGAGAGACCGCCATCTCCTTCTGTAATCGGAAGCAACCTATTCTAATTAATGCGCTCCAGTATTTTTCCCCTTGTATCGAGCAGGCAGATTGGACGATATGAGGATGGTTCACCTGGTGGTTTTCCTGCTTTTGGCAAGAGTACCAATCTCTACCTTTTCCATATCCTAGGAATCACTCCTTCCTCTAGGCAGAACTGTGCTATATTGACGAAGAGGTTAGGGCTACTTCGTATAGCTACTTTGAGCGCTTTGTTGGGTACTACATCTGGACCAGGGGCCTTGTTTACACCCACTTTGCCGCACGCCTTCAATGTCTCTTCTACCGTCACTTCCGGTATTTTCTCCATATATTCCTTCGTATGATCGTCCTCTCGATTACCTGGTTTTGGAAGGTGCTGCGGGAAAACAGTCTTGACGATCTTTTGCAGCATCTCTGGACACTTTCTTGAGTGGTTCTTTGGCCTTTTATTCTGGACATGACCACTCTGTAAGCGCTGCCCCAAGGACTTGCGTCTGCCGCGTCACACAGCTGTTTGAAACTCTCCCTCTTGCTTCTCCTTATTTCATCACGAAGCAGTTTCCTCAGCCTTATGTACTCTCGATTTAGCTCCTCATATGCGAGGCATCT
This sequence comes from Tipula vernalis, assembly GCA_958295665.1. Classification (NCBI taxonomy): domain Eukaryota; kingdom Metazoa; phylum Arthropoda; class Insecta; order Diptera; family Tipulidae; genus Tipula; species Tipula vernalis. Next base: position 20,307,747 of record OY282560.1, read on the forward strand.
TGCAGATCTTTGACTTCTTCTTCTGGCCTTGTGACATTTACCCCTTAGTTCCTTAATGTCCTTGCTCCACCAGTAGGCTGGTTTCCTTCTATGGTTTGCTGTCCTTTTTGGCACAGACGCGTCACATGCCCTGTAGAGTTGTCTGGCCACGTGGTTACCTTTGTCTTCGGCTGTGCTTGCTGGTATACTAATGTCTTGGACCTATTCCCGAAAGAGTTCTTCGTCCAGAGCATCAGGCACCCAGCCTCTTCTTTTCCAGGTCATTGGCTTCAATTTTGCCTTGCTCTGAGATTCTACTTCAAAAAACACCGCTTGGTGATCACTATGAGTGTATCGTTCACTGACATGCCACTTAATTTCCTTCGCTAGTTGACTACTTGTAAAAGTAATGTCGATCACGGATTGGTGACCATTCTTACGAAAGGTGCTGGTATTGCCTCTGTTCACTAGAACGACGTCCAGTTGGGAAAACACCTCTAACAGTGTGTTGCCTCTAATGTTGGTATATTTGCTACCCCACTCCTCGGCCCATGCATTGAAATCCCCAGAAATAACAATTGGATGGTGCCCTCTTGCCTCCGCCACAGGAATAGCAACTAAAGAATTATATATTATTGATCTTTGCCAGTGCATATCCGTCCCCTTGCCGCATCTTAGCTTCCTGGAACGGATATTCACCGCAAACCCATATTGCCGCCTTTCCGGTCCGGTCTGTTATCCATACATTATTTGTGGGTATTTTGAATGGTTCCGACACTAAGACTACGTCTGATTTTGTTTCTCTTACAACTTGCCCAAGGAGATCTTGAGTTGCCTCACAGTGGTTAAGATTTATCAATATTACTTTTATCTACGGGCTGAGATTTCCCTCCTGTATAGTGGACACCTACTGCTCCCTGCGATATGCCCTTGTTCATCAGTGCAGAGCATGCACTTTGGTTCCTTCTTGCATATCCTCGCCATATGCCCGATTTCGCCGCATCTTCTACAGAGTATAGATCTATCGCAGTTGTTGCAGTCTTTTGCGATGTGACCAAACTCTAGACACCTATAGCAAATTTTTAGTTGGATCAGCTCCCTAACTTTACAAACTACCCAGCCAATCTTTACTTTCCCGGCTTTTAGTAGTTTGTATGCTGCTTCCACAGGTAAACTAATTATTGCTATCTGTGTGCCCCCATATCCTTTCCTCAAATTCCTGATAGCAGATTCGTGCAAGTTTTCCAGCCCGAAAACTTTAAGCGCCTGCTGGATGTCCTCTTTCGTTGTAATTTCATCTAAGTCCCTGCATTCTAGGGTGATTTCCTGCGATAGGGCTCTAACATTGGCCTGTTCTCCTAACGTAGTCTTCACCAGCACCCGATAGTCAGAGCTCTTCTTATTGGAGTCTCTATTGAATTCGAGCCGAATTTCCCAACATTCTCACCTAGCTCTTTCAGGTTCGGGTCGCACTTCACTTTGCGGAGAATATCGGCGTATTAGACATCTCCTAGTTTTCCGACGATTATAGCGTCCGGTTTGGGTTTCTTGCACTTTCTTGCGCCTCTACTCTTCTTCTTTCTAGCTGATTTGGTGGTAACTTTGGTCCATTCTTCCGGATTTTCATCCTGCCCTTCCTTTCCTAAATTTTCGCCCGTGCTTACATCGGTCTCCTTCCTTTTCACTGGGTTTATCACCCTGGTATCACTTCTTTTCTTTTTTTGAACGGGGGTTCGCCCGGACGGATCACTCTCCTTTTCCTTTTCCCTTCTTCTCTTCACTGAGTCCCCACCGGTGCTAGTTTGACCCGTTGGGGTCGTCATTATTTCCGGAAGGGTATTTTCCACTAATATTCCTCCTGCTTGTGGTTTGAGGATCCAATTGTGAGGTGCTTTAACCGCTTCTTTAGATTGTGTGTGTGTGTGTGTGTGTGTGTGTGTATTTTTTTTTTTTTTTTTAGACGGAGGAGGGGAACCTTCGATAGGCTTCACGGTGAACCCATGTATTAAGCACGTGAGAGTGCCGGATTCTTACTGACCAAACCCCACCCCCGATAATCTTTGCCGTACGACCCCGTGAAACTACCGTTAAGTATTACTTCACGAGGCAGGCTCAGCCTAGGCTGCCAACTAATCGGCTAGAATTGGCTTCTTCCCGCATTTCTATCTCTCTCAGATATTTCACCTTATGGCGTTCCACCGAACTTCGGACGCCAGCATAATCTGCAATATGTTTTCTGGAATTAGAACTCCAGCTGCACAGATATTGTTCCTTTCCTCCGTAAATCGTGGGTACTCGAATACCACGTGATCTGCGTTTTCCGGTATTCCGATGCATAACGGGCAATCGGGTGATTCTTCATGCTTGAATCTATGCAGATATGCTTTGAAGCATCCGTGACCGGTTAAAAACTGCATTAGGTGATATTCCAATTCTCCGTGTTGCCTGTTCAACCACGTCTCTATCGAGGGAATTAAGCGATGGGTCCATCTGCCTTTAGTCGACTCATTCCATCGTCTCTGCCATAGGTTCATGGTATAAGCCCGCGCAACTCTGTAGTTTTCCATTTTAGTTGACTGATTACGACGCAAGTATATTGTTTGGCGCTCTTTAGCCAGTAGATCTATTGGTGGCATACCTGCAAAAACACATGCAGCATCATCGCACACCGTTCGAAGCGCACACAATACCTTCAAAGCACTTAGCCTTTGAACTGCTGCAACTCTTTGTTTAAAAATCTCTTTTTCTAACGAACTGGTCCTAATTGGTGCTCCATACATCATTATGGAAATAACAACGTTGGCGAGCAGAACCCTGCTACTCATCCTCGCCCCTCTTGTATTCGGCATTATTCGTGATAGCGCCGCGTTATCTCTACTTGCTTTTTCGCTTGAGGTAATGAGATTTGTCGTCTGTAAAAATGTTTGGATATGCTTTAACTGCTGACTTCAATGCAATATTTGGAACGTTACCCGGACCAGAGGCTTTTTTGTTACTCACTCTGGAACATGCTTTCAAGACCTCTTCCTCAGTGACTGGTGGCACATCTTCTTCCTCATTTTCTGATATTTCCAGTACACAATCGGGTTGTTGCGGGAACAGATGACTTACTATATCAAACAACATTACCGGACATGTATACCTTACTTTTAAGTAAGGTCTACCCCAATGATGGCTGTCAACTTCCTCACACAATTCACGGAAGCACATTTGCTTACTTAATTTGATGGCATGTTTAAGCTTCGATCTAGCTCCACAATATTCTTGTCGCAGAATAGAGTTTCCTTGAGATCTGGCTCGCTGTTATTGCCTCATTGCCTTGAGACATTTTTTACGCAATTCCGAAATCTCTTCATTCCACCAGAAATCGACAAGACAGTTGCTCATGAACGTCAGGTCAATTATCGAGCTCGCGTTACCTCTAAGGAAGGTAGGCGCATTTTCCGTATTTACTTACACGACCGATAAACATGCAAACGCTTCTAACAGCGCGGAAGATCTGCTGTTGGTTTCTCTGCTTCCCCACTCGATTTCCCACTCATAGAAGTCACCGGCTATCAACAATAGGCTGTGGCTTTGTGCGTCATCAGTTAACCGATCGAGAAATGTTTGAAACTCTCCAATCGAAGTACTAGGAGGTGCGCATCAGCTATAAATAAAAATGCCGTTCACTTTGGCCCTGACAAATCAGGATACAGAAGTCCCACCAATTTCTTGCAGTGAATGGCTACCGCAAACCCAGATAGCAGCTCGATTTGATATATTTGGAACCCAATTCCTCCTATCCCCGTTGCTAAATTGTTCACACACAATTGCCACATCCACGTCCTGGGCAACCTCGCAGTGGTTTAGATTTAGTTGGATGACTTTCATTTCCTTCGTTCTATTTGCAGAGCTTTCTGGTAGGCCGGACATCTCAAGCTACCAGTTACGTATTTACTGCAGTCTTTGGCCGTTCCGTCACATAACAGGCATTTTAAGTCTTTCTGGCATGACCGCAAAGTGGCCTTCTTCACCGCATCTCCTGCAGAGTTTTGATCGATCGGCTCCACTTCTACAATTCCAGGACCGATGTCCATACCCGTGGCACTTGAAGCATCTGATTAGCTGTATTTTTTCTCTAATTCGACATGAAACCCAACCGATTCTGACTTTGCCCACTTCTAGCACTTTTACAGCTATAATATTTGGTATGCTAAAACGGCTGTCTGTGTTCCTTTGTAGGCCCTTGTCAATGACTTAACAGTGCAAACACTTTTCATGTCGTCAAACTGTGCCGGTAGAGCTTCTAATCTCGTCAATATCTTTCAAAGGAGCAAACAAATAAAAAGACTGATAAAAAAGAAATAGCTTTGGAAAATTAGAATACCTGAAGCGTATTGCGCATAGCGTAATGCTTAACTGAATTTTTTAATAATAATTATTAAAATAAATAAATTTGAATGATTAGCATTACGAGATAGCTTGTTTTAATCGAAACAGAATTTTTGTTACAAGATTTTCTAATTACTGGATTTTGGGGCACTCCCGATAAATATAAATTTGAGTAACTTGTTAAAGGGATTGTAGGTTTAAGTAGTAAATTAATTCCGCTACATTGTTTGGTTTCTTGTATTTTTGCTACGTAATCTTGAATTTAAAGAATTATTAGTTAGAATTTAGCAATTTATTCAAATGCAGTTCGTATTTGTATAATTTACAGAATATTAAATATTTGCGCTTTCCATGCACCATAACAATATATATAATCTGCAAAGTCCCAGTAGTAATTTTCAATTATATTTGAAACCAAAGTTACTCCCAAATACATACATATGTACAATACATTTTTCGAGATTCTCTAACACAATCAAAATTTATAAAGTACTATACCAGATTTTTTTTTGTTATTTGTTATTATTATTAAATTTAATTCCGAAAATTATGAATTATTATGTTTCCAATATCACATACAAATGTGTACACCAAATAATTCGATTTTCTTAAAGCACAGAATTTAAAACTCATGAGACTAATATCATATATTAAAACAATATACTCGTATGTACCATACCATATATGTACGTATGTATGTACGCTTCGAGAATAATACTCACGAAATATAACAAAAAATAAATTAAATTTCGATATTTTCATATCTTAAAATAATTAAATTCTCCTTTTATCATTTCTGTTATTCGATTTTATAGCAAAAATACATTTTCGAAAATAATTTTTTCCTAAAATTTTTTATCTTATAATAAATATCAAACAAATGAATAAAAGCTCTCTTGTCTACTTATTTATTTAAAATCTACATGCATGTGTACCTATATATCGGCAGTGTTTCATAACATGCATTCCGCGAAAAACATCACTGATACAAAAATATAAAAATTCAATTATTAAAATTCAAATAAACTCAAATTGTATCAGACTCACACACAGAATCAAATTTGTCTATTTTTCACCTAAAGTAGGAAGTGGCGTAACTACAAATTTCGAGCCCTCCCGCAAAATTTTTCTTGGGCCCTTAAAAATTTTTATTTTACTAAGAACAAGTAAAGCTTTTATTTCACATAAAAATTTGCTTTTCGTCGTTTTTTAATTAAAAGATTGTTTCTTCCTATTATCTAGCCTCCAGCCTCGCATTGTTTAAAATTATCTGATTTCGAAAGGAGGATTGAGAAGAACCTGTTTAGAATCTGCAGAATGTTAGTGCTCGAAAAAAATCTCAATTAATGCAGTGGAAGATAGTTTCTTTACCGGTAAAAACCCTTTACCATTTATCGGTAAACTTTGAGATTTTCCATTCAGAAATTAAAATTAATCAAAATATTGCTTAAATTCGTTATTGAATAGAGATGTACACAAGAAATGTGATGCTCAAACCTGACACGAAACAAATAATATCAATAATTTCGAAATAATCTTAAAAATGTCGAATTTTCAAAGTATCTTTTACATTCTAGAAAGCTTTCAAACGTCGCATTATCCGTAAATATGTGAAACCGAAGGAAGTCCTATACGCGATAATCACAGCCATGTGAATTGTAAATAACCTGAACGTTCTTGAATAATTTCGAATATCCTTGGAAATCGAGAATTATCGAAATTTTGGCATAATCTCGAGAAATTTACTAAATAACACGATTTATATGAATGAAGCTCAGAACATTACCATACAAAATTCGAATAAATTCGTAAATCTTGAATAATAATAAAATTATCGAAAAACTTAAGGAGCTAGAATAAACCAAGGAATAATCTCGATTACCCCAGAAAAATTCGAATAATCTTTGTATTATATGAATCTTGATTGATCTCGAACAATATAAATAAGACGATAATGTCTGGATATTAATGACTAATTTCGGTAAGCCTGTTAGTAAAATTAATGAAATTACCGAATTATTTGCCAAGTAACTTAATGTTACTAGTCCTAAAGCAAAATGCTACTAAGCAAGATAAGGCTAAACTCAACAAATCGAAGTAGCCAAATAGGCTCTAAGATTCTGGAGTAATATCGAACAATCAAATACATTCGACAATCTCATACATACTCGAATAATCTCAAAAATCACGAAAATCTCGAATAACTTTACTGTTTCGAAATACCAAATCACCAATTAAGCCTCGAACATTATGCATCTTATCTTCATGCTAAACTCCAAAAATCTCGAGAAAATTGGGGAATCCGAGAAAAGGGGATATGAAATCGGGGTGCGACGAGAATTTCCAAAATCAGGAAAATCTCTATGAGTACAAACAAAAAAAAAACACCATTGGTTTCTAGTTAGTTCAATTTGTATTTACCGTTTACCGGCAATCAAAAATAGCCGGTAAATGAGATACGATAAGCCGAATGAACGCTAGTTCATTATAGAGAATGACTATAGTTTGGCTCAAATATCCATTGATTCCTTTTTTAAAGCAAAAGCCGCTTCTAATAAGCGAAACTGTTTTCAGTCATGGTTAGATATTTTTCTAAGAAGAAAATTTCAACAGTTTATTTCTTCTTGATTTTTATAAACATCAAAATGATTCATCGCTAACTGCTTAGCAGCAATTAGCTCTGCAAATTAAATTCATCCTTTTTCAAATCATATTCAACATTTTCTAATCAAAACTTATTTTGATTTGTAAAAGGTTGAACTTGAAGTAGAAAAGGGGTAAATTTGAAGTCTAAAATTTATATTAAAAATAAATAAATTCAGCAAACACTTAGAGCGTTATCATTTGATGTCGAAAGCATTGATATTAAACGAGTTTATTGAATTTTCTTCTAAATCTAAATATCTGTCAGAACCTAGAGGGATTTTTATTTCTAAGGAGTCGCATTACTTGAAGAAATTATTAGGCCTATCTAAAGAAAACACCCAACAATGACAGAAACCAAGTTCATTCTCTAAAAATTAGATCACCGTTCTGCTAATTTGAAAATGTGGTCTAATTTAAGCTTAATCTAATATTCGATTTTTTATTTTTATTTTAAAAAATAAAATAAATTAAAACTTTTTTATTAGTTAAACACGTATATATATTTAGGAACAAATATATAATAAGTTTAAAATAAATTAAAATGTCTTTCTTTTCGTAATAATTTAAAATAAAAATAAAAAATCGAATATCCACGTAATAAAAATCACGGCAAAAAGAAAGAAAAAATGGCGAATCTCCATTTTTACTGTAATGTAAAAAAAATAAAAATAATTAATCTAATAGTCGAACGCTTGTTAAATACCGTGGGCTTCAATAATCATGGGCCCCTCGCGCCGGCGGTCGCTGCGTGTACCTAGTTACGCCACTGAAAGTGGTATAATAAGGTCCAATTCTGATTATGTTTTTAGAAATTCCATATAAAAATTCCACCTACGTATTTTTGTTTACCTTTATTAGATTTAATATGAGACACAAGTAGAGATTGCGACCATTCGCGATACTTTATAAAAATTTTTAAATCTCGTTTCTTGATAAATTTTATTTCACTAATTGAAACTCCCGATCCTATTACTTGACAAATAGTGTTTTATCTCGGGAATTTAAAAATCACTAATTTTATTTGAATTGTAACATTTTTCTAAAAAAAAACAATTAAGCATTGAAGGGGTGATAGCGGACAACATTTTTGGGCGTCACCATGAAATCAGTGGTTGTTCGAATTTTTACGGAAATCGAACGTTTATCGTCAAACCGGCATGGTAAATGCCATTAACCCGATAATTTACCGCCAGAACTTATTCATTGGACCTATAAAGAGCTGAAGTGGCATAAATAATTTAAAATGAATTTCATAACTAAAGAATAAACTTATTCGAGATTAGGCTAAACTTTGCTCTTTCGACGCCAAATGAAATTCAGCGCCAATTTTTTAAAAGCAGAATTTTTTCAACTAAATGTGCCTTTTTTTTATTTAAATTAGAATTTTTAAGAACTAAAAATAAAACATAAAACAACCCTTTTTGGTCAAATTGTGTGTTTTCCAAACTACCAAATACAAATATAAATAAGTTCGAGTCACCTTGTAAACGTTTTTTGTAACTATTGGAATATAATACAACATTTTTATTTTATTTTAATTTTAGGGAAAAACATGAAATGACCATTTTCCAAAATAAGCGCTTTCACTGCATATACTCGTATCTCACTGGGTATCAATCAAGAAATGAAATGAGCATTTTCCAAAAAAATTACAAATAAGCGCTTGGAAAAGCAATAAGTAATAGAAGATTCTACTTATATTTTCCATTAAAAAACACACAATGTTACGTACAAATTTCCAAAATTAGTGCTAATATAGTATTATAAAATAGATGGCACTGATTAGTAAAGATACTGTTACGTTTTTGCCTTGTTAATTAAGGTTCGTACCATTGGATTGTGAATAAAACAAAATCAATTCAATTTATCCCCAACAAATTTATTTATGTCACACAAAAATTATAACAACACTATTTATTAACGATAATTCACAAAATCACTTAAAATAATTTTCACACAATTTTACTGTTCACTTATAATTTTTATTTCGCACTACAACACTTTTTAAATAATTTTTTAATTACTTTTTAATTTCACACTGTCGTTTTCCAAATACTACTAATCCAAATCGATCTCCTTCGCCTTTTTATATACACAAACCAAAGTTCTCGAAAGTTCATGACTTTTCCAGTTAGAATAGCGTAGAAACATTACGTAACAATTTTATCATAGAAAATTCCATTTTAGTACAGTTAAAGATTGAGCTATTAATTTTAACTTATTCTATTACACACTAGGTGTCACCGTCACATTAGAATTGCTGGGTTCCATTTAACGTGGCAAAGTACACACAAGTACTTCTGACTGTTCTGACTGCACGCAGCTACTCTTGCTCAATTTTATGAGTAGTTTACTTTTTGAATTTATGGCGACTTCATTACCAGAATATTTAGTACAACTAATCGGTAAAAAATGGCTGATCAGTTGTCAAATTAATAATTAATTTAAATTTTTTTAAATTAAATTTTATTTTCGCAACTAATTTTCTGCGTTCCATTTAACATCTATCCCCAAGTACTTATTTGAACTTTGCCGCGTCAAATGGAACGCAACAAATAATTACGAACCCAAAGAAACAAACTAAATTACATAAATTATCAAAGCTTTGAACCATTTTAGTACAAAATGTTTTAAAAACTTAGCGAATGCTCAAACCTTTTTGCATAGTTTCTAATTATTTCCGCTGTACGAAATGTGGCGCTACCGGCGTTTCGTTAACGCCGAAAGACAAAGGTAGTTCGCAAAATTGAATGCAAACTTCTTTTGGATTTTTTTCTTATGTGTATGGATGGATTAGCTTATAGGACGAGAGTTCGTCGAAGAGAATAGTTGTGTTTTTCTATCCTCTTCAAAAATTTAATTTTATTTTGTTTTATTTTATTTTTGTTTTTTATTTATATAGTAATATGTATATACTTTATATACATAGGTATATACAGATTAATTTTAAATTTTAAATTAAATTCTAATTAAATTAAATTTTAGTGTAATAATAATCAAAGTGTAGTGAAAATAATTAAAGTGTAATTTTGGAAAATGCAAACCACCGGGATGCATTTGTTATTGCAATGTTTTTATTTTGGTAGATAGAAAAGATAAAAGTGCATGATTTGATATTTTGTGGATTGTACATATAATCAAATTTCATATTTCGCGTTGGTTTTGATAAGTTGTCACAAGTATTTTACTATTGTGTATATTGGGCACTAATACATGCATACAACTTGATTTATTTATGGCAGGTTCAACAATATGGTTGTTACTTTTTATCAATGTTTTTGTTGAATGTTAATTAATTCATGTAATTTCTAATATACTACAGGTGGTTAAACCATTTTAATTGTGTTTCGATTAACACGAGAAGTATATTAGTATTTACGAACAGTAATTCAACGAAACCGACTAATAGACATAATTCTATTTATTTAATAAAATGAGTTTAATATGTTTCGAAGATTACTGTCTCGTTCGCTCTTTACACGGATTCTGTAATTCTGTTAAGGAAATGTAGTATGTTTTGTTGGTTTTTGTGTTGTAATGCACAAACAATAACAAAAAGAATTTTTTTTTTCGTTGGTGTTGATTCAGTTGTGACAATATTTTACTGTATTATCTTAATACATAGTTTAGGTGTGTTTATATGTACTATAAGGCCTACTGCTACGCACATGAAAGATGGTAGAAAATATTTACCGTCAATGTGTGTTGGTGGTTTCAGTATATAAGATTTGTTACTTGTATGCTGGTGTTGTTAATCTCTTTGTGTTTCTGTGTATTCACGAAACAACTATGATATTATTGAAATCATGCATTATGTGAACACAATTAGATTTTGTATATTCGACTCAAATAGGATTTTTATTCTTTGTATAATCGAATTGGTTGGAGTAGAATTGGAATTGGGAGCTGTCTTATACAATCCATTTGATTGATTTGTTTAGGTAGGATTAATAATTTTTTTTTTTACAGGGTATTAAATACTGAATCAAATTGTTTTCTAATTAATTTAATTAATATTATAAATTATAAATTGACTAAATAAATAAATAAATAGATAAATAAAATGCGAATTTAGAAATATTGGTTTAAGTTAAGTTAAGATTGGATTTTTAACACAAAATGATGACTACATTTGTGTGAACAAAGTGGAATTATAAACATTTTGAAAGGCTAAATGTTTTTGAGTTTAATGGTTGTCTTAATGGATTTATTGAAATTTAGATGGTGGAATGAACACACAATTGTCATAATTATGTAAATGATATTGCATTGGTTTATTATTTTATTTACTTTGCTTGCTTGATTTGGCAGGGAAGAGGTCCGTGAACTGAGCTAAAATTTTGGATATATTTATATTTATTTATTAATAAAGAGATCAAATTTTTGAATTATTGATTAGGTGCAGGATTTTGGTGGCAGAGATCTCTTCAATAGGTGAATGATGCTAATTATTTATCTTATTATTATTTTTGTTGATCTGGTTTCAATTAATTTCTTTTTATGAAACTTATGCTACCGTTTGATACTCCATATTGTAGGGATATATTTTGATACGTTTCTTGTCGCTGCAATGCTTTTATTATCAATTTTTGACGCTTACATCTATTTCTTTCGAGAGGCTCATTTTCAATCCCTAAATTAAAATTTTGAATACATAGTTGATTTAGACATAGTTAAAGATTTTGTTCTAAAATAACAAAAAATATCTTCCGCTGAAACCAGGCACTTTGTTAGTATTAAATTGTAATTTAAAGTAATTTAATTTAAATTAATGTTGCTGCTTCGTTCAAATATTTATATAGATTGAAATATTATACTAATTGAATGAACAGCATCGTACGTTATCTAGGATAAGGGAAATTCCCTTTATTGCAAAAATATTTGAGGTATTGATGAAAATGTTTCAACACTTTTTTGTCTGTTTAATTTAATTGTATCAAAGTGTCATGGTTTGTTCGGGTATTTTTGTCTGATGGTGTAGTTGATATAAAGTATATTTAAGTATATATAATTGTTAGATCATCTCCAAGCTAAAGAAAGACTAGTGAACGCTCAACATCCAGAAACTCCAAGCATCCAGCAGTCTTGTGATATCTATTTTATTTTATTTACCACTAATTAATTTATATAAGTTAATTTCTATTAATTAAGTAGTAAAGCAATTTAGTTTTCAGAGATACCTGGGAAACTCTATTTGAGTTTTATTAGTAAATATCATATATAGGTACATGTAGAACTTAACTAAATTATTGATAATCTATACTTTTTTGCGTAGTATTATATACTTTTATAAATAAATAATTAATTTCAACATTATTAATTTCCTTTTTTGTAGATCTGTAGGAAATTGCCGATTAGTTTTAATTTAATAGTATGGTTAAATATATATTTTCAATTTTTTATTTTTAAATCTAGTTGCAGTAGGTAATCAATGAATTAACTATCTACAGGATAACGATAACTAATGAAACATCGCTGTGAATTTAAATTATAACTTAACAATTTAAAATTTTTAAACATTCTTTTAGAATTTTTAGCTTAGAAAGGGGAAAAGTCTACATATGGAATTTCATAAAATGTTAATTTTTGTAATACTCGTATGTAATATATGTATTGTGTTTTGCTCATTAATATATATTAATTAATTTAGTTTAAAGAATATTTAAAGGTTTCTCTTCCTTAATTTGCTAATAAATACTTCAATTTTCAGAATATGGTATAATATAGTTCCATAATCAATCATTATTGTCGGGATTAAAATTAATCCTGAATTTCAGAATTAAATTTTAATTTGGATTTATTAATTAAAATTAGTTTTCAGTGTTGCCTGGGAATTTGTATATTAATTTTATTTATTGATTCTTGATATACTTATAGTACCTAACTGAATTATTGATGATTCGAGGCAACAAAATAATTTTTTAAGTCCTGATTTAGATTTAGAGAGTCCTGAGTATAAGGCCCTGGATTTCAGAGAAATAATCATCTAATAATGTAGTTAAATTGTGCTGTCTTATGCTAACCTATTTATTATATATTGTACTAATAATTTACTAACTTTCGATCGCATTGGTGTCTGTAACCGGGTCAAGTCTGTCCCAACTAATAATCCTATCTTATCCTTCGGTTTTGTTATATGTATACGGGTGTACGGTGTGTGCTCGGAAGTCCGGGAGATCCTGCTATAATGCTTGGCCGTACACTCTCAATCAATCAATCAATCAATATTTTTAAATATTCTTGCTCTGACTTGAAAAGAGTGAGTAGCATTTGAACATTAAGACATAATTCTGGGTGCTCCATGTTACTTTGATCTTTGGCTATCAAAAAAAAAAAATAAAGGTCTTGAATCCAATACGGTAAAATACTGCATTTGGTCATTTAATATAATCGAAAACCTAATAAATGCAACGGGATCCATTAGCGTTTGTGTCATCCTATTTCTAGTAAGCACAGCTGTGGTCTGCATTTCACTAACCGGCAGAAATAACGTATCCAACTCAATCCCACATCGGTGATCTAGAATAATGTAGAGTTTCATTAATCATTCTATAAAAGATTTCATTTTCCTGCTCTGTACATGAAGTTGCCTAATCCATCAGCAAATGTTACTAATGGTGGATCGCACTTTCAAATTTCCTCCAGCGAATATTTTTTGATGGTATTGATCCAGCTTTAAGAATTTTATTATTATTTACAAATATAAACATAAATTATAGCTACAAAAAATTGTATTTGTCACATAAAAATCTATTGTCTTATTCTTTAAAATGGGCGCTACAGACGTGGACAATTTGATGGTATTTTTCCTAGTCTTAATTTTAAAATCCATTTTCGTTTTAATAACGGATGGCTTTAGGAAACTGATGAAATTTTAAAGAATAATTTCTTCTAAATTTATTATTACAGTTCGACACACAGCAAGTTGTCACCATTTCAGTTGGTCTAAATAATCACAAAAAAGTTTGACAATGGTGTATGTTTACTTACTCGTATTCACTTTACTTGTTACTCTTTTAAAATGTAAATAGTTTAATACATTTCACTATAATTCCCTTATTTCAAATTTCATTCGTTTTTTGACCTATGGTATATTGCCATCTGGTAGATGAAAATAGATCCCGCCATTAAAAGAAATTTATAAAAAACTTCAGACTCCTAATGACGATTCGTGTCGGCAAATTTGCATATGCCCTTTTAAGTATTTGTTCTTCCGAAAGAGGCGCTGTACTTTTACTATAGTAATAACGCAATGTGTATGTAGCCAACTGTTGGTGTTTATTTTCTTTCCACAAACGGCGTTTTTTCCACTTGAACCTGTACGCAAAGTTTTTAATTAGTGGGCTAAAATTTTAAATGACGTCATGTATTCACAAGTTATAGAATGTTGTTATTGAAGAATATTATCAGAGCCTTCTAGAGTATAGAGCCATAATCAGCATGACGTATTATTTCGAAGCTTTTTTAGGGGTATAACTTTTCACTGATTTCCATAGGAATCCATAGTAAAAATGGTGTTTTTTAGCTTCAAGTTTTTCAATGAAAAAAGCGGAAATATTATAAAATGTTTATATAAAAATTTTCTACATATCTTTAAGAACAATATACAAGAAGGTCATATTGGTATTAAGTAAATATTAATTGGAGAAATATTAAAATTATATTACGCCTAAAATATATTTTTTCGAACTTTCATATTGAAAAATACATCAAAGTTGGCTTTGACAAATTAAAATAATACTTGCTAAATTTATCTTTAGTTTTACTAGTGTACGTAAGATGTCTAAATGGTTACAGAAAAATACGAAAAAAAGTTATTTAATCCCAAAATTACCACACGTTTCTATATTTTGTGAATTTGTTTTGCTTTTCCTACAATTTTTGAACTTGAAATTTCCCCAGGTGGTGGTACGATTTTTCCAAATTTGTACGGCCATCACTGCCATTTATGTAATGTATATTGACTTAATGACCAACGAATCGTAGTAAGCTTTTATATTAATTTGACCCGAATGCTGTTGTTATGAAATTTTTCTTATATTTTGGTTTAAATAATTCAATTATTACAAGAAAATGAAAACGATTTACTTCAACGACATTCATATATGTTGAAATTCAAACATTTGTGAAAGTATTTCAGAAATCATAATTAAGAATTTGTAAAGTTTTCATTTAAAAATATGTCTTAGGAAAAAAAGTGATTTCTTATATGTTTTGTGTGTTTTACTATGAAAAGTTTTGTTTTTTCCTCGTTTCTAATTCCCTTATAAAAGCTCAGATTTTTTGATTATGGCTCTATAAAATACAGGGTGCTCTGATATTATACAAAGCACTAAACAATTATCAACATTAAATTTGAAATGAGAAATTAGTTTTATGTTCCATAATTACAAAAATATTAAGCAACACTGATTTATTCGTTTAGTGTTGTGTAGATTAATACTAAGAATGCGCGCAATAACTACATACATTAAATGTACCAACCGTGCAAGTATATATATTACATAATACCAAAGCAACCTTGATTATACAAAGCCAAAACACGAAGCTTTTATAAGGGAATTAAGAGGAAAAAACCAAACTTTTCTTAGTAAAACACACAAAACATATGGGAAATCATTTTTATTCCAAATTTTTAAATGAAAAAGTCACAAATTCTTAATTATGATTTCTGAAATACTTTCATAAATGTTTGAATTTCAACATATATGAATATTGTTTAAGTAAATCGTTTTCATTTTCTTGTAATAATTGATTTATTTAAACCAAAATTTAATAAAAATTTCATAACAACATCATTATGGTCATATTGAAATAAAAGCTTACTACAATTCGCATGGTCATTAAGTCAATATACATTACATAGATGGCAGTGATGGCCGTACAAATTTGGTAAAATCGTACGAAAAATTACCACCTGGGGAAATTTGAAGTTCAAAAATTGTAGGAAAAGCAAAACAAATTCACAAAATATAGAAACGTGTGGTAATTTTGGGATTAAATAACTTTTTTTCGTATTTTTCTGTAACCATTTAGACATCTTACGTACACTAGTAAAACTAAAGATAAATTTAGCAAGTATTATTTTAATTTGTCAGAGCCAACTTTGATGTATTTTTCAAAATGAAAGTTCGAAAAAATATATTTTAGAAATAATTTAATTTTAATATTTTTGCAATTAATATTTACTTAATACCAATATGGTCTTTTTGTATATTGTTCTTAAAGATATATAAAAAACTTTTATATAAACATTTTATAATATTTTTGCTTTTTTCATTGAAAAACTTGAAGCTAAAAAACACCATTTTTACTATGGATTCATATGGAAATCAATGAAAAGTTATACCACTAAAAAAGCTTCTAAAAAATACGTCATCATGATGATGGCTCTATACTCTAGAAGGCTCTGATAATACTCGTACACTAAAACTCTAAGAAAATGGTATTGTGCTGTAAAAGCTTTTCATTATACACTAAAACAAATGAAATAAAAATTTAGTGTTTTTATTGTTATAACATTGACGCGAAGTATTTTCTGTAACTAAACGTGATTTTTCAATTTAATTTCCCTTTTTATGTCTGTACGAGTACTTTTATAGTAATCTGCGTGTATGTGCATAGTAAAAAGCAAACAGTTAAAAGCACATAACACATATAAATGGTAAATTATTCAGTGTTTACGAATATGTAGTTATGCTTTTAAAATCTCGTACACATAATTATAACATACTCGCGTATATATGTAACATGTACTTGGTACGCTACTCACTACATAAATGTTGCTTTCGAACTAAAGCTTTTTTTTCTGCACTTTTGTTGTATTTAAATTGGATAAATTATACGGTTATATAGGTATGTATGTACATAGCTTGGAAAAATTCCCTCCATATCGATTTATTTTTGTAGTGTGTGATGTTCAACAATGAACATTTCTAACTTTTTGCGGTAAAAATGGATTTCAACATT
Organism: Tipula vernalis; assembly: GCA_958295665.1. Lineage (NCBI taxonomy): Eukaryota > Metazoa > Arthropoda > Insecta > Diptera > Tipulidae > Tipula > Tipula vernalis. The sequence goes on from OY282560.1 coordinate 20,324,715, forward strand.
TTTTTCTTTTTTATTATTAATTTATTTATTAGTGGAAATTTGATAAAGTTGTTTTTGATGATTTTGTGGAATTTAATTAATTATTTCAATGATTTTGTTTTTTTTTGTTGGTTCAATTGGATACGATATTGTAGAGAAGGCGATAGATTGGATACGTATTGTGCAGTATTTAGTTATATTGTAGTGCTTGAAATTTGTTTTATTGTCTAGCTTAGTTGAATTTAAGGACGATCTTATAGAATGTTTTGAGTTTATTATCGAGATTTACAGAGAATTGAATTGTTCCTTATTGAAATGTAACTGATCGATCTTATTTATTGTTTAGATGCAGGTACGTCAGCTAATAAAAAAAAATCGAGAATCGAAGTCCAAACTATTCTTCTCGAACTTACTGTATATTACTTAATCCCGAATATAAATTATTATAATTAATTACCTTCTGTAATTACTCGTATATCACACTTGAATTTTTGCAAAAAATAATAAAAAAAACCGCTAATATTAAGTTAATTTAATTAAGCAACTCTTCAATTTTTTTTAACATCCACTGAGTCACCTTTCAACTTTTTTATTTCTCACCAAAAATTAAAATTTAAATGGCGAAGAAAATTAACCTTTTTCTTTCGTCTCTTAACGCTTTTGTAGTTATAAAAAGCAAAAAAAAAAAAAAAAAATTATAATAACCATAAATTACTTACACGTATAAAAATTATATATTTCCTGCCACTCTCCCGTATTTTTTTTTTTTTTTTTGTTGTTCAAATAATTCCACGGAAAATAATTATAAATCAAGAGGCAACCGTATATACACATACCGAAATGATTCAAAGAATTTTTCCATTCGTATATTTAAGAGTACATTTTAGGCCACCTGAATGTTGCTAACAAGAATGGTAACCGCGGTACATAGTAATGTTTGAATGCCAGATTTTTTATTTTTTTATTGCCATCTGTAAAAAGGGCAAACGTATGAAATACACCGTTCGTTTTTTTTTTTTTATTATGTTTAATTAATGAGTGTGAAAATGATAACAGAAAATAAGCTTACAAATTATGAAAATAGATTGCGCTAATTAATTTTTTTTGAATTTGTATACAATCTAATATAAAAAATAAAAAATGTGAAGGATTGATGATAAACCAAATGAAATACTTACAAAATTATGTGAATTCTGAAGATTCTGAATTTTTTTTCTAAAGGGCATTCATTCATTTACAGAGAAAAAGGAAACAGAGCACTAAGAAAAAAGTACAGATGCCGCACAATTTCATTACGACGTAGAAATAATATGATTCTGACAGAAATTTGTTGAGTAGTCATATTTGTCTAGCGTCTTATGTTGTAATTTAGTAACAGTATTTGTAACAATCTCAACAATCTCTGATTAGTTAGTGTAAATGTTGATAATTATCCAAATATCTCAACGAGTAAGAGCTGTTCTAATACCTCAATCCACACTCAATTCTCCTGCAGCTTTAGTCGGCAAACTTGCTGCTTCGGGAACTCTGATTAGTGAATCTGTTAATGCGCTTTGAAACTTTAATTACAAAATTTTAAGCTAGCGTTACAGTGGCACGCAAATGTGATAGAGAACATAGTGATGAATAGCAAGAAGAAAATCAAACATCGCGCTTTCACAATGGTAATGTGCATATAGAAAATGAGTCCAATACGAGACTTACCAAATTTTTTGCGTCTAGTCTAGTTGAAGCCAAAGGTAACCCTAATATGCAGTTAGGTGGTTTGGAATTTCATAACCCAGTCATACTGCTGCTCAAATTTAACAAAGTAATACTGGAATTGCTTTCATGAAGATCATTTCTTTAAACAATGTCCTGTGCCGTTGTCTCATAAATTTTTTGTTTCGGTTGTGGAAGTCCTGATCGATTATACCGATTATACAATGTATGCCCTGCCTGCAAAAGAAAAAAATCCCGCAACGATTCGGAAAACTTTTCGAGGGGGACGGGATTATCCAGAATTACCTCCTACAAGGAACACACAGGGATTGCAGACGCTGCGAGCAACACGGATCCAGAACTGATAAAATTACAAACCAAACATGTATAGATGCAGCTCCTCAAACCTTCAATCAATCGACTGAAACCAATTTCCACAAAAATTCTGAACCAAAACGAAATGAAACGTACTGGCAATTGCGTAAACGTTTATGAGATCACTTATTGCTGAATCGTATGCCGATGTTGAATTGTTAGGTGAAACGTTTAAAGGATTACTCGACATTTGTGTACTTGGGAAAGGCTGTGAATTTTTTTTTAGATATTCCTGTCCTTCATTTTCATCATCTTCCAACAACTGTCCATACCGCTAGCGGTCAGTGAGAATCAATTCTCGGTCATATTCGGATTCGGTCATATTCCATGTAGTTGTACATTTCGTCCGGCAGCATGAATTAGCTCGCGTAATCCAAAAATTTCCATCGTCACCGGTATATTAGGTCTGGGTCAAACAAATCTACTCAAACATGAAATTGATGTAGGTTTGTCAAAACCTATTATGCTGTATTATCAGCCATTCAAGCAGAAATGAATAAAGAAATCGATCGAATGCTGTCACTAGGTGTAATCAAAGAGAGCTGTAGTTCATGGAGATCTAAGTCGTCAAGGTAAAACTCGCATAATCACAACGCTAGATTTGAAAGACTCGTTTTAGCAGATACCGTTGGGCGAGAGGTCAAGAGATAAGTAGCCTTTGCAGTTCCAGATCGTCCGTTGTATCAATTTCGGGCTATGCCTTTCGGACTTTGTAATGCATCACAGATGATGTGTTGGTTAATGCATAGAGTTATACCCCATGAACTATGCACTATCAAGTATTTGTACACCTATATGACCTCTTAATAACTAGTAAGGGGTTTTATTGGAAAAGGTCGCAGAACTCTTTAAAAATCCCAATCTCACCATTAACATTGAAAAGAGCCAGCTTCTTATTAAGGAAGTTCGTTATCTGGGATACATAGTTGGAGATGGAGTATTAAAAGTGAATCCTGAAAAAGTTGCTGTTATTGCTTCATATCCTGAACCAAAAACAGTCCGCCAAATAAGAAGATTTTTAGGTTTGTATGGGTGGTACCGGCGATTTAAACTTCAGTATTCCGAAATTGCTGCATCTCTCACAAATCTCTTAAAGAAGAACAAAAAGTTCATGTGGGAAGTGAAGTTATCTTTATCAACCCCTCCTGTCTTATGTAATCCTGACTACAACAAACTCTTTTTTTACTCAATGCGATGTCTTCACTTCGGGTGTTGGCAGTGTATTATTCCAGAATTCCTCCCCCTCCCTTAAAAATCTCAAAACCGAAACATTGGAGGTCATTAGAAGGTTTTACTATTGGACCCATATGGCAAGGGACGTAAATGATTACATTTCCAAATGTAAAACTTGCAAGATGTGTAAATCTACCAATAATATTACTCGTCCACCTATACGGGGCTATGTTCCAGCATCTCGTCCATGGGAAATATTATTGAATCTGCACTCCAAAATGTCACACATCAGAGCACCAAAAGATTCACTCATTTTCTAGTGTTTAAAAATCATCATATTGGACACGAATCTGAATATTACACACTCTTGGATGATAGAACTTTCAAACTCTGATTGTTTAACCATGACCCAGAGAAGCATCTTAGACAATTTAAGGAAGGCATACGACCAAAGTGCCCATTATTATAATTTACGTAGCCGCCCAAGAAAATTTCAAGTCGGTCAGGAAGTATTTGCAAGAAACTTTGTGCAAAGTAGCGCCCCAAATAAGTTTTCTTCTAAGCTAGTCTCAAAATGTATCAAAGCTTATATCTGTAAGCCTGTTGGTAAAGTAGCCTACGAATTAATTGACCCTACTGGAAAACTATTAGTGGTATCGTCCCCCCACGAATTGAAGCGAATGAGTTAGCCCTGTCAACATTTAACCGAGTTTTGTTTATCTTGGTTGAGCGAAATTAAATCCCCTAGATTATACCTGAAATATCTAAATGATCATGCGCACATTTAGGCATATCCGAATGTAGATTGTACTGACGGTATTTTGTAATACATCAATCCACTCCCAATTCTCCTGTATAGCTTTAGCCGTCAAACTTGCTACTTCGCGCACTCTGATTAGTGAATCCATTAAGGCGTCTTGAAATTTTAATTACACAATTTTAGGCTAGCGTTACAATTTCAAAAATGGAGGTGTGGCCAACACACGACTTTCTTTTACGAACAGAGAATTTCGAGAAATTTAATTTTTTTTAATTTTTAAATTTTTTATTTTTATTTTTTTTTAATTTTTGGAAACATTTTGAATTAAGTAGTTTTTTGAAAACCTTATACTTTTTGAGATATTTGCAAAATAAATTTTCTGGACCAACAGAGTGGCCACTTCCGGTTAGCCGATTTAGAGTAAAATTCACTGGGACCTCCCAATTTATCAAAAAAGCTTAAATCTGAAGTTTCAGTTCGATTGGTTAACCCACCTGGGCTGTAGGGAGAACTGACAGACAGACAGACAGACAGACAGACACCATTTCGAAACCCACTTTTTTGGACTCAGGGGACCTCAAAACAGACAAACCTCTAAAAATCTCAAGGTCCAAAATTTTCATGATTACTTTACTTCATTTTACTAAAGTAAAAGAAAGTAAAAAACATTCATCCGAAACAAAACAATAAAACGGAAAATTTCTCAACACTTTACAAAAAAAACTTTATTTTATTAAGAGTAAACTAATTAGATATAAAAGGTTATTATCACAACAAAATCCTGTATTATCAATATTTTTTTTAACAAACAAAATTTACAGCGCCCATGCAAAAACATTATCAAAATAAAATGGAATCTCAAAATTATAGTTCGTATGCAAATCGCTTCAAAAAAAAAAAAAAAAAAAAAAAAAAAATCGAACATTCCATCACGGGCTAAACTTGGCTATCTCAAAATTAAATCATTATCTCCGATTGATAAATGATCGATTACCAGAAACATAAAAAAATATCTCTAAGTGGCTCGTTAAAGGGAGTTGTGCACCGGTGTTCCTCTATGAGTCGGGACGATGCAAAAAACAAGTGGCGTAACAAGACATATGAATTCGATAATTATCTCTTATTATTCACACATTAATCCCACATTATTCACTGAAAATACATTCATCATTTATTACTCATTCAGCTTTCATAGAACAATCTGTGAATAAAGAAAGAATTCTGATTATTACTATTCCAATAACGTGAATAAAGTGTGAATCTTGAATAATGAGCGAATAAATAAGATCATCAGTGGATAATGAGTGATTAATTGGTGAATAATGAATGAATTAGTGAAAAATTGAAAAATAACGTGAGAATAATCAGTGAATAATCACTGAATAAACATGAATATGAATAAAAAGTGAATAATGAGAGAATACCGAAAGAATTTTGCAAGAATAATAAATGAAATCTTCATCCATCAGTGTTATGGGGAAATACTGAATGAATAATGATTGAATATTAGGTGAATAATGCGTGAATAATCAGTAAATATAATTCTTTCCTTAAAATGAATTAGAATTTAGTTACAATATTTCCAAAGTAACAAACTAATTTAATCCAGAAACAAATACGAGCCTACACTTTGAGCCGACCCTGAGTGTTACTAGAACTTGTTGATATTCCCAAAAACGATATGAGTGATTTTAGTTTCCATTTTGCCATCGAAAATTTTCGGTGATTTATAATTCTGTGTAACTCGGATTTCTGTACCTGGACTTTCCAATCAATGCAAATGAAATCGCACTGTTGCCCGAGCAAATCCATTTTCATGACTCTCATACAAAACAAATAAATTCTAAAATTTTATTCATAAAGTTTTTATTGCTTTCTGGAACATTCAAGCTCAAAAATAAAAACCAGAGGGACTGTCAGCTAACCAAAAAAAAATCTATTTTGTATCGAAAAAATCGATTTTGACAATTACCCAACAGAAAAACATTTTACGCGACATGAAGTCTTTTGGGCGTTACATAACAATCAACATTTTTCTTTTAATGAGAATTTTATAAATAATAATCATAGTTTGACAACTGATCGATTGACATATTGTGGTTTTGGGCATAAAGCAAATATTATTAAAATTCATGACCATTCATTGCTTAAATTAAATTGCCAGGCCCACGTCGATTGAAAGAATGTGGTTAATATTGCTGCTAGGTCATTTTTAATTAAAACACCGTTTTTTTTTTTAATAAACAAGATAGTCGTAAGCTATGTTGTATACATACCACCAGAACAAAATAAATATATTGCATAAAAAAAAACTATTTTATTAATAAACAAAAATATTGAAATATATATACGAATACAACAAAAAAAGTCAGCTAAATTATTACCATTAGTTCGCCCAAAAAAAATAAAAAAAAATCCCCAGTGTACAATGATATACATAAATTCCATAAATTTTATAATTTCGATATGTATACGATATTCTGAAATTTGATTTATGATTCAAGCATATTTTTGAAAATCAATTTTATCAATGTACGTACAAAATATATACAAAAAAAAAAAATTAATTTAATAATAGAAATTCAATAAGGATGGATTTGTAATGAAAAAAGGATGTTTAATTTTCCTGTTTTTTTTCATCGAATTTTGATTTTGGTTTTATTGTCATTTTGATTATGAATTTTTTATTTTTTTTATTTTATCGATTATGATTGATGGAAAATGAGTTTAGGTAATAATTTCCGGAAAATTAATGATAAATAAAATGAAAATTATGTGTATATTGATTGGGGAGAAATTATTTATACGATTGATAAATCAAAATAGACGATAACAAGGGCAGACGTGTTTCCGATCATTTATTAAATTGGTGTTGGTATATCTGTATGTATGGAGTTGCGTGGTTTTCTGTATAAAAGGATATTTTTTTGTGTATTCTATAGGCAAAAACATGTCGACATTTGAACTTGTTTCTGGTTCAAGGAACAATTTTCTTACAATACATTTTCTTTATGGAATCGTACATAATGAAACCCCGCATGAGTTAAAAGCCATTTGTAAAGAAAAATTAATTACTACACACAGATTCGTAAAACTCAACCTAAAACTTTTGTTCAACATCTTAAGCTAAAAGTTGTATTAAGATAGAAAACAAATGGTAAGGATTATTTCAACCTACGCAACTTATTTTCAAACAAACAATCAATTTTTAACATTTCCTTAATAACAATAACTGCCTTAATTATACTAAAATTTCCTAAACCTTTAATGTTGACAGTTGTTTAAAGAAAAGCATGTCTCTTTATTCTAAAGCAGAAATATGGATTTCTAATCTCAAAAATAGAATTACAAAACTCATTGAGTTTCACATTAAATTTAACGCAGGATTTTATTTTACATTGTCGTGAAGTTTGTATTACAGTGATTATTGATTTTTTTTGGAAAAGGGCTAGAACAAGCCACTTTCAGCCTTAATTTTTTATTTGTTTTACTACATTTATGATAAACAATTCTATGTAAAAAAGACCCCCTGGCATACAGTACAATATAGTTTATCTAATACCTTTGACGCTATTCTTAGTCTCATTGAAACAAATAAATGGATTAATTTTCATGCGCAAGAACTGGTGACAATTCTGTCGATATGTAGCTATTTTTCCGTTTTATCGATTTGGAGTGCATTAAATTGCGTATTGAAAGCTGGACGAATAAAAACGAGTGCAGTATAATTTTAAATGACTTGGCACGAACAATATTCGTATATTAGCAAGGTTGTTCTTATTAATAATGCTCCAATTTTTAAGGGCTGGTAAGTTTTTGTCGGAATGACAGCGACAGAACGGGTATCACACTGTATGAAAAATTGTTTTAGACTATAAAGCTTGGTTTAGATTATTGAAAGCAATTTCAGCTTCCTTAGTAAAAAAAATGTTTACGCTTTCTTTTAAAGGTTAGTCAGAGGGAGAATGGTAGAACTACGTCTATTAGCGAGGTACAATATATAAGTTGCATATAACTTTGTGAGACTGCATTTGAAACTGCATGTTTTGTGACTTGCCATGTCGTTCATAGCAGAAATCTTAATTATTTTTAGCTTTAAAAGTAAAATCGCTAGGAACTTGAGTTTATGCATGTGAATATATGCTCTCTATAACAGCTCATAACCAAAAAAATCGTGACAAAAAGTATCCAGAATTGTTATAAAAAAGCAACCGCGCAATTCTACAAAATGTTTATTAACAATGAGTTTGGTCGAGTATGCGACGTCTGCGACTATCGGTTATGGTTTGTGAATGATTAGCGTTTGATAGATGAGAATAAACAGACAGTTATTCATAATTTGATTCCCAATATTATGACGACTCACTTTAGGCGTGCGTTACTTGCAGAACTAATTTAAAGAAAAGTCGTTTACCTGCATTGTCGAAATATAACGGCTTCACATATCCAGATTATCCAAACGAATTGCCGCCGCTGGATTGCATCGCTGAACGTCTGATAGCGCCACGGCTGCCATTTATGCAGATTCGTCGGTTGAAGCACGAGACTGGAAGTTACGGCATCGTGGGACAGGTAATAAACGTACCTGTTGACGTAAACAACATGGTTCAACAATTACCGAGACAACTAGATGACGATTACACGTTTAACGTCAACATCAAGAAACACACGATACACAAGACTTCTTATCTGTCTGGTTTTGTGAAGAAGGCGACGGTGAAGAGTTGGTTGAATTACCTTATTAATACTCCATTATACAAGCACTTCAACATTACGATATATCCAGCAGCGCTTAATGAAGACAACTGGCAGCGACACACCGATGAAGGAAATTTCTCACAATACAGATGTCGAACACAATAACGATGCCGAGTTGTTGATTGGTCATCAACACACCATGAAATGGAATGAAGATCAGTGCTTGGATATAGCTCCCGGTATGAATCAACAACCATTGTCGATTATCTATGATGACTATGCAGAAGAACTATCTTTTCCGGCGATTTACTTGGGATTAGCCAGAGTGTTTCGGCGGGGTGTGCGCGTGACACCATTTATGGTGGCAACGAGTGAGGTGCGCCGTCGTGATCGTCGTGGAGTCACGCCACAACATATATTGTACATGGCGATGAATATAATAAGGTTACGTGTAACGGAAGGACTGTATAACACGTTCAAGTGCCAGGGATTGACCGCCAACATTACACGCAAGATGATAGAAGACCGACAATTTTTAGAGGAGTGCGTTGAAAAGAATTTGCCTTTTTTGAAGTCGATACCTAACTCGGTACAATATTGGGCTCAGCGTAAGAAAGACCTATTTGCTATGATTAGGCAGTTAGGCAAACCGACTATGTTTCTTACGTTAAGTGCTAATGAAATCCGTTGGCCGCACTTGTTGCGTACGTTACATAGACTTAAAACTTGCATTGGAGCCGACCTATTGGAAGATGACCTATTGGATCCGTTGCAACAATTAAATGCCCTGAAGCGTACGAACCTTGTCAATGAAGACCCAGTTACTTGCTGTATATAATTCGATCGTCTGGTGAAAACTATCATGGGCATCTTGTCATCACCTAAAGGCTTCAATGCTTTTGATCGATATCGCGTCGTCGATTATTTCAAGCGCATTGAATTCCAACATCGAGGTAGTCCACATGCTCACATATTTATTTGGCTGGAAAACGATCCCAAAGAAACGGTTAATGAACAGATGCCTGTGACAGTAAAACTAATTACCGACCTCTGCTCCCTGTCCAATGACGATAGTATGTGGAGCGAAGCACATGATACGTTGGAAAAATTCTTAGTTGACGGAAACCTAACATTACCGTACTATTTGGACTGTGTGCGGGCATCGATTAATCGACCATCTGTTATGTTTAAGCGAGGAATGAGACGGCTATGGACAAATTCTTTTAACCCATGGATCGCTAGCGTGTTGAACTTGAACATGAATTTACAATTCATATTACAATCGAGGCATATCCAATCTTCATCGTCAATTGATCGAGTTGCAGAGCGAGAATCCGGATTATGATTTCACAAATCTTCTTAAGACAATCAGCATCAAGATGTTAAATAGTGTCGAAATGAGCAGTCAGGAAGCGGCTTGGTATTTGCTGCGTATACCAATGTCTGAAGGAAGTCGTGAAGTGGTCTTTGTGCCGACAATGTGGCCTCACGAGCCTACTAAATCCCACAAATCAATCAAGCAGATGAACGACGAAGGAGTTGCTGAAGACTCTAAAATGTGTGGACTTCGAATATTCTCCAAAAGTATGAATTTCGAAACGGCATGAACGAGGTTTGCCTTGCAGATTTCTCGGCATGATACTCGCCAGCTAGAACTTACCGAGCAACGACCATCGCCACAACTACGACATCTGATGTTGATAGTAATGAAGGCGATGATGGCGGTGACAATGAGAGCAATAATGCCAATGTAAACGCTATCGAGAAGAATGCTGTTAATGTGCTATACCGAAAACGAGGCAAAAGCCGTGTTGTTAGATCCCGGCAGTATGATATTGCCGATCTGATTAACTGGAGACAAGAGATTGTGACATTGTATGTTCCATTCCGAAACGAATTGTGTGACTTGCTAGACAGAAACAAGTTTTTGCAGACGTACGATGAACAATTAGACTCGATTATGTCTAAAAGTAAAGAATACGAAGTTGGAGTTAATATCGAACAAGCCGTTGAGGAGTATCGCAAGATATGCAATGAAATTGATGACGAAGTAGAGCAAGCCGAGCAGAAACGCCAAGAATTTGGAAAAACAGTTGGTTTTGAAGAATCAAACGACGATGATATCGCGAGTATTCCGGTACGCGGTGCGCTTTCGGCAGTTGTTCGACAGCGATCGAACGTGATGCCGAAACTGCAAATTGGTACGACTGACTTAAGATGAGCAACGCAAGTTGGTGCTGCAGGCAATACATGTTTTACATGACGGCACTGGTGAGTGTCGACCAATTCAAACCTTCTTCACCGGGCCCGCTGGTTGCGGTAAGACATTCATTTTGCGAATACTAATGGAAACATACAACCGATTTGCGCAGACTCACAATTCTACGCATAACGCGTATGTCGCTTGTGCAACCACAGGCAAGGCTGCAGTGGCCATAAACGGAACGACAATATATTCTGCATTCAGAATAACCATGGCTAGAAGACAGTGTAGCAGCTTGGGACATGAAGCACTGCAAGCTTATCGTAATGTTTTCGCTTATGTAAAAGTAATAATCATTGATGAGGTTAGCATGATGAGCGCAGATCTGCTGAATATCGTACATGCGCGCCTCACTCATATCATAGGCAACTTCGACGAACCGTTCGGCGATATACAAAGAGGCCGACGAATTTTTGCTTAATGGGTCACAATGTGCAAAGTCTAGTGGCTCACAGTAAAGACATTAAAACTGACGCTGTCTTGAGTTCAGTGGATATTTTAGCATTGCGCGAAACTTGGAGGGCTTCAAATGCGTCTCACTGCATAAGCGAGGAAAGATAAACGCAGGAGGTGTCGCAATTTACGAGAAAAAGGATGCTGTAACTGCGGCTTCGGCGCAAACACTGCTTAAGTGGAATAATGGCAATACCTCAAATATCGCAGACATCCGATGACTTCGGCGATATTTGTGCGATAAGAGCCAACATCAACGGTAAGCAATGCCTAATCATCACTATATATTTATCGACACAGGTCACATCTAAGGATGCACGAGAGTTGATGCTGCGAAGCTTGGCATGTTACATACACAAGTTTGCACAGATATTTAGTGACCTAGACGAGTTGTGGGATATACCGAAACTAGAACTTGTTTGCGCGTGTTCTTACATGTGTTTTCCTTTTAAGCTGATTTAGCGCTTTTAGGTGAAGCGCGTGTTTGCAATTTATGTTGAGTTTCAATTCTAGTTATGTTAACTTTTCCCTCTTACAAGATCCGCATCCCGTGGGTCAGAACTTCAGGCTAATTGGTTGGACTCCGGATTGATCGATGATGACTTCTTCTTGACATGGTTTTGGAATTGACCATTTGTGGCGTTTTGTTCTTAACAAAAGGCACGGATTGGTTTTAGCTGCCTCACTTGACAGGCGACGGTGGCAAATTTTGGAAAAGGAAGATTTAATTTGTTTTTAAATTAAATAAACAGCGATTTTTAGTTATTAATATTTCCACACCAAGAAATAAATGGCGCCACTTTGACTGAGACAGCTAAAACCAATGCTAGCCAAAGGAATAGTATTATGATGACATTTTTGGATATTATACCGAAGTCTACAAAGGGTGCTTCCTTATGTTTTGTGAATAATTTTTTTGTAGTTGATCTACATTATTTAGGCGCAGGTTATGAAAGTATCCTGGTTCGATTTTTACACCTTTATCTGTTATATTAGCTTGTAGTACTTTTGGTAATACTTGTGATTTCCTAATATCTCTACTGATGAAAGTTGTATTATTGATCTTAATTGTTTCATTGTCGTATTGTATTAGAAAGTTTCCCTCCAGGTGTTTATCCGTGTTGTTGTAAAATACGTCTCCTTTAAAGTTGCTCAGAAAAATCATATTGTCGTTTAGGGTGTCGATTATCTAATTCTTGTTGAATTGGTAGCTACATTGGCCATCTTGTCCCCTTATGAGCTGGTTGATGCAGAGGTCGGCTTTAATTCTTCCAGACTCTTGATCTCCCAAAGTATGGTTTGACGAAAAAGTTTACATTTTCGAATGATCCCGAACATTTCGTCTTTGTTTACGAGAAGTTCGTTGTATTCCAGGTATATTTGTTTGTTGATCTCAATCGTTGATCTTACCATGACGTGACTGTATTCCCGTTTACTTGTTTTTGGTATTGAAAAAACATAATAGTATTGTTGATTCTTTAGCCAATATCATAGGGTCTGCGTATTCTATTGCTTCTATATCGTTAGAATATGGAAGGGTTTCGATTTCTGCAACTAGGCGACTGATTTCCTCTTTATCTAATAAATTTGTATTGATTATTTTTCCTTTTGCTAATTGTGCGGCTCGGATCATTTCTTTTATTTCCTCTTTTATTATGGTTAGTCGGTTGAATAAGATTTGTTGAATTTTTTTATCTGAGTCTTCGTGTAAATCAACAACTTTGTTGTATTTATTGAGAATTCGCTGTGCTGCGGTCATTACGACATTGTTGATCTTATATTGTTGATTGTTGTTATCGATGATTTGTTTGTCTGTGCCGTCTGGTGATCCTGCAATCCACTTCCATGCGAAAACGATCCAGTTGATTGATCGGCGAGAACGCGATTTTTGACCTTTGAGTTCTGATATTAGCTGCTTGGTTTGGTTCATTTGGTGAATCAGTTGATGTCGAAGACTGCTTTCTGGGTCAATGTTGTCAAGTGAAGTTCTAATTCTGTTGATTATTTCCTCAAAGTCGGTCAAGTTGATGACATGGATTAATTTGAAGTTTCTATTGATCATTCGTCCATTGCCTTGTTTGAGAATTACTATTGGTATAGTATATTTGTAGATGGTAAGAGAGCTTGTCATGCCCAATATCCGGAAACTGGAAGGAAGAAATTATTGCGTTACATTTTTTATTTGAGTCATGTGGACCCTTTTCCCGGAGGTTGTGGTAATTGTGACTTGATTATCTTTGGGCACAGTTTCTTCTTTAAATCTAGGATTCTCACTCATTCTTGACAGTTCTCCATTTAACGTTCTGACAAAAACGTCCAAAGCTCGATTCCTGTAATTTTCGACTAGGACGTTAATGGTTTCTGTCGAATAGTCCTCTGTTTTCATCTTATTTACTATCAATGAGAAATGATGATTCACATTTGCGTAGAATTCATCGATCGTCATATTCCTTTGTGCAAGGTTATTTCATTGGTGTTCTAATGTTCGAAGATCCCTCTTATCTGCGTAGTGGAGCGATATGTATTTTTTTTATAGATGTCCACTCGTCGTCGAAGATGTTATAAGATATTAATGCCGCATCGGCATTTCCTCTAATCTTCTAACGTATGTGTTGCAATATTGCTCTATAAATTGAGACATATTGAGTTGGGTTTCTATCAAATTGTTGTAGTTCTTTCACGCAGTCAGGTAACTTACTTATATTTTAAAGGTCCTGTTCGTTTTGTGGGGTTGCGAATATTTTTGTTGCAGCTGGAACTATAGGTTTCTCCAGTACTTCGAGTCCCCGCTCGATTTGTTTTGTGAACTCAATTTGAGCATTTAGGGCTCGGGTTATTTTGGTTACTTATTTTGTTCTACTGGTGTCGATTATGATGCGCGTGTTTGCAATTTATGTTGAGTTGCAATTCTAGTTGTTTTAACTTATATACATATGTATATATATATATATATATATATATATATATATATATATATATATATATATATATATATAATATATATATAAAGTAAAGTAACATAATTGCCACTAGATGTCACTTAAAACATTGATTGTGGACGGAAAGTCAAAGTCGTTTTCGGTTTGCTTAATTCTACCTACTTGAGTATTCGGTTATATTCCAATTGTATTTATGAAAAATCCACCAAGCCAAATAATTAATGAACAGCTAGGGTTGAGTTAAAATTCAGTTGTGGTTGAGTTAGCTTGAGTTGGGGTTAAGTGAGTAATTCATTTGGGATTGAGTTGAATTTTCAGTAGAATATTGAGTAAAACATTTACGGATTAATTTAACTAATCTTACTTTAGTTGAGTCAGTCAATTTAGTCGTTCAATGATCTCAACAAAACAGTAAAAGAGATTTTATTAAAATCTATAATCTTTAATACCAAGATCAAAGTTTAAAAACTGCCGTAAAGCTTACCTACATAATAATTAACATCATAAAACTTATGACATCTAGTAAAAAACCGTTATTCATAAATAATCTATACAATAGATAGTCTTTATATATCCAGTATACATTACACCAGTTGAATTTATCATAAACACATCAATTCAATGGCTTTATCGTCTTTTCAGATAAAAACATCTTTGTATTTGGGAACCAAAAGTTTATCGGAAAACTTTTGGATAATTTACTTTTTTTATGATACGAGAACATTCTATTTCATTCCTATTTAATAGTTGTAGAGTAACAAAAACAAGAACGCACCAAATAAAATTCAGCATCAATAACAAATACTTAATACTATGTATACCAAAATAGAAGTAGCTCTATACCAGGTACTAAAAATACCAAAAGAAACTAACTAAAGTTCTAGAAAAAAGTTATCCCAAAACAATTTGTAACACAATAATGGTTTTATAGCGTAATTTATCTGTATAAATAGAACTAAACATTAGGCACAATATAGTTCCTTCCAACTATATAATGTACATACAAACTCCAACCTAATGTGTATATTCCGTTAAAATTGATCGATATGAGTTTTAAAGTTGTTTTTGTTTTGGTTTGTCTCCCCCTAGAGAGACGCAGAACTACCTCAATGATTTTTTTTTTTTTTTTTATTATTATTGGCACAAATCGAAAACACAAGAATTAAACTTCGTTCAGTTTATTTTAGTTTAGTTTAGATAGATTTCAAATGATGGAGGTAAATATAACAATTTTTTGTGCTCAGTTGCTGTGAAAATTGATGACGATGAAGAAAATCGGTTTTTTTTTACTCTTCTACCTTCCTGTAACACATATACTAGTATAGCAGAATTTTTTGTTAGTTGGTTGGTGTCGTCTTTACGTACATTATATAGAGTTAAAATTTTAATGAGACTGGATAAAAGTGTAACCGAAAATTGGTATAGTTTTTAATCAAATATTTGCCAATGGTATATGTTCACCTACACACACACATACAGGTAAATTGGTTTCTTTGGTTGATAGATTTTCTAGAATTTGAGTTTTTTTTTTGCGGGTTTAAATTCAGCAAAAAATAAAATTCTCTAGACCAAAGCATATTACTGTGTACATACATACTTTGGTTGTTTTGAATTATAAATCAGGTCCTATATAATGTACGTATATATTGAGGGCACAGACGGATTGATTTGTTTTTGTATAAATTAAGTATTTTGTATCGACAGCACCTTTCTGGTTTCAAGATGAAATGTGTACTCATTTTTTAAAAATTCGTTTGCCAATCATTATGGTTAGTTAATTTATAATTTAAGATTATGGTTCAATTCCATTAAATATGTATTTAAAGAATTTTGTATAATACGTAGGCGGTAATTCGAGACCCAGTAAACTTTCCCCACAAATTATGTAAAACAATATTTATTTTTCAATCGATGCATCTGGCCAACGAATCATTGTCTTTCACCACGAGGCTTTTCTGTTACAGAGTTCGAAGCCGTTCACATTGAAATCTCTGAAAGCTGAATGAAATTTATCAATTTTTTAATGTCGTGTTAATTTGTATGTCGATAAATTCGCTGAAAATTATAAAAGAATATTATTCATTGATGTAATACAGCTAAGCTGAGCTTAATCACCTTTAGGTTCTCTATGCACATTGAAATATGCTTTAGCCAGCCTAATTTAATTCGTTGCGGAAGACTGTTGTGGAGAGTATAATATTGTAGAAATTTGGGCTATCATCACTTTAAATATTGGAGGTTAATCTTATTTGGCCTATATTTCGAAACTATAACAGATATTTGAATAGCTGGACAACTTTTCCACTTTTTTCTCCATCTCAGTCGCAAATTTGCTTGCCCAATGTTTTTGGCCATGAATCATGTGATAATACCAACCAATTGGGTGCCCTTTCAGCAGATTGTTTGCTCGACGAATATATTAAGCGAGAGCTGCCAGTCAACTGGATTGCTTGCAAACAATCACATATGCAAACAGTATTTCCTGGGAAACCTACATTTCCAAGAACAACAATCGACTGTGACGACTTTTGTTGTAAAAGGTCGTATGCTTGTGCAATGCGTTAGATTGTCCAACACAATTTTTAAAAATTTGTTGAAGTTGATTATCCGCGTTCACGAAATTGGAGCCGTTGCCTTTGTAGATAAACGTTTCAGAGTGGCAAGAAATGCTTCGATGCTAAGGTCACTTGCAGGCAAATAAATAAATAAAGTCGAGTCAAATGAACGTTTAATTGCCCGGCGTAATCAATGCCAACTATGGACCGGGCAAATCAATTCCAATCATGTTTTGAGTGTTTTACTATGGATTCCTTTATAAAAGTTTCGTTTATTAGACTTTGGCTTTATATAATCTAGGTTGCTTTGACAATACCCGAAATTGTCTTGTTGGAATGTCATTAATGCTGTGTGCCTCAGAAGACTTTTCTATCTACACTTTTCAAATTTTGAAGCTTTCACTATTTCCTCATAGATGCTTGATGAAAAGGCAGTTTACGAGGTTACTTTTCGACGACTTTTCAATTTGTATGACATACAGTTTAAAATACGTAGTCAGTAAATGTAATTGAATATCAAAAACAAATTAAATAAAAATAAATTATTAAAATGGCAAAGGGACCGTATTGTGCGCTGTAAGTTAAAATAAATAATTTATTTGATTCTTCTTTTTATTTTAATTACATTTAAATTAATTTTTTTTTTAAATAGGGACTCAAGAAGAAACCAAAAGGTTCCTAAAGGCCGGAAAAGATTAGATCATGTGTTCAATGGAAGCTTTTCGACGACCAATCCAATTGGGAGTAAGGTAAATTAATTAATTAATTTATATAGTTAGCTATTTAAATAAGTCTTTATTCATTTAATTTACAGGAAAGTTGGAGAGGAGGCTCAAATCACCACAGAAGACAGCCGAAAATTAAAAAAAAAAAAAATGGAGCAAGTTAATGATTATATACACTTCGCTTCACTTAATTACGACCACCTATTATATTCATTTCAAATGTCAATAACTACCACATTTCCGCAATTAGAATATTAATTTTTACATGCATTTGACAGTACATTGTTGCTTTTTGAAATAACTGTAAAACAGATACCTATGTTTTTTTTCGTTATTCGTAATCTAGTCTAGTGATTGCGACCCGTAGTGAATAGTTGTAGCTTATGAAAGCTACGGTAAACAACTTTGTTAATTAGTCTTGATTTATTATTTTTAATTAAATTTATCAATAAAACAATAGGATTTTAGGAAAATAGGTAAAGAAAAGATACTTTCAGAGGGCGAAAAAGCAAAGACCGAAGTTTTTTCAAGTTGACAAATAGTGTATAAAATTGGTAGAGGGAAAACCGTTATTGGATCCTTTATCAATAATATAGAAAATTATTCTAAAAATAGAAAAGGACGCATTGCGGAGACTACAACGCCCACGGATAAACGGGCGATTAATCGATCAGCTTCAAATTCATTTTACTGAAATAATTGTATTCCATTATTGGGCGTTGCGCTGTTGCTTATATCACAAGATTTTTATTTTTTTGAAAAAACACAGAGTAAAAAACCAAATGTATTGTTTCTAATTTTTATCAAATATAAATTTTTTTTATTATATTTTAAAAAACAAGTTAAAAAACACTTCATTTAAGTGATATTGTCATTGATATAGTCCAAGGACCAGTTTCGAGCTTCGCCCATTATCAACTTTTTCTTTAACTACTGCTCTTTGGGTGCTATATGCTGTAGTATTTATACTTATTTTGTATTGTTTTCATTTTTTATGTAGTTGTGTGCTTATGGTCATGTCATATAATTTGTTGGTATTTGAATTAATTTTGTCGTTGAGGAGATGTGGGTTACTCCGTTGTCTGTAAATTTCAAACTCCTCCCATATGTTCAACATTGTGCCTTTTTCCATTCTGCGAAGTATGTGTAACTTAGTGTTGAAATCTGTGTATGTATGATTCTCTGTTGCTAAATGTTGTGCGTAATTTGATTTGTACAGCGATGGGTGTTTGTGGTTTTTAATTTCATCTGTATGTTCCTTGAACCGTATTGCAAATGACCTTCCCGTTTGGCCTAAATAAAATGTTTCACAATCGTTGCATGATAACCTGTATATACCGCAATCTTTGGGTTCAACCAGAGCACCCTGTATTTTATAGAGCCATAATCAACAAATCTGAGCTTTTATAAGGGAATTAGAAACGAGGAAAAAACGAAACTTTTCATAGTAAAACCAAAGCCAACTTAATAAATAAAGCCTCCATGTTGACGATATTTTTTTAAAAGCTTTTTTGAAGGTATCAAAAAATTCAAAAGAAAATTTTTATTCCATAGTTTTTATATGGAGAGATATGACCTCAGTTTATTCAAAATTTATTAATGAAAATTGACTCGAAATTAATTTTGTTTTGATTCAATTGAAACTATAAACTTTATTTTCCACCAGACTTGGACGATTTTTTCGTGAGCTTTTCCAATTTACGGTAATAATGATAACAAAATAAGATATTTTATATCTGAAAAAGCTTAAAAATAGAGTACATGCATGTAAAAAAGAGATATAAATATAAAGGAAAAGGCGCGACGTTTACAATAATAAACATGACAAACAATATAGAAACAAGGTAAACATAAGAGAAATGAAGCAAATACATAATATGAAGCATATTATCAGATGACAGCTAATAAAAAGCAAAGCCTACTTAATAAATAATTTTTTTTTAAGAATTTAATTTGTCTGTCTGTAATCAGTTAATTTTTCGGCATTTTTTATAGACAAATATATTAATTGTTCATGGCAATCCCAATATTTTCGATTTGGTAAATCAGAAAAATACAGAGGCCAATCGCTCATAATATATCTACTGAAAAAAGTAGAAATATCTTCCCCCCTCCCCGTAATTTTGGCTGAAGACCCAAAGAGTTATACCAATGTACCACTCTGCAAAAATGAGAACCCTCCCAGTAGATATATTATGAGCGATTGGCCTCTGTATTTTTCTGATTTACCAAATCGAAAATATTGGGATTGCCATGAACAATTAATATATTTGTCTATAAAAAATGCCGAAAAATCAACTGATTACAGACAGACAAATTAAATTCTTAAAAAAAAATTATTTATTAAGTAGGCTTTGCTTTTTATTAGCTGTCATCTGATAATATGCTTCATATTATGTATTTGCTTCATTTCTCTTATGTTTACCTTGTTTCTATATTGTTTGTCATGTTTATTATTGTAAACGTCGCGCCTTTTCCTTTATATTTATATCTCTTTTTAACATGCATGTACTCTATTTTTAAGCTTTTTCAGATATAAAATATCTTATTTTGTTATCATTATTACCGTAAATTTAAAAAGCTCACGAAAAAATCGTCCAAGTCAGGTGGAAAATAAAGTTTATAGTTTCAATTGAATCAAAATAAAATTAATTTCGAGTCAATTTTCATTAATAAATTTTGAATAAACTGAGGTCATATCTCTCCATATAAAAACTATGGAATAAAAATTTTCTTTTGAATTTTTTGATACCTTAAAAAAAGCTTGTTTTCATCATGGAGGCTTTATTTATTAAGTTGGCTTTGGTAAAACACACAAATCATATGGGAAATCACTTTTTTTCCTAAGACAAATTTTTAATTGAAAACGTAACAAATTCTTAATTATGATTTCTGAAATACTTTCATAAATGTTTGAATTTCAACATATATCAATATAGTTTAAGTAAATCGTTTTCATTTTCTTGTAATAATTGATTTATTTAAACCAAAATATTAAAAAAAATTAATAACAACAGCATTCTGGTCAAATTGAAATAAAAGCTTACTACGATTCGTTTGGTTATTAAGTCAATATACGTTACATAGATGGCAGTGATGGCCGTAAAAATTTCGAAAAATCGTACCAAAAATTACCACCTGGGGAAATTTCAAGTTCAAAAATTGTAGGAAAAGCAAAACAAATTCACAAAATATAGGAACGTGTGATAATTTTGCGATTAAAGAATTTTTTTTCGTATTTTTCTTTTACCAATTTAGACATCTTACGTACACTAGTAAAACTAAAGCTAAATTTAGCAAGTATTATTTTAATTCATCAGAGCCAACTTTGATGTATTTTTCAAAATGAAAGTTCGAAAAAATATATTTTAGAAATAATTTAATTTTAATATTTCTGCAATTAATATTTATTTAATACCAATATGGCCTTCTTGTATATTGTTCTTAAAGATATGTAGAAAACTTTTATATAAACATTTTATAATATTTTTGCTTTTTTCATTGAAAAACTTGAAGCTAAAAAACACCATTTTTACTATGGATTCCTATGGAAATCAGTGAAAAGTTATACCACTATAAAAGCTTCTAAAAAATACGTCATTAAGATTATGGCTCTATACTCTAGAAGGCTCTGGTTCAACACGTCTGGAAATTTTTAATTTTTGTTGTAGTTTGTTATTTGTCTTGAATGCTACTGTGTACCCATAGTGGTGTAGAATCCTTTTCATGATGTTGGCTGTTGTTACATTATATTGAACACTTATGTATTTTTTGTTGTTTGTGTTGTCATCGTTACGCAAAGTGGACAGATTGTTTAAGCGTATTTTGTTTACGATTTTTTCATTGATCCGATCTATCAAATTTTTAAGGATATCCATTTTTGTGTGCGATGAATTTTATTGTGTTGAATTCATTTTCATATTCGGCATTTAACATGGGGACATTATTTAATCTATGAAGCACATGGTGATAGGCAGCTATTTCGTGTTGGAATGGATGCTGTGATGAAATATTAATTGTGTGATCTGTTTGTGTTTCTTTTCGATGAATGCTAAAATTGTGTTTGTTGTTTATATTTTTTATGGTTAAATCCAGTATACCGGAATAGGTGCGGCACAGAAAGTGTTGGTCGATTTGGTGGTCTGGTTTGGTGGTAGTTTTTTTTTGTTTGGTCTTTTTTAAATAACTCTTTATTTAAACAATGATTTTTATTTTTTATTTTTTAGTTTATAATTTTTTTTTAATGCTTGCTCTACGACAGCTGGTTGAACAACTGGTTGGTAGTATTTTATGGTACACTCTTTATTCTGTAGATGTCGTAATAGTGATGTAAAGATAAAATGTCAAAATGACTGCGCTTGATATCAACAAATTGGTGAGTAGATTTATTTGTTAATTTTAAAATTAAATAACTTAGAGCTAATAACTTTTAGTAATTTCAGAATTCAACGGGCGTTATATTAATCTGAATTAAGCTAAGTATTGATTTTAAATTTTACGTAAAAACTATTCTAATTTTCATTTGTGTAATTCTAGGTTATGATGACATATAAGTTGAAAGATAAGTTTTATTTTATTATTATTATTAATTCTTAACTCTAAATTGGTTTTTCTTGCGTTTGCAGGTGCTGAGCTGAATAGTAGTGGTAAATCCTCAACATCCAGGAAGTTGATGGTATTGTCAGATTCTATTTCCAAAGTGTATTTAATGTTTTGGTGAATGCTATTGATGTATTGATGTAATAGATTTAACTGTCTGGTGGTACCTTTAAACAACAATAAAATGCCATCGACATATCTATGCCAATATGCAATTTTGCCGAAGAATTTATTTTTTGTGTTTAAAATGTGTTCTCGTTCCATATTATTGAGATAAATGTTAGCCAGTGTGCCTGATAACGGACTTTCCATTGGTAAACCATCGGGTTGTGTGTAAAATTCATTCTCATATTGGAAATAATTTTGCCTAGTGATGACGCTCAGTAAATTAATGACCTCGGAAATAATTTTGGTTTCATCGTTGTTGCGTGGTAATAAAGATGATGTTATTTTGGTTGTTTCGGCGACTGGAATGTTAGAGTACATGCTGGTTACATCGAATGATGCTAATTTGGCACCATTTGGGATATCTACGGTTTGGATCTTGTCTATTAATTCCATGTTATTGCTGACGGAGTAATTGTGTGTAAAATGTATGTGATTGTTTAACAAGTGTTCAAATGTTTTGCTATTTTGAATGATGGTGAAGTGATGAAATTTATTAATGGCCTGATGGGTGTGCTCTG
Organism: Tipula vernalis; assembly: GCA_958295665.1. NCBI lineage: Eukaryota > Metazoa > Arthropoda > Insecta > Diptera > Tipulidae > Tipula > Tipula vernalis. The sequence goes on from OY282560.1 coordinate 20,347,621, forward strand.
CTTGCGTATTTCGGGTAGTCCGGTTATTGCAGGTGCTTTAGGTTTGATCATCTTGTTGAAATATATTTGTGGTTTATTCATTTATTAATGGCAACGTTTATGTCATTAAGGTATTTGTTAGTGGGATCACTACGCAGTTTTAGTATGCTGTTGTTGTCTATATATTCTTGAATTTTCAAATTATAGTCGGAAACACACATTACAATAACCGTATTGCCTTTAGCGGCCTTGGTAACAAGTGCATTGTTTAACACTAATTTGTCTTTCACGTTGACCACATATTTTAATTCAGATGAAACTGGTTTTGTTGATCTTATGGATCTTGTTTTGTAACACATTTCCTGTTTATAGGCCGCCAATTTATTACTTGTGTGACGCCTATTTATGAAAAAACAGTGTGAGACGCCAAGGGGCTCGGTGTAAGGCGTTTCCTTCGTTGTGCGCCAATTATTTTGTAGGTTAACCCACCAAAATTTAGTAATTATACTAATTACTATTATTTATATCAGAGATGGTCATGTGAATTACCCTGAAAAGCGAACATCAATTTTTTTAAAAATTTACAAAAATGCAGTTATTTTTTTATAGTTCAATAAAAATTTTATTACAAAATGAATACACTGTTAAATATTTGAATTATAAAATATAAAAGGATTAATTTTCAAAATCCCTAACCAGCTTATCGAAATCAATAAGCTGTGAGGTCACTGCAATACGTAGAATGTTGCGTAAATTAGCATCAGAAAGCCTATTTTGATAATCATTTTTGGTATATAGTATTTCATTATTGAAAATGTGTTCTCACAAATGTTAGTACTTCCGAACATTGATGCTATTTTTAACATTGCCTTTGTCAGGACTGGATATTTAGTTGAAGGAACATTTTTTACAAAATTCGATCTCTTCTTTGGTACTGTAAATCAGTCTTATATCTGACTGAAGATCACACAACTCTAGCCGAAATTCTTCGCTTTGCTCTATAATAGTGCAATTTATTGGATTGCGAAAGATGATTATTAATTTTCTTATTTCATCAAAGTCGCGAAACCGAGACAAGAATTCATTTTCTAAGTTTTTTAGATGGTTTGAGAAAGAATAAAAATTAGCTATTTCGAATTCATTCTTAATTATCTTGCAAGATTCAAAATTAAATAAATTATTTTCTGATATTTCACTTTGCAGAACTGATAGTTTTTTTATAAATCCGTCAATCAGGGATATCATATCCACTATGTTTTGTTTTTTAATTTGAAGTTTTAAATTTAATACATTTAAGAAAGATGTAATGTCTGTGAGAAAAGCTAACTCCATTAAAAAATGTTGGTCATTCATTTTAGCCTGCATATTTTCACTATTCTGCACATCTTGCTTAATGAACTCAACCACTTCTTTGCGAAGATTAAAAAATCTTTAAGGCAATTTCGTCGACTAAGCCAACGAACTTCTGTGAACATAATTAGGTCACCATAGCTTGAATTGCATAAGATCCGCTAGTAACAATATAAACTTTCGATGAGTTCGAGCGTTATGGCCTCGATTCTCATAGTTTCAGTTAATCCCACTGTCTTAGCACACAGCAACTCTTGATGTATAATGCAGTAGTAAAATGGTACCTTTATATTGTTTTTGTGAAACTATCCACGAAGCCCTTTTATAGAACCGCGCATAGATGGGGCTCCATCGGTACCACCGGCAATCAATTTTGATAATCCACCGATTGACAGCACCGAGACTTCTACACCATTATATATATATCCTCTCCTTTAGTTTGGTTATGCAGCGACACTAAATTTAATAATTCTTCTTCCACATTAAGTGCAGAGTCCACATAACTTACAAATATTAATAGTTGAGCTGTTTCCGTATTGTCAGTTGATTCATCCTGTGCTAATGAGAAATAGGAACAGTTTGTTATTTTGTCTATCATTGCCTGTTCTGTCTGACGGCTTATGTCCTGGATTCGTCTCGTTACAGAGGCTCTTGACAAAGGAACATTGTTAATGATTTGGTACATATTGTTTACAGGTTCTCCCAGACAATTTAATATTTTCAGAAAAACATCCTTAAGAAAAGCACCATCGCCAAAAAGGTTTTTTCGCTTTTGCTATTTCATAGCTTGCTATATAAGATGCTTTGATCAAGCTACTAGATACTGTAGCAGTTGGCTGATTTGCATTAATCGAAAGTAGTAATTTATAGCCAGAAATTAAATTACCACGTTCTATTCCCTGGATTGCTTGAAAATCGCTGGAGTGCGCTGTGGCATAGTGTCTCTCAATGTTGCTTTTTTTAAACGTGGAAATCACTTGTTTGCAGATGAGGCACTGCGGCTTTTGGTCACAATTTTCTACAAATAGGTAAGCAAATTCCCAAGACGGATCAAATTTCACATTTGAATTAAGACGTATCCTTTTGTATTCATATTAAGTACCTACAGGAGAAGTAATACAATTTTAATTTATGTCAGCGAAACTAAATACACTTGGTAAAAAAATATACACTTACTGTCTCCCTTGGGATGAGGTTATGATGGTAAAAGAAGGAATCGAGATCAAAACGTACAACTTAAAAATTATGTACTTCTAGTTGATTTTTTATATCAAATCACTTTTTATAAGTTATTGCCGAACGGCAAACGAAACAAAAATAAATTCAAAATAATATACGCAAAATAGCAGTGTAGCTAACAATAAAAATTAAAACAAAATTTGAATTCATGGATTGCTTTTTAATATTCGTATTAATAATAAAGAGCGGAAATCCGCTGTTTATTGTTTATAACTATTACATATTATATTTTCAAGAGCGTATAGCCGCTCTAGAGCTTCCACGTGAGCATGGCTGATTTATATAATCAATAATTTATTTATTACTTTATTACTTTACTATGAATCAAACTAAATGGTTGTTTTACTTTTATTTTATTTTTTATTTTAGTTTTATCACCGCGTGACTTTCTTCTTCGATGGACGCTACGCTTTTTTTTCTCGTTTTTTTCTCGTTTTTTTCTACATTTCTTTCCATATAATTTGTAAGTTTGTTTAATTAGGTTTTCGTACTCATAATAGATGGCACCACGGGTGAGTAATTTTTTATGTGTATAGGGTGTTACAGTTTGTTGCATGTTTATTTCATTCAATATTAGTGTGCGGATTTCATCTTGATGTCTTATATCTGTTCTGAGTATAGCATTTTTGATGTTCATGTAGTGTTTGATATTATCGCCTTTGGCATTTTTGGTAATTGTATTGTGCTTTAATCCTTTATTGAGGAGCGACACTTCCATGCTGTCAAAGACGATATCCGTCAAATTGTTGATACGGTTGTAAAAACAATGGTTATTGTTAATTGTGTGGGGTGCTATTTTTTCAGCTGGTGCCTTTCCATTTTCAATTACATAAGTGAAAATAAATAAGTGTTCAATATAATGTAACAACAGCCAACATCATGAAAAAGATTCTACACCAATACGGGTACACAGTAGTATTCAAGAAAAATAATAAACTACAACAAAAATTAAAAATTTCCAGACGTGTTGCACCTTAAGATTGCGGTATATACAGCTTATCATGCAACGATTATGAAAAATTTTATTTAGGCCAAACGGCAAGGTCATTTGCAATACGGTTCAAGGTACATACAGATGAAATTAAAAACCACAAACAACCATCGCTGTACAAATCAAATTACGCACAACATTTAGCAACAGAGAATCATACATACACAGATTTCAACACCAACTTACACATACTTCACAGAATGGAAAAAGGCACAAACGGTATATAATATATATATATATATATATATATATATATATATATATATATATATATATATATATATATATATATATATATATATATATATAAGGGTGGGCCATCTAACTTTTTTTTTTGAACTAGCGGTTATTTTGAGTATGGTAAGGGTTATGTCACTTTTGGTTTGACAGAAAGTTAGTTTTATCCTTCCGCTGAACGAAAATGGTTGTGTATTCGCTTGAACAACGCTGGGAAATATTGAAACATTACTTCGAAAATCTTGTCAAAAAAATCATTTTTTCGGATGAGGCGCATTTCCATCTTGGCGGCTATGTAAACAAGCAGAATTGTCGCATTTGGGGCACGGAGAACCCGCACGTGATAGTGTAGAAGCCGATGCATCCTCAACGAGTGACTGTTTGGTGCGGATTTTGTTTTTTCAGCCGCTGTTACTGTCAATGGTAAGTGCTACCGCGCCATGATAAATGACTTTTTGTTCCCGGCACTTGAAGAAGAGGACATAGGCAACATTTGGTTTCAACAAGACGGCGCTCCGTGCCACACAGCACACGTTTCAATTGATCTTTTGTGCACTGTCTTCGAAGATCGTATTATCAGCCGAAATCCTAATGTGATTTGGCCGGCTCGGAGCTGTGATTAGACGCCGTTGGACTATTATCTTTGGGGTGCCGTCAAAGATAAGTGTTACTCCCTTAAACCAGCTAGGATTGACGGTCTCAAGAACAATATACGCATTGCCATTGAAGACATAATGCCGCGTGCCATCGAAAATGTGCTCAAAAATTAGACCGACCATATGGGGTACGTCAAGGCCAGCCGAGGCAGTCATATGAATGAAACAGTATTCCATAATTAATCGGAAGGATTGTTCTTTACAATGAAAAAATATTGAGAACTTTTTGTTTTATTGCACTTTAAAAAAAAAAATTTATTTGGCCCACCCTATATATATATATATATATATATATATATATATATATATATATATATATATATATATATATATATATATATATATATATATATATATATAGATATATATTTATATATAAATATATATATATATATATATATATATATATATATATATATATATATATATATATATATATATATATATATATATATATATTTAATAACATACTTTTAATAAACGAGTTGGTCTATTTTTTACTAGACTTCATTTATTAAAGAACAATTGAATACTTTTAACCTAGTGACATCTATTTAAATATTGCATGAATTACCTGGGTCTTACAACAGTTTAGTTTGAAAATTCTTCTGAGGCACACAGCATTAGTGTATTGCTTTCAACCAAAATGGGTTAGGTATTTTTTCTGGTTAACGGCTGGTCAAAGCAACAGCAAAAATTAACCAAATTTTGGTCTGATATTCTGTCGTGCATTTTTTTATTAATTCTACTCTTGTGGCGGGTATTAAAACTAAAAATTTGGTAAAGAGTTGTTTAACCACTAATTTTTTTTGGATTAGCTAAACTATTTTTTGGTCATTTAGTACGATTGTTGTTGGAATTTTTATATTTTTGGTGTAAGCAATACAACTATTATTTATAAATCAGTAACTGAATTAATTAATAAAATTTCAGTACTGTAATATGGCATAATCTTAATTATTCAGCAAGATTGCATTGAATTTCCCCAAGATGATTGACCTGGACTGTATCTTGTGGATTTATTGAAAAAAAAAAAAAAAACTTTATTTTTTTTACCATTAGCCTTATGACTTTATATTTTATTTGCTTGTTCAGCTGTGGTTACAATTGTACTAATTTGACAAGACCAAAAAGCTGTACGGAGTCGAAAATTATGTTCGAACGTTTTAATATGATGTATTCATCACAGATGTTTATAATTTTCAACACTGCACTGCAAATTCCAATTCTGCTAATTTAAATTAAATAGTAGAATTCTACTACTATTTTGTTGACATTACATATGTCAAATGGAATTTTACAGATAATTATTTTGATGGCAAGTAATTTTGGTTGCTCCTACTACTTGGTTTCATTTAATTTTAGATGAATTGTTCTGAAAATGTACAGACTATTAATTGTACAAAGGTTACAACAGGATTGATTACAATTAATTATTGGTCTTAAGGGTTTAGTATAACAAATTTTACAAATACAGAACATATAAAAATGATAATACAACTTTATCTTAGGCAGCTGCGTGGTAGGTACAATTGTGTAAGGGGTAACCTGTTCACAATTCGCAAGCGTACGTGCTGCCTCCTCGTGGCAAACACTGGTAACTAAGGCCATTTGGCACATTTTAGGTTTTTTGGCACAGGCTAAAGTACGGCGCTGAAGGAGAAAACCTTGACAAAAAACTCTAATCTAAGGTGGAACAGCATATGCCGATGGATGAATGGCTGATAGGTTAATCAGTCCTAAATATTCGGACTCTGGATACCAGGCACCCTCTAGTTTTATTTAGCCTTCCTGTAGTAAAGCTGGGTGACCTACAGGAGATTTGCAATTCCCAGCAACTCGTACGAGTAGGATACGGGTCAGGAGTAGGAATATACGGGAGTGGGATAGCCCCCTCGAAGTCCTTGGGCTCCAATGATACCGTCTTTCTAGTGGAACTACATGCTGTAGTAAACACCTAGGAGGGAGAGCAATAAGCCCAGATAGTATGTATCATGAACCGGGAGGCAGAATTGTCAGGATCATTGACTGGACGGATAATTAAGCAGGGTCCAGCACAATAGATCTTTTAGGTCGCAGTGCGAGGTGCCTGATCACCCGCATGGCCCTCCAATAATAATAATAATAATAGTGATGACAAGACGAAATCGGCCGCTTATTGCTGTATGAGATTTTGTTCAACTTCGAAATTGAGATTCTGTACAACTTCATTTAATTCGACATTTTAATTTTCGATTTCTGCTACCTTGTTATCCAATGTTTTAATTTTATTTGACAGATCCCTATAAAAAAATTATTTGTACTTTAAAGACTTGATTCATGGTAGTCTTTAGTAAAGCCTTTTAAGGAAATTGAGAAAAGTGCTTATTTTAAGCCACACTTCAATAATGTAAGAAACTAATTAGCATTTAAGAAATTCGTTTTGTTGAAATGATAATTTATCTAAACTCTAATAAATAGTAGGAATTTTCCTGAATCGCATAAGAAGGCAATTTTGAGATTTCGTAACAGGCTCTTTAACTAATACGCTCTAGTTATAACAAAATACAACATTTTTTTAAAAAACTGACTATCTTCTTACAAATTAAATTTCAAAATATTGTATAAAACAATAAATTTTTCCCGTACCATTCCGATACAAGAGTTATTTCCCTTCCAATTTTATAACCACCGCCGCACAAGAAAATCAGTTAATAGAATTTTATGGTTTTTTATGAACTCTTTATTTTCCATAAAACTATTACTATTTCCGATACGCCGGAAAATATCTATATAATTTAGTAACATTTTTTATTTTACTTTTTATTATGTACGAGTCTCGTACAGCAAAAATCGAAATCCATACAAAAATGAAAATAAAACGAAGAAGAAGAAAGAAAATATTTCCTGTTTGTTGAATTATTCATGTTTAGTTGGAAGCACTATATAATTCCAATTCCTATTATTTATTTATGGCTATAAACTATTTATTTGGTAAAAGTAATTAAATTCGATTTGTTTTAATTTTTGCCAATATTCATGGCCAACAATATGTTAAAGTAGATTAAATCGAAACATAATCCCATTCTTGATGATTATGTAAATGCAGACCAAACTGAAAACTTGGTTTTAAAATAAATTCCTTATGGAAGATATCTCTGTGTGTGTGTACTAAAATTAAATCTTAATCCAAATATGTATATATGAGATCATAAAATGTTATAAACCCATTTTTTTTGAAACAAGCATATTTAATATGCTAATTTTTTCGGATTTTTTATCTTCTTAACCACTTCTTGGTTTGTTTAACATAATTACATGTAATTTTTGTGTTTGTGTATATGTACGAGTATATGTTTGGAATAGTCATACATGTATACACACATCTTCTTAACACATTGAATTTATGGTTGAAGCTTTTTAAGGTTATGCTCTAATAACATTATAGATGGAAAACAATTTTTTTTTTTTTTGTGGAAAATGAGGGAAATTTTTTTTTTTTTTATTTGTTGTCCTGTCCGTCCATTAGTGTTTCCAGTTTTTGGTACCGTTTTTTTAGTCGTGATAAGTGTAGAATAATAATATAAAATTGGTGTACGAGGACAAAGGACATGCAAATTTAAAATTTTTCTGTGAGGAATGCAAGGAGGAATGAGATTGAGTCATTTTGTGAATACGCCTGCTCAGAATCGGCAAGACACATGATTGTGGGAAATTATATTGGATCAGCTGGAATTGGTGCTCACTTAAGTGAATTAAACGGGTTTCTCTACAGTATATACGACGTTGAAGTGAGAGACGGTGAGCAGAATCTTCACTTGAGTAGTAAATGTTGTACGCCTACGCCCATTTTGAGATTATCTACACACAAATGTCGATAATAGCGTTGACAATATTTTTCGAGGTAGACAATGTAGACAATGTAGGTAGTTCGTAGATAATTCTTGTCGTTGTTTTTATTTTTGTATACAGTTCCTAACATATAGGAAAAATATTACGCTTATATTTGAAGTGCCGAAATCATACGTAAAGCCAGAGTCAAGAAATCAAAGATATATTAGGTTTGCAGTTAAAAAATGAAATAAATGGGTTTATTCCATCATGAGGATTACAATAAATAATTTGGTTTTCCAAATAGTCCAGTAGAAATAGACCTAAAAATCATCATAAAAAAAAAAATTGGTACAGTTCCAAAATTTGACACACATGTTCTTTGAACCTCAACCAGAACTGTGCAGAGCTAAAGGTAGCAACAAATGTTGAGTTTTATCTACTATAAGTTCTAGCAGTTGAAACTATTAACACTTCGGTATTTTATTTTAATTTTTAAACGACTAAATTGGTCAGAGGTATGAATTTTTGAAGTTTTTGATTTTTGCGCTATCACAATAAGTTTGAAAAATCTAATATGGAAGGTGTTCGACACTGACATATTAAAGCAGTTGATAGAGGGTAAGATTTTAAGAAAAAAATTTTACTACATGGCTTTACGAATTTAGGCAGTGCTTTCGCAGGTTTACCTTACTCGATATTAGCACTGTAATTTAAATAAATGGTTTCTATTCTTTTAATTGAATTTTCCATTTTTTAGAATTTATTATACATCGGCCATTACTAAAATTGTTTACCACATTTTTAGAATTTATTAAATAAAAAAGGCATTTTTGAAAATGTGGCAGTCCTGCAAACGGTGTTATAACCCGTTAAAGTCTCATTTCATCATTTTACCAACATTCGACAAAATTAAAACGGATTGTATCATTCTAAGCATCCTTTCATTTCTTAGCAACCTTCCATTTTTTTTTTTTTACTAATCCCATTTAGCTCAGGATTTTGGCTAAAAATAGTAGAAGCTAATAATTTCGCAAGTTTTGATTAAACAAAACAGTAGCATCCTCTAAACATCAATGACTCTTATTGCCACTATGTACATTTTGAAAGTCAAAAATTGAATCGTGAACGTATTTGTTGGTGCACTCGTATTTTTTTTTAAAAGTATTAAGTCTGCCCTACTTATCCTCTCTCATAAGAACATTTCATCCTGTAGAGCAATTTTTACTGTAACTTTAAAGAATTTTAGTCAAACAAAACTTTGTACAAACTCTTGATCAAACAAAAACTTGTAAACACTTTTTAATGGTCCCCACCAAGAATTATTTTGTCATAATTTTGAAACGCACAATTAATTTTTTCGAAAATGATTATTCAAATAATTCAAATAAAAATCGTAAAGTCGGAGGTAATTTCTCAATGACTGATATACTTATCGATGGTATTTTTTTATGTTTCTGGATTTAAAATTTTTTGGAGAAACATTTTATTAGTACAAACGGATTTTATATGACAGTGGACACCATGAATCCCAATTAAAATATCGAGACCTTGCTGTTTTATGAGACCA